>CM042172.1:30979305-31016805 GCA_023376005.1 Doryteuthis pealeii | reverse complement strand
ACAGTAATTTATGATACATCTGCTTCAATAAATATCGTTATTGATTTTGATTCTAATCAAGATAATATTCAGATTGTAAGGCATACAAAGAAGAGTGACAAAACTAATAAAAAGAGTAAAAGATTACAGTTACAGGAAGAGTTTGTTTGTTTTGTTTTACGGCATATCAACCTCAGTGGGTCATTTAATGCCGATAAAGTTTTAAAATAAATCAATTCTTATTGAATAATACAATTTTTTTTATAAATACATTTTTCTATTTAACCCATAGATGGGACCCTAACAGGTACTACCACTCCGGGTCAGAGTGGACTAGGAATCAATGGTAATGAAGGGGTGCTCCACATTCCCCAAACCTCCAAAACTGGAACCTCACCATCAGATAGAGTTTAACGTCATTCCCAGGACATGTAGACCCACAGCCACCAACTTCTAGCACCCATATGATAAAAAGGGGTTGGGGCTTGCCATAAGGGCAATAGGGTTGGGGCAATCATATAGGTGCTAGGGCTTGACGTGACCAGCCGATTGATCGGAGGGTACAGGAAGAGATTGGAGGGTATACAAAGAACAGTGATAAAACTAATCAAAAGAGTAAAAGATTACAATTACAAGGAGAGATTGAAGAAAACTATTAAAGAATTCTTTTTTTTTTTTTCCGGACAATCAAATTTTCACTAACTCAATCCCACTCTCCTGACTTTACCACTTAACCCACCCCTCACCTCTTCACATTCTCCACTATAAAAACAAATGTATGCTGCACAAATTTTTCAAATAAAAGACTGATGAAGTCGCACTTAATGTGCAACGAAATATTTCCTCAACATCTGCTTGTTTGAGTTGTTTTGTCCACACTTTTTTCCTCTACTCTTAACCACATTCCATCAGATTTATTCCAATCCGACTATATATATATATATATATATATATATATATTATATATAAAAAAATAAAGTCGTCGGGGCGGCCTAATGTCGGTATCAGCCAATCAGCGAGGGAGTCTATCCCCTTTTCACTAGCGCTAGACCAAGGAGATTATCTTAGCATCTGAGGTGGAGCGCCACACTTACTATCAGCTCCTTACTTTACCGCACAGATCCCTGTGCTACTCATACGCTGAGTTGGCGAGGACTGGTATCGAACTAGGAACCTAGTGGTTTTTAGCCGAACGCTCTACCGACTGAGCTAACCCGGCATATAAAATATCATGTCTGTTACATTTGCACATAAATCTATTCACTAAATCTAACACCTATTTTGGGAAATTAGTTTTAGCCTTATACTGCTCTGCTGGCCAGCCTTTGGGCACTTTTTACAAAGTTTAGTTCACTAACAGATGTGTTGGTAAAATTGCTGAATGATATGATTAAATTTTGTTTTTTCTTTCTTTTTTTTTTGTTTTGTACATTCCTGGCTAGAATTTTCTAGGAAATTATATACAAATTAAAATGCACAACAAACCTAAAAGCAAATGGAATGCAAAAAAAAAAATTAATTAAATAAATAAGTAAAATAGATTAGTAAATATCTACGGAGTTATTATACACTGATCTTTTCATTTTGTCCTCATTCTTGGTTTTAATCACAATCCCAACGTTTCAGCCATCACATCCTCCAGCTTTCTCAAAAAGTGTATTCCACTATTGGTTTTCTTTGTTTAATAGCATATCAACCTTTGTGGTTTATTTTGGTTTGGTTTGTTTTGTTTTACGGCATATCAACCTCAGTGGGTCATTTAATGTCGATAAAGTTTTGAAATAAATCAATTCTTAATGGATAATACAATTTTCTTATAAATACATTTTTCTATTTAACCCATAGATGGGACCCTAACAGGTACTACCACTCCGGGTCAGAGTGGACCAGGGAGCAATGGTGATGAAGGGGTGCTCCACATTCCCCAAACCTGGAACTTCACCATCAGATAGAGTTTAACGTCATTCCCAGGACATGTAGACCCGTAGCCACCACCTTCTAGCACCCATATGATAAAAAGGGGTTGGGGCTTGCCATAAGGGCAATAGGGTTGGGGCAATCATATAGGTGCTAGGGCTTGACGTGACCAGCCGATTGATCGGAGGGGGCCTCTCCGACCGCCCGTCTAGCCCAAGATAGGGCCAAAGTGGAGTATTGCAATTCATGAACTGCTCATCCTCCTGGGCTCTATCCTTAAGCATCATGGGTCGCCACCCACAGCCAACAGGTGGCCCCATTGGGGGAGTTTTACCCCTCTGCAGAGGTGCAGTCGGAGCATTCTAACGCCCCAGCCAACAGGGCGGTGTGGTTTATCTAATGCTAAATAAGAAAAATAGTGGTACTATTTAAACCCATAGCTGGAGGGATGAGTTTTTGACAAATTTAGCCCTTAGAAAACGAGGAATTTTTAGTACATTTTAGTAGATGATTTTTGATGCTATTTCCTCAAACAATGGTGCAAGTAAAAGATCTAATTTTTGGTATCAGTATTCAGTATACTAACACAACTTTCGCATAGATGGATAATTTGATATTTCTAAAAAGTGAAAAATCAAACTACCCTACTGGACGCATCTCCCTTCTGTCACCTGAAAGTCTTAGATATAATGAAAGGTGGACCTGCGCATTAGGGTAGGTCGATTTTGGAACTGTAACAACCTACCCTAATGTACATCTACATCATTTTGCACTTAGATCTGTTTAAAAATTATTTGTATTCAATAGGACTATTTGACCCATAGATGCATCAATAACAGGTGCTACTCCCTCCAGGTCAGTGGTCCTGGGAGTAATGGCAATGAAGGGTTAACACCACACTCCCAAGATTTACAGAACTGGAGCTTCACTATTTGATACAGTTTAGTGTCATACCCAGGATAACCCGCTTTATGAGGTGGACATCTTACTGTCAAGATATTCAAAGTCGCCACCACAAGCACTCCCCCGCCAAAAAAAAAACCCAAAAAAACCTGGTAATCTTCAACTTGTTCCTCGTAAAGTCCTACTATAAAATAAACTGAACCCTCATTTTATGTCCGTGTTTTTACAATAAATGTTTTAACTCTTAACATCCTATACCACCTCATTCCACCCGGTTGGAAGTCTCATTAATTTCCCTAATCCACCCCAAATGATATCCTTTGTTTAAATGTAATATTAAACATATTTAGAAATCTTTGTTTTAAGGGAAATAACAGGTAACTTTAGATGCAAAGGTCATTTTTAGCCATTTTTTTTAATATATCCTTATAGGAATGCTCTGGACTTAGAAAATTCTCAACAGGATGTTAAGAGTTAAATATGTTTGCAATAAATGTTTTTAAATAAAGAAAATATATTCAGTATTGTAAAATAACGGGTGCAAGAAAAATAAAACATTTATTGCAAAAACACGGACATAAAATGAGGGTTCAGTTTATTTTATGGTATGAATTTACGAGGAACAAGTTAAGGATTACCAAAAAAAACTATAGTTAGCATATCTATTTGCGGAGCGTGGTTACTCCTCTGCTAGGGATAAAGTCAGTATATTCTAAGCTCTGCCAAGAGGGCAAACCCAAATAAGATTGATTTGATTGATTGAATTTTACGGCAGGTCAACCTTTTTGGGTTATTTAATACAAGACATTGTTTTATTCATTCTTGATAAATAGTGAAATTTTTTTTTAAACACATTTTTTAAATCTCATTTTTTTTCTATTTAACCCATAGATAGGACCCTAACAGGTACTACCACTTCAGGTCAGAGTGGACCAGAGAGTAATAATGATGAAGGGGTATTCCACACTCCCAAGAGCTCCAGAATTTAAACTTCACCATTAGTTTCAGTTTAATATCATACGCAGGACACTAAGACCTTCAGCCACCACTGGAAGGATAATACCTGTTAGGTCTATGGGTTAAACAGAAATAAAAACAATTTTTTTTTAAATGTGTTTAAAAATTGACTGAAAAATTTTTTTTTTTTTTTAAATTGAGAGTATCCATCAATAATGAATAAAACAACATGTCTTCAGCATAAAATAACCTAACAAGGGTTGACATGCCCTAAAATCAACCCAACCAACCTCAGCCACTGCCTTCTATCTATTCTTTCTATCTATACATATATAAAGGGCAGTTGTGTGTATCTGTATGTCCTGAGTAAACTTCAAAAATAAAACTATTAACAACAAAATAATTATATATCACCAGGGCTTGGTTTTTGAGCAAAATTAATGAAGATTTGATTTATATTTGGGAAGATATTAAAAAATTCAAATTTGAAAAGTAACAGAAGGGAAAGTCATTTGCATGTTATTTTGTTTATCTCTTATTATTTTGTATGTTTTTTGTTTTGTTTGCTTTGATTGATTGAATTAATTGCATAATTTATATCTTATTTTTTAAAAAAAACTGTAAATGATTAAATGGAAATTTCTTACTATATTGTTATATATTTCCATTGGGATTTTTATGGGGCAACCAGTGAGGATCTCACTTGCGATAAGTAATAATAGATCTGTGAGTAACTTTTTAAAAATCCCTTCTCTACCCAGGCGATGCCAGATAGCCACTTCTAGTCACATATGATAAAAATAAGACCAAAGGGTAAAAAAATATATATATACTAAAAGATTTTAACAATACCAACTAAAATGAGGACATAACCGAATATACCAGTGTATAATAATAGCTTTTTTTTATCTACAAATTATCATCCACAGATTGTTATTTTTTTAACCTATTTTTTTTTTAAATTTCTATAAAGGGTGCAATTATTATTTTTTTCTTTTTTGACTGCATGGTTGGGTACCTTTGCAGAGAGCCATAGGAACCAGCGATTCTCAGTGGTGCAACAGTAGAATGAATTTGTTTAATTTCAGACCACATCTCCTGTGTGGTTTGCTCGTGTAGATGGGAGAGAGGAACCTAGAGAAGGAAGCATTCAGATGAACAGGCATTCGTTCAGTCATAAAAGGCACACACAACAAATACAATAATAAAAAAAGAAAAGAGAGAAGATTGTATAGCGTTGATCCAAACAAGTTTTTTAAATTTCTGAAAGGTTAAAAAGAAAAAAAAAGTCATTTAAACATGCATAAGGAAAAACAAAAAGAGTTTTAAAAATTCAATTTTGGGATTGATTTTAACAGCATGTCAACCCATCTGGGGTTATTTTATGCCTGGAGGTTTGGGTTTGTTTTTTTGTTTAACTCTTAACATCCTGTTGAGAATTTTCTAAGTCCAGATCCCCATTCCTATAAGGATTTATCAAAAAAATGCCTAAAAATGGGCTTTTCATTTCAAATTAACTGAGTTATTTCCCTTTAACTTAAGTCTTCTAAATATGTTTAATATTACATTTAAACAAAGGCCATCATTTGGGAAAGATTAGGAAAATGAATGTGACATCCGGCCGGCCAGAATAAGGCGGTATAGGGTGTTAAGAGTTAATAGCCTATTTATTCTATTGTCTAAATTTGCATTCAAATTCTTTTTGACAGTTGACAGACAAGACTGAAAGGCTCTAACCAAATACAGACCCTGTGTTGGGTATGTATTCATGAAAATGTCCATACCAAACCCAATAGCCAATCAGAATCCAGGGAATAAACTTGCCTATGGAATATCCCAGCCTACTATTTAAAGATTGCTTTTTTTTTTTGGAAAGGAGCAAAATTTAAGGCATAACTTTGGCTTGGCTTCTTTGTTTAATGGCATATGTTTATTTTTTAATGGAATATTAATTTCTTTAAGATGGCATATGTTTTTTTAATGGCATATTAACCCTTTTGGGTCATTTAATGCCTAATCAAGCCATTTTGATATACTATGTATATAGTGTAGCATTTTTTTTTAAATGAATTGGAATTTGTACCCAAAGACAGATAAAATAAGTATGAGCGACAGGTTATGACCCTGAGATCCATGTGAGAACTTGGCTATGATTGATTTCTCAAATATCATTTTAATATTTTTTTTAAGGAGCAATCATTGAACATCTGGAATTCCTTTTGGATTTTATGAAGAGTAAAATGTAAAAAAATATCCCAATGACAAAAAAAAACAGCAACAGAAATTTTGAAGAGGTCAGAGCAAATACAACAGGATGCAAATTCTTAAAAATAACAAAAAAGAGAAATAAGGATTTCAATTTGAATATTCAAAGAATTGGTGCATTCTTCCTTGGGGCAAAAAAATGGTAAATGAGGAGAAATATTGCAGGAAGAATCTTGAAGCAAAAAGAATTATTAAAAGAGAATTTCAAAATGGTTGGGTCAGAAATATGAGAGCATGAAGATGTTAAAAGAAATGAAAAAAAAAAAAAAAAAAAAAAGAAATGAACGAAAAAAAAAAATGAAAAGAAATGAACGAAAAAAAGAAAAAAAAAAAAAAAAAAAAAAATGAACAAAAAAAAAGAAAAAAAAAGAAGAAATGAACAAAAAAAAAGAAAAAAAAAAGAATGAACGAAAAAAAAAAAGAAAGAACGAAAAAAAAAAAGAAAAGAACGAAAAAAAAAAAAAGAGGAAAAGAACAAAGAAAAAAAATAATATAAAAAGGAAACACCACAATAGAAATTCATTCAATGCACAATTTCATTCATTTATATTTTTGAATATTTCACTGCAAATGAAAGCAAAAACGCACAAAAATTAACAAAAGAAAAGGAAAGAAAATTTTAATTAAAAAAATCTGGGTGTTTTTTTTCACAGTCCATTGTTTTAGATCAATTTTACTTTGTATACAGAGGTTGACTTTGAGTAAATAAAGTTTTTATTGTCAAAAGGAGAAATATTTCTTAAAACTATGATTCACCCTAAGCAAGACAAAATTGACATGTTCAGGAGATGGAACAAACAGAAAGAATGATTAGTGACAGTAATACAACCTAGCAGGACCTGTGGATATACCACAGTATGAAAATTTAATTATTACGTTTCATATGTTAAGGGCTATTACATAATAGTTCAATATATAAAAAAGGGTATCTTAATTTAACTCTCTCTCACTCTTTTTTCTTTCTTTCCTTCTTTTCATTAAGTTCAATTGAAACAGATTAGCATTATCACTTCTATGTGCTCTCTCTCCATCTTTCCCTAACTCTTTCTTTCTATCTTCCTTATTTTCCTTTTGAAAGATGTTGATGTGCTGGTGCTTTGATACTGCTGCCAGAAGAAAGTAGCGGCAACAAAGTACCAGCACATCAACATCTTCAGGGACAGCCTTCACATGCGACGTCTATGGTCAAGAATGTTTTTCAAACATTGGACTTCACATATGCTGTAAAGCAAAACAAACCAAACCAAAAAAATTATTACCATATTTGACGGCATATAGGACGCACATTTTTTTCCCAAAATTTTGGCTTAAAAAATTGCCCTGCATCTTATACATCGTAGGTGAAGTGAAACCAATGATAAGAATCCCATTATCATGGGTTCTATCCTTAAGCATCACGGTTACCACCCACGGCCAACAGGTTGTCTCATTGGGGGAGTCTTACCCCTCTGCAGAGGTGTAGTCAGTGTATTCTAACGCCCCGGCCAATAGGGCTTTCACATCTTAAAAAAAATTTGTAGGGTGGTGACAAAACTTTCGGACCACACTGTATTTTAAATGTTAGATTTAGTTTGTAAAATTCTATAGACAGACAATTTCAGAAGTGATGTATTCACAAATCTCAAGAGAAAAAAAAACAAAACAATGGACTATGACAAAGCAGGGTGGGTTGGGGTTGGGGTTGATTGGTGAAAAAAAATATTCCAAAATCTTAGGGGTGGGTGGGGATTTGTACCTTCGAAAGAGGCCATACGAACTGCTCATTTTAAATGGTACAGTTACTTTGTGTGAAATAAAGACGTCATTAGGAAAAATTTTCTGGACTTCGGTGGAAATGCGAGAGTATGGAACCTACAAAATCAAAATATCAACATAGAAAAGAAAAGAAAAGAAAAGAAAAGAAAAGAAAAAAAAAAAAAAAAAAAAGAAAAAAAAGAAAAAAATGCCACCCAAAATATTCTTTAAGTTGCCGCTCCCTTGGGTAAAAGCCATAAACTACTTCCTGTCTGAAATAAACATATTGCATTCTGGGAAAAATAAATAACCATCAACATTGCATTCTATGAAAAATAAATAACCATCAACATTGCATTCTGGGAAAAATTGTTCTAACCCCAACAATGAATTCTTGTTGATATTTATGAAAATGTAATATAATTTTTTTCGTTCCAAACACGAAGCGTGTAAAACGTTGTTTGCATTACTTTTTATAAGGAAAGATGTTAAACATGAAATGCCTAGATGCTAGCTTTTAGAATCAGCTAAATAGCCTATTTAAACAAGAAAAATTACCTCTGATTTTAAAATTCTTCCTAAAATTTGATTTAAAGATAATTATTTGATTTAATGTTTAACTAACTCGTTTGTATAAAATATTACCAACTTTTAGCTTAAAATAAAGTAAAGAATACATTTTTCAACAAAAGTGTGGTCTGATTTCTTGCCAACATGAGTCAAAGGTTAAGTTGTTTTTTTACATTACCCCCCCCCCCTTTAACTTTACACAGTGAACTGAGAGCATGCTATCCGAGTTAGCGTAATTATTTATGTATATGTATAAATAACCATCAACATTACATTCTGGGAAAAATTAATCTTCTAATTACTCTGAAGAAGAAGAAAAAAAAGAAAACTTAACTCATGTATATATTTACAGCCCCATGAGTAGGATGTGACACAAGGTCAATTTTTCAGTTTTAACAGGTTTGAATTCATAATTTTCCTTCTCTGAGACTGGTTGCCTAACCAAGGTTGAAGGGCTTAACACAAAGACAATTTCTTAAGCCGAGTTTAACAGGTTTGAATTCAGAGTGGACCTGGGGAGTAATGGCAATAAAGGGGTACTCCACATTCCCCAGAGCTCCAGAATTGGAACTTCACTATTAGATAGAGTTTAACTATGCCAAGGACATTAAGACCCTCAGTCACTGCCTTCTAGCACATACATGATAAAAAGGTTTGCCATAAAGGTAATAGGGTTATGATAACTATTCTATTTTGTTCTTGAGAGTATCCACATCAGATGAGAGAAACAAACCATGGCAAATTAGCCAACAAACCTGAAAATTTATTGCTAAAAAAATAAAATAAAATAAAATAAAATAAAAAATAAAATAAATAAAATTAAATAAATAAAATAAAAAATAAAATTAAAAATAAAATTAAAAAATAAAAAAATAAAAAAAATAAAAAATTTAAAAAAAATTTTTTTTAAAAATAAAATTTTAAATAAAAATAAATTTAAAAAATTAAAAATAAAAAAAATTAAATAAAAATTTTTTTTTTAAAAATAAAAAAAAAATAAAAAAGTGTCCTGACCCTTAATCTACAATGCTTGACTGTATTTACCCAACCCCTCCAAACAAGTAGGATGTGACACAAGATCATACTTTTTCCTTCTCCTAGATTGAACTCTGAGAAGGAAAGGGAAGAAAGAAAAATGTCTGTGTATCACCCTTAGTAGAAAAAGTTGATTAAAAAAAACAATTCCGACAAATAGAGAAAATTAGTTTTAAATATTTACAGCTTCTTGTGTTATAATAACTATTCTAATTTTTTTCTTGAATGTTTCTACATCAGGCAAGAGAAACACACATACTCTGGCAAATTAGCCAATAAACCTGCATCTTTATTGCTTAAAAAAGAAGGGGAAAAAAACTGTCCTGATCTTTTAATCTAGATGTGTTTAATTTGAGATTGCTGACCTTTTAAAAGGTAAGAAGAACATTTTATGGTTGAGTGATTAAAAAGCAGACAACATTTAAAACGTTTCCATTAAGTGACTTTTTCTATTTCCAAATGTTATTAACCCAAATTCTTTCAATCTATTCTCGGATTCTGTAAATAAGTGGTATTAACTTGATACAATAGACCTTTTCTCTTGTACAACAATCTGCTTGTAAAATCATTTGGGACAACTGGTCTACGAAATGTGTATATGTACAGGGAGATTGAAAAGTAATTCCCTATTATCTAAGAAAAATTTCAGAATCAACCCAAGATAACAGTATGGTGTGAAATGATGTCCAATAGGATTGTGCGTGCTTTCATCCTTTGCAATACCATGTGTTTGGTTTGGTTTGTTTTACGGCATATCAACCTCAGTGGGTCATTTAATGCCGATAAAGTTTTGAAATAAATCAATTCTTAATGGATAATACAATTTTTTTATTAAATACATTTTTCTATTTAACCCATAGATGGGACCCTAACAGGCACCACCACTCCGGGTCAGAGTGGACCAGGGAGCAATGGTGATGAAGGGGTGTTCCACATTCCCCAAACCTCCAAAACTGGAACCTCACCATCAGATAGAGTTTAACATTATACCCAGGACAAGAAGACCCTCAGCCACCACCTTCTAGCACATATATGATAAAAAGGGTTGTGGGTTGCCATGAGGGCAATAGGGTTGGGACAATCATATAGATGCAAGGGCTTGACATGACCAGCCGATTGATTGGAGGGGGCCTCTCCAACCGACCGTCTAGCCTAAGTAAGGACCAAAGTGGAGTGTTGCATGCCATGGACTGATCAGCCACCAGAATTCTGTCCTTAAGCATCACGGGTCGCCACCCACAGCCAACAGGTGGCCCCATTGGGGGAGTGTTACCCCTCTGCAGAGGTGCAGTCAGTGCATTCTAACGCCCCGCCGACAGGGCGGAATACCATGTGTAACGTAGCGGTATATTTACGGTACCAAAACGGATATATGTAACGTTCTAATAGCGATATTGTTGTATAGCGGGTCTTGTCAACATGCCTCCAAATTCACAGCACTAAAAAGGTATTCGTTACGCAACAGTCATCTTGTCGATAAAAAAGTACAACGCAAGAAATATATCTTCACAAGCTGCTTAGCTTTTTTTTCCAGGCTTGTCTCATGGGTTGTTTCGGAGAGGAGGAAAAGCAGAGAGAAAGAGAGAGAGAGGACACTGTTAAATTACTGTAATCCCACACTAGGGACCAGAGGCCCGTCCGTCCCCTAGGCCTCAGAAAGCAAAAAGAGACCGGTATTTTTCTTCGTCGTTCCACGTTACCACGTGACTTCTGTTTCCGGTCAACACCCGAAACTTCCAGTTGGCTTTCAATTCTCCATTCAGCTCGGTCAAATTCACGACAAACCGTTTTATGTTCATCACATTTTTTTTAACCTTTACTATCTCTTATTTCTTCTTCCTCTCTTTTCTATAGTAGTCCTTGCAAAACTCAGGACCTTCACCATCTCGCTACACCATGAATGCCAATCTGGTCAGTTTTCAATACTTGGGAGAATATTGAGGATCAGTTGATGTGATTCCCAAGCAGCTTGAAAGGCTGGGGTTAAATCAAACTTAATAGACCAAAATTCTACCATTGTATGTCACTCCTGCCAAAAGAAAAAAAATACCCAAAATCAGGGAATCAACCAAATTTAATGAAATTTTCAGTGTTGATATATTAATGAATAAAAATATAATGCACAAGTTATTTCATTTTAAAACTTTTACTTTTTTTCAGGTCAGTTAACTTTGAACCACATATCTTTGAGGCGTAACACAGATACTCAAAGATATGTGGATCAAAGTTAATAACCTGAAAAAATGTAAAGGTTTTTAAATAAAACAACTGGTGCATTATATCTTTATATATATATATATATATATATATATATATATACAGATAGATAGATAGATAGAGAGAGAGAGAGAGTGCTCAATTTGCCAAACTGCATTGGTACCTTACCTTTCCTTTGGATCACAGCGGCAGTGTGGAGAGGGGGGATGTGCTGCATGGGCAACAGCTCATCTTCCATATGAACCCGCCCAGGCTATGTAGTTCAAGTTAACAAAAACCTTGACACTACTCCATCGTCCCTCGTAGACGAAGAATGCCAACAACAACAACAATATATATATATGCACTGATGGGGCTCCAAAGCTACTTCTACTCTAGATCAAAGTGGACCTATGAGTAAATAGTAGGGCAGACTGGGCTCTTTACCCTTGGTATGGAAACCAATCTAGGAAAAGGAAAACTGAATTCAAACCTAAAAGGGCTCTCTTTTTGTTAGTAAAAACTACTTTGAGGTCCTCCCCTCTCCTCCTACTGAATAGTGAGTTTGATCTCACTAATGTCCCATATTTGTGACCTTGTGTCATATCCTACCCTTAGTAAATGAGTAGCATATATTTTTTTTCTTCTTTTTCTTACCCCCCCCCCCTCTCAGCAGACAAGTTTCTGTAGCGATTGTCTGCCCCTGTTTGGTTGGAAGAGTTATCTTCCCTTGTTTTCAGGTTTTGTACCGCTAGGGGTCCTGGGTATTTAGTCAGGGAAGCACGAAGTTTGAACTTTTTTTTCTCCGGGAGAGCAAACAGGACACATGGGTTAGACATTTGCGTCAACACTTTTTGGGGGGGGCTTTGCCCCCAGCCTAAGTAAGTGACATTACTTCATGGACTCTCCATCACTTCTTTAGGACGAAAGCCTACGTCCTACTTTCTTTATAATACCTTTATTCATTTCATGGGAAATGGACTCGTCGCTCAGAGTTCAAATCCTGGATGTGGTAATTGCATTTCACTTTGCGCTAATACCCTTGGGAAAGGTATGAATCCTACTCTCCCTCCAGCTATGGGTAAATAGTAGGGTAGACTGGACTCTTTAACCTTGGCTAGGTAACCAGTTTAGGAGAAGGAAAACTGAATTTAAACCTGTTAAACTCCGCCTAAGAAATTGACCTTGTGTCACATCCTGCTTGTGTGGAGGGGTTTGGTAAATATATATAATACCTTTATATATCTTTTTATATACCTCTAGTACCTTGTCTCGTATATGTGTTCATTATGTATCTGTTTTGTATACCTTGTAATTTGTATATGTTTCCTGTTTAAATATATTTCTATGTGCTCAAGTTTCTTTATAATACATTTATGTATCTTCTTTAAACACCTCTAGTATCTTGTCTCGTATGTGTTCATTATGTATCTCTTTTGTATACCTTGTAATTTGTATATGTTTTCCTGTTTAAATATATTTCTATGTGCTCAAGTTTCTTTATAATACATTTATGTATCTTCTTTAAACACCTCTAGTATCTTGTCTCGTATGTGTTCATTATGTATCTCTTTTGTATACCTTGTAATTTGTATATGTATTCCTGTTTAAATATATTTCTATGTGCTCAAGTTTCTTTATAATACATTTATGTATCTTCTTTAAACACCTCTAGTATCTTGTCTCGTATGTGTTCATTATGTATCTCTTTTGTATACCTTGTAATTTGTATATATTCCTGTTTAAATATATTTCTATGTGCTCAAGTTTCTTTATAATACATTTATGTATCTTCTTTAAACACCTCTAGTATCTTGTCTCGTATGTGTTCATTATGTATCTCTTTTGTATACCTTGTAATTTGTATATGTATTCCTGTTTAAATATATTTCTATGTGCTCAAGTTTCTTTATAATACATTTATGTATCTTCTTTAAACACCTCTAGTATCTTGTCTCATATGTGTTCATTATGTATCTCTTTTGTATACCTTGTAATTTGTATATGTTTTCCTGTTTAAATATATTTCTATGTGCTCAAGTACTAAAGTCTGTTGGTTACATATTACAACTTCTTTGTCGGAATATTACTTATATTTATATGTACCCATGTGGAAGGTCACCTAAGCCTTCCAACTAATTATAATACCTTTAGAAACCAACAGTTCAAATAAAATTAAAATTTAATGAATTTATTTTCTTGGAGATAAATTCTCTCTTGGCACCAATTTTGGTTGGCTGCAAACCAATTTTGCAGACATTCCTAAACAAAGTGTCTCTTATTTCACATTGCAGTCATAAATTAGTGAAAAAAAAAAAAGCTGTATTAGACGATCAAATTACCATGAAGTCTTACAAGTGAAACTAATAGTCTGTTAAAAATTATTCAAATATTTTATTTCTTAGAAATTATTTCTATCAAGAGATTTTAAACAATCAACAAATTCTAAGAAAAAGAAATAAAAAAAGTAAAAATAAAATAAAAAATAAAAAATAAATAGAAAAAATAAAAAATTAAAATTAAAAAAGTAAAAATGAAATAAATAAAAAAAAAATTAAAAAGTAAAAAGTAAAAATAAGATAAATAAAAAAAATTAAAAATAAAAAATAATAAAAAAATAAAATAAAATAATAAAAAAATAAAAATAAAATAAATTAAAAAATTAAAAATGAAATAAATAATAAAGATAAAAAATGTTTTACCCCGCCATTTTTTCAAAGTAACAAGTTTTAATGTAGGGGAGAGAGTAGGTGAAGAGGTCAACCCAGACGGCATTTTTCCCCTTACCCCCCAGCAGACACAAGATTAATAGTTCATATAAAGATTTAAATTTATTTTTGTCTAGATAAATTAAAAAAAAAAAAAAAAAAAAATTTTTTAAATACTATTAATGATGTTTTAAAAAAATTTAAACAAATAAAAAAATGTTTTAAATTTTAACCCTGCCATTTTTAGTTTTCAAAGTAAAACGTTTTAACCGGTGGGAGGGGGTCAACCCACAAACCATTCAAAAATTGTCATTAAAAGTTCAATTAGAAGCAGGAATAGATCAAGATATTGGGGAAAAAAACAGTTGCTCAGGGCTCCAAATACTTTTCCATTAGAATAAAGACACCCAAAATAAGAAAGCTGTTTGATGTTAGACTTACTTGTCACTTATATTATAGCTCTCCTAAAACAGATTGAGCACTCCTAGCAGCCTTATATGTGTAGCAAGATTGAATTTGGCAAGGACTACTAATGGAAGGGGGAGGAAGAAAGAAATAAGTGAAAGATTAAAGGTTTTAAAAAGAGTAATGAACACAAAACAGGATGAACGATGATTTGACCGGGGCGTGACCCCGGAATGGAGAATTGAGTGTCAACCAGAAGTTTCGGGTGTTGACCGGAACCGGGGGTTACATGGTGATGTGGAACAACGAAGAAAGGGACCGGTCTCTTTTCGATTTGGGACAGCATAGGGTTAACGTGCCCTTGGTCCCATGTGGGATGACGGTAGTTTAATAGTTCTCTCTCTCTGCCTTTCCTCCTCTCCGATACAGCCCACGAGACGAGCCTATCCTGGAAATAAAGGCTAGCAGTTGTGACTACATATTTCTCGCATTGTAATTTTTATCAACAAGATGACCGCAACGTGCAGAACACCATTTTAGCACTGTGAATTTGGAGGCACGTGGAAGAGACATGCTATACAGTATACACCGCCACCGCCACATGCCGAAGACATTTTTAGTACGGTGGATATATACGCTTTGGGTACTGTGACCAGATATACGACAACGTTACATATGCTTATATCAGTAAATTCACTTTCTCAAAGTGGATCATGTAGATAGAGTTAAGGTAAGAACTCTGACAAGAAATCGGCCTGAAACTGCACTGAAGCAACGTGATACATCTAAACAGGACTGTATGTGGAACACACACAAATATTATTTATTTAACTCTTAATGTTCTCTACCACCTCATTCCACCCGGTCAGAAGACACATTCGTTTTCCTAATCTGCCCTAAATGATAGCCATTGTTTAAATTTAATATTAACTCAATGTCCTATACCGCCTCAGTCCGCCCAGCTGGAATTCACATTTGTTTTCATATTCTACCCCAAATGATAGACTTTGTTTAAATGTAATATTAAACATATTTAGCAGTCTTTGATTTATGGGAAATAACAGGTAACTTTAAATAACAAGGCCATTTTTAGCCAATTTTGATAAATCCTTAGAGGAATGGGGCTCTGGAAAAATTCTCAACAGGATGTTAAGAGTTAAACATATTTAGAAGTCTTTATTTTAAGGGAAATATCTGAGGTTAACTTTAAATGAAAAGGCCATTTTTAGCCATTCTTTTGATAAATCCTTATAGGAATGGAGCTCTGGAATTCTCAACAGGATTTTAAGAGTTAAGATTTAGTTAAACAAAATAGAATACTTATTTTCAGGGTTTTTTTTTAAATCTTTTCTTTCATGTTTCAATTGTAAGGTAGATATTTACCCAACCCATTCATCACAGTTAGGATATGACACAATGTCACAAGTATGGGGCATCTGGTGAGGATCGAACTTGCTATTCAGTAGTAATGGATCTGCGAGACTAGCTTGCTAACCATCATACCACAATGGGATGTCCTAAACAGGTGCAAAGTAGGTATTTACCCAACCAATTTGTCACAGGTAGGATATGACCTAAGGTCATAATATGGGGCATCTAGCAAGGATTGAACTCATTTGTAATCCCTACAAATTTGAGACCTTTATACCAGACTATACAAGGTTTAGTAAATAAAGGGAGCCTCACATAGTGTAATGGTTAAAGAGCTAAGGTAGCAGACTAGTGAGTTTGATTCTCACTGGGTGTCCCATACTTCTGGTCCTGTGCCAAATAATCTTTTATAATCTTGAAAGGTGTTAATCATCTGTCCAAATGAGTTATTACTGATAGACCAAGTACTTTTGATTCTTTTCCAAAGCATTATCAAGGCAGGGTAAGTATAGTAAGTGTAGTGTGTGTGTGTATATATATATATATATATATATATATAGTCTCTGACTCTGCATCCTGGGTTCTCCAGGTCGATCTCTGTCGGGGGGAGATCGTAGGTATACACTGCTGATGAGACCAACTTAGGTCGAAACAGCTGTACAGTGTTCCTCACATCGCACATGGTATTTGCTGAATTTGCTTGTCATGATTAATCGAATTATATAAATAAAATTTCTCTCCATAAAAATACATATATATATAAAAGAACCTAAAAAAGGAAGAAAAAAACTGAAAAGGAAATTTTTCTTCAGCTTCCTTGGTATCAAATGACTGAAAAATTTGAACAGGTTGAAAAAAAAAAATACAATCTTTAAACGTTAACTCTTTGCCTACTTCAAGCTGATCACAGCAGCTCTCCCACCACTGCAACCCTTGCATAAGCATAATAGGACTTTATTTGAATAGAATGAGTTTTGAGTTAAATAGATATTGAACTTTCAAATATCTCATCATACAGGTAAAAAATACCAAGAAAATTTGATACAGCCCACTGGGAAATTTGGTAGGCAAAGAGTTAACTGTTTGCCTAATTTAAACCGCTCACAACAGCTCTCCCATCATTGTGACCCTACTGTAGGTCGCTGGCAGCAGCTCTGGCAAACGGACTCAGATTACAATAATAATAGAACTTTATTTGAATAGAATGAGTTCCGAGGTGAATAGATATTGAACTTTCAAATATCTCATTATACAGGTAAAAAATACCAAGAAAATTTAGTACAGCAGTGGGAGAAATTTGGCAGGCAAAGAGTTAAGTCTTTATCCTGAAATACAGAATAATAAATATTAATTTATTTTCTTTCATGAAAATCAAGATAAAAAAACTTTAAATCAACCAGGAAAAAAAAAAAAATCATAAAAATTTGTTGGTTTTACGACATGTCAATTGCTGTTAGGTTACTTAACACTTTCACTGCCAAGTTGGGTTTTTTTTCTTTAAGTTTTGCACAGGAAAAATTGCTTTGAGTATGACATTTTAAAGATTTAAAATGAAAACAAAATTTGATTGAGAAATCATTGTGTCCCAGTGGGGAGTAAAAGAGGTTAATGGCATTTTTTTTTTAAACAAATGGTTTAAAAAGAAAAAGATTTAAACTCACAAGGCTGATGACAAACATGAGTGCGGCAATACCAGCCATTATGCAGACCCCAAATGAAGAGGTCAGTCTTCGTAAAAGACCTTTTTCACTTTGCCAACATCTGAAGAGAAAAAGAAAAAAAAAAAAAAAAAAAAAAAGTTTTTAATATTAGTCATACAAGCAAAAAAGTAATTAAAAAAAAAAAAAAAAAAAAGTTAAAAGAAAAAAAAAGTAAAAAAAAAAAAAGTAACAAAGAAAAAAGAAAAAAAAAGAAAAAAGAAAAAAAGTTTTAAAAAAAAAAGGAAAAAAAAATTTTTTTTAAGTTTTAAAAAAAAAAAAAAAAGAAAAAGAAAAAAAAGAAAAAAAAGAAAAGTAAAAAAAAAAAAAGTTTTTAAAAAAGAAAGAAAAAAAAGAAAAAAAAAAAAACAAAAAAAGAAAAACACGCTTCAGTCAGTGTAAAAATTAATTTTGTCATGCTCTTTTATTGGGGGGGGGGGGCCTTAACGAAGCGCCCAGTGAATAAACTAGATGGGAGCTGCACAATAATGCTGTGTGCGATCCTAAACAAAACATGAAAACAACACCCCCACAAGAAAACAACAGTACGGTCACCTGCCCCATATCACCCAAACCATCCGAGTAAGATGAACAAGACACGCACGACACTGTTAGAGAAGCAAGGAAGAAATCACAAGTGATGTCCTCCAGTGTGGGCATGCCAGTGTGGGCCGTCCGGCAAAGACGTACATTGATCAACTCTACACAGATACTGGATGCTACGCAGGGAAACTCCCGAGAACAATAAGTGATAGGGATAGCTGGAGAGAGAGAGAGATTGTCATGGATATCTGTGCTAATAGCACAACATGATGATGATGAAAGATGTTATTTATTAAAACATTTATTTATACTTTAGAAACTATTATAAAACAATCAAAATCAATGCAAAACCATAAATAAACAATGTCGTCTAGACCTTGATGTAGCTTACCATGTTTACTTGGATAATATAAGGAAATGGTATCGCTACTCTTCTTCTAAAAAGATTGCTTTAGCTTTAGATATCCCACAAAGGTTGGCATGCTATTAAACAAAGAAATCAGTAGAATACACCGACTGCACCACTGCAGAGGGGTAAAATCCCCCACCCCCCCATGGGGTTACCTGTTGGCCTGTGATGCTTATTACTGTTAATTTGGTTGCTTGGATTTTACGGCATATCAACCCTTGTTGGGTTATTTTATGCTGAAGACAAGGTTTTATTCATTCTTGATGGGTATTAAAAACAAGTGTTTTTAATTTGCTCCCAGAGTCAGCCGGATTCCAAACTGGTATGATATGTTGGGTTTGAGCTTCTAGGAGTGAATTTTTTTTTTAAATGTGACACACTGGCATTTGTATTTATTATTAGAGATGTTGAATTAATCATAGTTTCTTACATGTTAGTTTGCACAGTTATAGCTTGAAGAACCTTACCTTACAAGTGAGACAAGAATTTCAATGGTCAAAGAAACAGCGCCAAGGATTATTGTGTAAGGGACAGTCTTGCTCAGCCAATCACTGAACTCATTCTTCGTAAAAGCTACAAATAAAAACAAAAAAAAAGTCACATTAAAAAAAAAAAAAGTTTTAGAGTCTTTGGTATTTTTTTCCCACAAATCTTAAATTTATTTATAAATAATTTTGTTAGAATAAAAAGTTTACATTTAAAATAAAATAATCAGTACAACACACCAAGATTTAAATTGGAACAGACTTATGATTTTTTTTTTTAAATGTTTTTTTTTTTAATTAAAAAAAAAAAAAAATTTTATTGTTTGTGGCAATCCCTCCCAACAAACATTGCAAGAACAATTAAAAAAATTTTTCAAAACTGAAAAAAAAAAAAAAAAATCCTGAAAAAAAATTCATGCCGAAAAACTTTTTTTTTATTAAAATAAAAACAAAAACAAAAACAAAGAAAGATGTTTACTGGGTGTGGCACTCCACCCCCACTCCGAACAAAAACTGAGTCAACACAATGATGAATCTTCTCTCATCAAATGTGGTGCCATGCACACAAAAGTTCCAGTCTGTTTGCCATAAAAGGAAACACTTAAATAAGAATTTGATATATTCTTTCTTTTTTCTTATCTCAATACGAAAAGATAATTATCTATTAATAAGCATTGGGGAAATAATAATTTACGGCTTGAAATGTACATTAAATAAACAGATAAATAAAAAGTATTGCTTTTGAAGAAGTATTAAGTGTTGCCGACAAAAACTAAATATACAAATACAGTATCACCCAATAATAAGTTGGGGATTTTCCATAAGAACAATATGGACAAGATTATCATATAGGCCATTCGATTGGATGGGGCGCCTTTCCGACTGCAGATAGTGTATTATACAGGCCTAACTGACAGGGCTCTAAACACAAGTTTATCCTATATCTTATTATAATGGAGATTGTGTGTTTTTCTGTCTGTAACCGAAACTATATTACTACTCAAGTCACAATTCCCTTAATTATTTACATCAAATTCTCCATGATTTCATTCTTTTAAACCTTCAGTTATTAATAAAAATTGTTTTACATTATTAATACTGTTGACCATATCTACGTACTAATAACATGCAATTGTATTTATATATACAACAAAATAGCGGTTTACAGTTTGAACGAGAAGGCTAATTTGCATATTGATATTTAAAATTTTATTTTAATAAATATGTGCTTGGTATTATTGATTTCTAATTGTTTGGTTTTATCTTAAGAAATATAAACAAAAATCTCGTGGATAAATCTTAAAAGAAATTTATTTACAAGAAGAAATAACTGTAATATTATCCTTTACTTCCTATTTTAACTAAATAGTTAAATTAGGAAAATTTACCAATGAAAGAGGGGAGTAATGGAAAATGATGGAATAGTTAGTTTCAAAGTTGTTCTATTTTTCGATTATACCACCTCTGTTGCAGCTCTTTTTATCTGCATTCTTAGTCAGTTTCATTAGCCTTTCTAATTTAATATGATATTTTATTATATCAAAACTTAAATACTTGCACCCGGAGGGTGCATATATTTGCTAGTATATATAAGTTAAGGTAGTGTAGACATGGAGTCAATGGCACACCAATGTGATCTTCAGACCAATTTGGTAAAAAGTAATTTACAAGTCCACAGCATAATTGAAGAAAGATGTAAAGTTTTTAATAGCTGGAATATATCATGAACAATTTTGATACTCATTATACACTTTTATATAATTTTACATCAAACTCTTGAATTTTATTATGAACTATAATGCTTCTGATTTTTAAAAATAAAATTTATTCTATTTTCAACACAGAACACGCATTTTTTTTAAATTCCAGCATTGAATAATAGCATTCTGTTTGTACCCTTTCTTCTAACGGTTTCATTCCGTCTTTCTCTCATATGTTGCTATTGAAGCGGTCGAAACAGCAATTATAAACATCATGTTTTTTCAAAAATGCTAAATTCATACTGTCGGATTAATTTCCATATATATATATATATATATAATTTTTTTCTTTCGGCCAAGTGTTATAGTATTAACAGATTATTTTTGGTTGGTACAACCCTCTTGGTCTTTTCTTTTTTTTCATTTTTTTCCCCAGGTGAAGTTTGGTAGTATATTTTACTATCAAAATATTTGCTGGGTTTACTAATAGGTAATATATATATATATATATATATATATATAGCAAAAAAAAAAAAAAAATTCTGTATGTAGGGCTAGTAGATAAAAGAATTTCAAAACATTTTTTTGTATTTGTTTCTTTTTTTTTTAATTACTCATGCACCGAGTTGGCGAGGGCCGGTATTGAACACGGATTCCTGTGATTCCAAGGTGGGTGCTTAGGCTCCTTTTAGTTCAGCAGAGAACTTTTCAGTATCCCTTGCTCTGGTTGTCAGTTTCAAGTGACGACCGCAATAATCAGTTTCTTCAACTGAAAAAAATTATTCAGCATGCAACACACCCAGTAGTTCTTACACAATTCATCAAAAGTTCACTTCACTTTAAGATCGAAACACGACACACACCGTTCTCTCCACTAAAAAAGACATCTCTTCCCCGAGAGAATTAGCCTCAGCATTTATTTCTCTTATGGGCTGAGCCACTTCAGCTAACAGGGGTGAAAGCAACAGGTTGCGAGTTCAATCTCAAGTCACTCACAATACCCCCCCCCACCATCACACAGGCCAGATACACATGGGTGCGCTTAGTCCTTATGAGCAGGGAATTCTCAACTCTACAGTCCCCACCTCCGTCACTCGTTCCATGCTCTCTTTTACACTTGCACAAGAAAAAAAAATCCTCCAGTGTTATACACTTACAATCGTACAAGTAGGGCGAGATTTCAGCTAGTAGAAGATAAAAGAATTTCAAAACATTTTCTTTCTGGATTTGTTTTTGTTTTTTGTTTGTTTGTTTGTTGTTTTTTTTTTTTATTTTATTTTATTTTTTTTTTTTTTTTTTTTAATTATAGTACCAGGAAAATGTAGACCACTAAAGGTCAATATATTTGACCTTTGTTCTCTCCCCCACCTCACCATGTTAAAAATTACATCAAGGGTATTTTATTTGTTTTCTTTTTTTTTTTTTACGGGGGGGGGGTGTAAACAACAAAACATTTCCCCTTAGAATGAGAGCATCTGGATATAAATCTCAACAAACATTTCTGTAAATCTATCTGATAATGAAGATGCTGGTAACAACGTAAACAAACAAACAAAAGTTTTCTTCCACCTTTTCTGTGAGGTAATAAAAAGTTAGTAATGGAGATTGCCAAGATATTATACCCTTTTCTCAAATATCTACTACAAAGGCATGAGCTCCAAATTTCAACCTTTTCAATGTGACCTTTGGGTGGTTGGTGGGATTTTATGGTCTGTTAGTCCCTTGGGTTATTTTATGCTGAAAAACATTTTATTCAGTTAAAGAGTTAAACTTTATTATTAAAGTTAAACTTGATAATAATCAACTATAAAAACTTTCTCTTAGATTAACCACACATTTAAACCACAATATTTGTTTAACCCATATATATATATATATATATATATATATATATATATATATATATATATATATATATATATATATATATATATATGGCCGAATTTGTACAATGGTTGGAAAATTAAAAAGGGAAAATTTCTGGGAGGTCCCCCATGACAGTTTAACTACAGTCTATGAATAAACTTTTTGCGATTTGGGTTACGCTTTAGGGATGAAGGTTGTTTTTAATTACGTATTGCTTAAAAAAACAACAAAAAACCCAAAATTACTATACATCTAATTAATCATTGACATTAATTATTGAAACCAACGGTAGACACATTAGTCTCAGTTGTTTGTGTTAGTATTGCAATGTATAATTTCAATTAAACTTGGTTTAAAAAAATATTTTTCAACATTAAATGTATAGTAATTTTGGGGTTTTTTAAGCAATACGTAATAAAAAAACAACCTTAATCCCCAAACCCCTAAACCGTAACCCAATTCACAAAAAGTTCATTCATAGACTGTAGTTGAACTGTCATGGGGGAACTCCAAAAAACTTCCCGTTTTAATTTTCCGACCGTTGTGCAAGTTTATATATATATATATATGTCATCCACAGACACTGTGTTTGTAAGCTACCTACAGCCGGGATAGAAACCGGGTCGATTCAGCATCAGTCGGACAGCTTAACTGCTCGGCTATCATTACCTACAGAATGGGAATGGGATTCTGTTTTAATACACACATCTGTATGTCTGTAAATGCCACCATAGAGTGCTGCATCCCTTATATAGGAAAGCGTTGCATTTACACTTTAGTTGGCAGTTGTCAGCAAAATACCCTGCAAAGTGCTCAACCCCCTGGTGGATGGGGAGCATATATATATATATATATATATATATATATATGAGTTAAGAGTAAGGAAATGAATCCGACAGTATATGTATATATAAAAGGGTATGAAAATACACAATATTGTTAAAATAAATATATTTTTATATCATTTTCATAGCTAATATTGAACAATATTTCGATTTATAAAAAAATCATCATCAGAGCATAATGATAATTAGGTCCGTTTTTAGATGTAAATGTTTTTAATTCGGACTCATCGAGAGAGAAGCAGAAAATAATTTAAATTCAAACCAGAAGCAGAAAATAATTTAAATTCAAACCAGAAGCATTGTTTTTCCAACAAGCGTGTAAACTATGCTTCGTCTTTGTACATCAACTGCGTGTTTTGCTAACATCATGTACATGTCGCTACATTGTATTTCTTCAGTGTAACAGTTTTTGAAAGAAAAAGAAATTCAAAACTAGAAAAATTCTCTTTTTCAAAAAAAGAAGAATTTTAACCCATTCATGGTCGGTTAGTAACAGACTTTTTCAGAAAAGAAATGTTTATTTAATTATTTTTTTTAAATTACTTTTTATGTAATATATATATATATATATATATATATATATATATATTCTAAAATAAGGGCCAACAGGCTATCTCTTTAAATTGATTTCATTCCCTTCTATCTCGTTTCTTTGGAAAACATCCATGATGAAAATTTTCTTTAAATTGCAAATATTTTATTGCCAAATTTGATTTTGAGAATAAATATCGGGACATGTATTAATTCCATTGGCTGGTTGGTCGAATTTAATGGTATGTAAACTCTTGGGTTATTTTATGCTAAAGACATTTTTGTTAAAGAGGAGTCAGAGGGTGCCAAAGATAGAGGATTTTGATTTGTTTTACGGCATATCAACCTCAGTGGGTCATTTAATGCCGATAAAGTTTTGAAATAGTCATTCTTAATGAATACTCAATTTTTTTTATAAATACATTTTTTTATTTAACCCATTGATGAGACCCTAACAGGTACTACCACTCCAGATCAGAGTGAACCAGAGAGCAATGGTGATGAAGGGGTGCTTCACATTCCCCAAACCTCCAAAACTGAAACCTCACCATCAGATAGAGTTTAATGTCATTTCCAGGACATGAAGACCCTCAGCCACTGCCTTCTAGCACCCATATGATAAAAAAGGTTGGGGCAATCATATAGGTGCTAGGGCTTGATGTGACCAGCTGATTGATCGGAGGGGGCCTCTCCAACCGCCCGTCTAGCCCAAGAAAGGGCCAAAGTGGATTATTGCAAGTCATGGACTGCTCAACAACCTGTGTTCTATCCTTAAGCGCCACAGGTGGCCCCATTGGGGAAGTCTTGCCCCTCTGCAGAGGTGCAGTCGGTGCATTTTAACACCCCAGCCGATAGGACCAAAAGATAGAGGAGTTGGAGTCAAAGGTTTTGTGTTCCAACTCCACAGCCCCGATAGCATAGATAAAAAAAAAAAAAAAAAAAGAAGAAACTCACCAATCTTTGTTTTAACTGAAGTATAGCCAGGGCCGAAGGTCAGACTGAAATATTTTATAAGTATGTAGATGAGGTAGCCATACGCTGCTGCTGTTAAAACCCAATCAGCTACTCGATACCAAAAGTTTTTTTGTTTTGTATGACGGCCTGGAAAAAAAACAAAAAAAAACAGGTAAAATTTTATTGAATAACAATTTGATGAGATCAAAACAGAATTAATTGTCTGCAACATAATTTTGTCTTTTTACTCAGTAAGTTTTTATTGCTAGTTTAAACCCATTATATCATTTAATAGAACTTGTTGAAATCTTTCTTTTGGATATGGACATATATATTAATTAAAGCTATATTCATCTTCCATTATCAAAGCATTATGTTAACAGGAAAAAAAAAAAAAAAAAAAGCCCTCAAAAATATAGTGGAATATATAAAGTGGTTGAGGTGGACTAAGTTGGAATCAGCCAGACAGCGAGGGAGTTTAACCCCTTTTCACTTGCACTAGACCAAGGAGATTATTTTGGCGTCCGAGACAGAGCGCCACACCAACCATCAGCTCCTCACTTTACCACACAGATCCCTGTAATACTAATACACTGAGTTGGCAAGGGTCGGTATTTAACCCAGTCAGGCGCTCTACCACTGAGCTAACCGGCCCTACAAAATGTGTCATAAAAGAGCCGAGATTGAAGCTGTATTTACCAAGATAGAAATGAATAATGAATGGAACATTAATTTTTTCAGTATACAAGGTGTGTCAAAAGTTATAAAAATCTTGATACTTTTTTGATACATCTTGTACACACCTACACACACACATATATATTAATAAGTAAAGTCATTGGGGTGACCTAAAGTCGGTATAAGCCAATCAGCGAGGGAGTCTATCACCTTTTCACTAGCGCTAGACCAAGGAGATTGTTTTTGCATCTGAGGTGGAGTGGCACACCTAACATCAGCTCCTTATTTTACCGCACAGATCCCTGTGCTACTCATACACTGAGTTGGCGAGAGCCGGTATTGAACTAGGAATCTTGTGATTCCTAGCCAAACACTCTACCGACTGAGCTAACAGAGAAGAAATTTGAAAAAAAAAAAAAACACACAGATGTTATTGATTAATGTTGTATTTATTGGCTAATATTGCAATATTTCAATCTGTATAAGATCAATCATCAGAACTGTATATTATGAAAACGAAGAAAATAGTTTTTTTGAAAATATGACCAGTTATAAGGAAAATAACCCATAACAAACTTTAAGAGAAAAGATCATTAAATTCATCAAAATTCTTAAAGAACACATGCATAACATTTTAGAGCATTAGATAATGGGCTTATCTCAGAAAGAGATATTTAAATTAAAAAAAAAAATTTTTTCCAGTACAAGAGAAATATTTTTAGATCATGAGCAACTTTTAAAAATATAAATATATATTCATATGAGAAAGGTGAAAAATAACAGACTTATGTATAAAAAAAAAAAAATTAAAAAAAATTTTTTTTAATTTTAATTTAAAAAATAGGAATTATTAAGGGGAGATAATCATGTAAGTAATTTAGAAGAAGAATAAAAAAAACGAAATACCTTTACTTTTCCGTTTTTGAAAGAAATCATCATCCAACAGTGAAATACAAAGGGTGATGGTCAAAAGGTTGAAAAATTGTAGTTTCCAGTCAAAATGATGAAAATTTGGAGAAGCACCTGAAAAAAAAAAGAAAAAAAAAAAAAAATAAGAAAATAAGAAAAAAAAAAAAAAAAAAAAAAAAAAGAAAAAAAGAAAAAAAAAAGAAAAAAAGAAAAAAAAAAAAAGAAAAAAAAAAGAAAAAAAAAAAAAGAAAAAAAAAAAAAAAAAGAAAAAAGAAAAAGAAAAAAAAAAAAGAAAAAAAAAAAAAAAAAAAGAAAAAAGAAAGAAAAAAAAAAAAAAAAAAGAATAAGAAAAAACTTCACAAAAACAAATTGGTACACCAGAAAAATCATCTATACATTAATATACTTGTTCTTTAATCGATCAACAATTATCATCTTGCAACACCCTCGGGTTAAAACTGAGACCATCCAAATCATTCAAGATACATTTCTTCAGGTCAGTTAACCACATATCTTTAAAAATCTGTGTTATGCCTCAAAGATACATGGTTCAAAGTTAACTGACCTGAAAAATGTAAAAGTTCTTAAAAAGAATAACTGGTGCATTATATCTTTTATTCATTAATATATTAACACTGAAAATTTTATTAAATTTGGTTAATTCCCTGAATTTTGGTATTTTTTTCTTTCGGCGGGTGACTTACAAGGGTGGAAATTAGGTCTGTTAAGTTTGACTTAATTGGGGCAGGTTTATAACATAGCTAGAATATCAACCACCTCTTAGTCAAAAGTTTAATTTTATACACAAATATTTTTGGTAATACTTACTCGTAATTTATAATAATAATATATCATATTTCATTATCTTATATTTATATTTCATTATGAAAGTTTATTAATTTAGAAAGAATATTATATTTACTAGTACAAAATAAAAAAACACCCTCCGGGCGATGTAAAAATAGATTTTTGAAACATATTCCCTGAGAGGTGGGAGTAAAAAATTCAATGTCAGCGAGTTTGTACCCTAAGTAAGTAAAATCATCAAATTCATTAAAGGATTAAAAAATAAAACAATTTGAAATGTAAACTTTAAATATGTATTAAAATAAAACAAACTATATATAGATATATAATACCAGTCATGTATTTATTAAAACTTGTTTAAAAAACAATGAGGACTGTCTAATTTTGCATGTTCAAATTTTGAGTATTTATTGAATAAAACACTCAAAATTTGAACATGCCAAAAATCGTAGAATAAATTTTATTCTATGTTATGACGATTTTGGGTAATGTGATGTAAGCAGTGACGTAATTTTTCTTACAGACAAAAACCGGAAGCAAATCCCCATTAATAATAGATTTGTAAATAAATATAATTATTCTGTTCATATATCATTATAGGAAATTATAAAGAAAGTATATTAGTTTTCATATTTATAATTCATTATTTATAATATATTATATTTATATATTATAAATACTAGTAAAACAAAACCGCCCTTCAGGCAGTGTAAAAATAAACTTTTGAAAAATATAGCCTGAGGAAAGTGGGAGTTAAAATTCAATGTTAGAGGGGTAGTATCCAAGTAAAATTAATAAATCAATTAAAGTAATAAAAAACAATGCCAAAATATTTTTTTTTAAATTCTTCCTTTTATTTTAATAGATAAATCTGTAGAGTGAAGATGATAATAAAAATCTTCCTTTTATTTTGATAAATAAAACACTGAATTATAATAAAAAAAAAAAAAAAAACACTTCCTTTTTATCTTAATAAAATTTATTAAAATAAAAGGAAGGGTGTTTTTTTATTATTATTCAGCGTTTTATTTATTAAATAGATAATACACTACACTGAATAATAAATTAAAAAATTCATCCACAACTTGAAATCTATCACTATTTTCCATAAATTGCTTTCTAACGTCAAACATTTAGTTTAGTGTAATGAAATATTATATTAACAGGTACATAAGAATAGAGGGGTCATTTTTTGTTTTTACACCGCTTTTTTTTTAATAAACAAACCGATATGCGAAGAAAAAAGATTTAAAATATATATTTTTACACAATTCTACAAATTGTATTTTAATTGAATGAATGATTAAAAAAAATACTTTTTATTCTCTTATAACTTAATAGCTCGATTATCTTAAAAGTTTAAAATATGTTTTCGTTACTGTAAATTTTGTCCGTATCTGCTTCCGTTAGCAGATACAGGACAAAATCTCGCAGGTAAGAATTTAAGGTGATATATGAATAAGTGGCTATATCTTATTATAGATAAATTTCTTGCAAAACTTTATAGATTAGATAATTAAAAATACAAACCAGAATAAAAATAACTATGTAAAAATGTATATAACTAAACATGCATTTATTGAAAGATTCATTAAAAATCGCCTAGACTATCGGATATTACGACAACTTCATAAAGTATATAAACTAATGTTCTTCTTTAAATTTTATGTATAAATTATATTGATTATAAATTAGGTTCTCATTAATAAATGCTTTAGATTATTGTGGAATCTGTGACCTAAGCCGTGACATAGTTTCGGCTTCAGACAGAAATGCAATCTATCTCCATTATATAGAGATAACAATTTATATTAATAATTTTGAATATTTTTGGTAATACTTACTTGTGAATAGAAAGCAAATCTCCGTAAATGTTGAATTGGTGCAAAAAAAAGAAATGGAATGACAATTTCAATCAAAAACGTGCCAGTCACTCCCAAACTGAGTAGCCATGTTGGAAGATGATGTGCATACCATGCCAATGGTGTGGGAATACACTGGAATATCAAAGACAAAATGGTATTTTAGAAAATTACATTTCAAATGTTTAGTTTGGTTTGGTTGGTTGGGTTTTATGGCATGTCAACCCCTTGGGTTATTTTATGCCGAATACTTCTATTGGTAATTAGTTTGGTTTGTTTTGTTTTACAGCATATCAATCTCGGTGGGTCATTTAAAGCCGATAAAGTTGTGAAATAAATTCATTCTAAATGCATAATACAATTTTGTTTATAAACTCATGTTTTGCTATTTAACCCATAGATGGGTCAAATATTTAGAATTTCACTCAAACATATATAGAAATAGAAAAAATGTTCCTATATATAGATATAGATAGATAATCTAGTGTGAATTTTAGGAATTTATAAACCTAATATCTTGTTTTGGATAGAATATCTACCTATTTACTTATGTATATTTTTTTTTTTATCTAGACTCATATTGGGTGTTTTTTTGTTTTTTTAATCTAATCGATCCTTTTTAATAATAAGTTCCCATATTGTTATAATTTCTATGCTTGGTCTACTTAAGAGATATTTACAGCTTATCATATGAGCTGATTCTTTAGTTTTGTTAGTATTTCTAATTCAATATAATTAGAAAGAATATTACTTACCTGAGATTCAAAGTGATAATTAAGAGCTGAAATTTAAAAAAAATAAAAGTAAAGATTAAAAGAGGATTTTAAATTTTCTTCATTAAAAAAAAATTTAAAAATAAAAATAAAAAAATAGAGCAAGTCTAAAGTTTTGAAATATTTTGGGGTTGACTTCTGATTTAGGTCGGAAAATTAAAACAGAAAGTTTTTTGGTGGTACCCAATGACAGTTTAACTACAGTCTATGAATTTACATTTTGTGAATTGGGTTACAGTTTTAGGGAATTAAGATTTTTTTTTTTTTAAGCAATACGTAATTAAAAACAAACAACAAAAAAACAAATTACTATACATTTAATGTTGAAAAATATTTTCTTAAACTAAGTTTAATTGAAATTATACATTGCAATACTAACACAAACAACTGTCTCAATAATAGATTCAATAATTAATTTCAATGGTTAATTAAATGTACTTCATTCAGTTGATACTTCAGCAGAAAATTTTCTGGTGAAGCTTTGTGTACATACCAAGGCAAAATATCAATTGAATCAAGTTGTTTGTGCTTTATCCGTTTTTCCTCAATTTTTGATTACGTGTGTGTGTGTATATATATATATGTGTTGAAAAAATAAATAAAGGAAAGAAAGTATAGAATGGATAAAATAGGATATTTTAATCAATTTTACGTACACGTGTTTCGGTCAGGAGTTTATCCATGTGTACATTATTCAAACTATTATTATTTATTTTTAAATAACCAAATGAAATGAAATAATAGAAAAAATGTTGAAATGTTCCGCACACAAAGAAAATTCGACTTTCATCAGAGTAAATCCTTATTTGAAATTAAATTCATTGGGAAAAGCGGAGAATTAAATATATATATATATATATATATATATATTATATATATATATATATACACACACACACACACCGTATTTACTTTAATATACATATATATCTTTAAATGTATTTCCCTGGTGTTTGTATTGAAAGTAACAGATTGGGTAAATCCAACAAAATGTGATTAAAATTGAGGAAAAACGGATAAAGCACAAAACAACTTCATTCAATTGATATTTCACCTCATTATTATGTCGGAAAAATTATAGTTGAATAATCCCCCCCCCCTGCCGCCAGGGGGCGAATCACAATATACGATATTGGCGCCAAAATTAAACCCCCTGACGAAAGTCATTTATAACACTGTGGTGTGACTGGCGATATCTCATTAGATAGTTTAAAAAAAAAAAAAACAATTTTGGATATAAAATAACAATTGTTTTTAGAGTCGTACAAGCGACTTAGATCAGAGTACAAGTCAGTGGTAGGGTAAAGTCAACACTAGATAAAATTTATTAATCAAACAGGGGAGATTTTATGTACATGAAGCTTTGTCAGGCGAAATATCAATTCGTTTTGTGCTTTATCCATTTTTCCTGAATTTTAATGACATCTTGTCGGATTATTCATATTTTTTTTACTTTAATTATTTTTACCATTAGACCAAAAAATTGATATACATACCTGTAAGTCCCCACCAGGTAGGACACATACTCGTTAGCTTAACGACACCTGATGCGAACATCAAGCGAAAGAGAAGCCACTTGACCAAAAATAGTGAAATGTTGTCATGATGATGGTAAGGTGAAGTCTTCCAGATTAAAATGTACATATTTAATGGGGCAACAAGGATGGACAGGAAACCAGCTTCAAGCAGCAAGATATCCCTAAAATACAAAAGACAAACTTAGTAGGACATTAATTACAAAAGAATTCAGTGCAAATCATGGGTTATTTAATACCGAAAATTTAATTCATTTGTAAACGTTTAGTGGTTATTTCCTATAACTACAACTTAAAAAATGGGGTCAGGTTTGCTCAGTCGGTAGAGCATTCAGCTAGAAACCACAAGGTTCCTAGTTCGATACCAGTCCCCGCCAACTCAGCATATGAGTAGCACAGGGTTCTGTGCGGTAAAGTAAGGATCTGTTGGTAGGTGTGGTGCTCCACCTCAGATGCTAAAACAATCTCCTTGGTCTAGCGCTATTGAAAAGGGATAGACTCCCTCACTGACTGGCTGATACCGACTTTGGGCCGCCCCGTCGACTTTACTTTACTTACAACTTTAAAAAGGGAACCACTCTGAATTAATTTTATCTGCTAATTAATCTACCCATTATTTCCCCATTAAACTAACCCTAAACCTGTCTTCTTTTTTCCTAGTTGATCAATAAATGAATAAATAATTTATAAAATCCATTCAGAGTGGTTCCCCTTTTCTTAGGTTGGATTTATAGGAAATAACCAGTTTAGTTCTAATCATAACTGTTAGGGGATATAACTCTTCCCTCAGAAAATATATGCCTCTTCAGTAAAAGAGAGCAGGAGAAGAAACAAGATGGCTGCATAAACACATACACTTAATATCTAAAACCATTTTAATCCTCCTGTACCATAGTTGGTGAGAATGAAAATAAATATTGTGTTAAAAAAATACATTTTACTGTTTTATTTCATTTGTTGATTCTACTAATCTGAGATAAAACTATAGTAAATGTACCACTAATTCTATTTGTCTATAACAGGTGTTACCAAACCACGGCCAGCGGGCTGGATCCAGCATTTTATCAGGCCCGCCGACAGTACTTGAATTTGTTTGTTAAAACGTACAGAACGTGCAACGTTCCGATACCATTTCAATTTAAATATGTTAAGCTTACTAAATTCCAAACCAAATATTGAAGATATCTTGAAAGGCAAACTTCAGTTTCACAAATCTCACTAAACCTTTCTGCTAATGTTGCATTCTTTGATAATGTTTTGAAAATAAATATGTTGGTTGAATTTTTTTTGTGCATCTTACGCACTCATCCATGAATATAACATGGTAAGATAAATTTTGTTTAACATCTTTTTAATCAGAGCTTTCGTTCTGGCTAGCAAGTATTGAACACAATAATAATGTGGCCCACACTCATATTTTCAATTAACTGACCCATCATGAAAAAAAGTTTAGTGATCCCTAGTCTATAACATTGGTATATGGTTTTAAGTATTCCTATCCAACACTAATAATCTATACACAATTATATGGTATAAAGTAACTATTGGTATGTAATAATGGATGCAGTGTATTCTAAGTCACTCCATGAAATGAATAATAAGAGAAATGACTCACCATTGAAAATGGAAGAAGGTTTGTCCCACCTACAAAATAAAAGAAGAATTTTTAACTCTGTATGCATTAGACAATTTCAACTTCCCAAGAAGAATTACTATAATAAATAAACGTTTCTTTCTCATATACATTTCTTTATTATCGACATTCCTTTTTCTTTCATTTTTCTTTGTTATGGATTTTTCTTTCTTCATCATTGACATTTCTTTCATTTATTCTCGACATTTCTTTTTTGCATTTTTTTACTTATTGTCGACATTTTTTATTTTCGACAATGAATAAAAAGAAATGTCAACATTTCTTTTTTTTTCATTTCTTTCTTCTTTATTGTCAACATTTCTTTCTTCTTTATTGACGACATTTCTTTCTTCTTTATTGTCGACATTTCTTTCTTCTTTATTGTCGACATTTCTTTCTTCTTTATTGTCGACATTTCTTTCTTCTTTATTGTCGACATTTCTTACTTTCATTTCTTTCTTCTTTATTGTCGACATTTCTTACTTTCATTTCTTTCTTCTTTATTGTCGACATTTCTTTATTGACGACATTTCTTTCTTCTTTATTGTCGACATTTCTTTCTATTATTTATTTATTATGAACAAATATATATTTTTCATCAACATTTCTTTCGATCTTAATTAAAAATTATTTGACAGATTTTTACATTATTCAATTCGCCAAAATCTGAAGACCCAAAATTTTTCTTCTATTCCCAAAACATTTGAAATTTCTTTCCAGAACATAATGGATTCTTTTGTAAACCATTCTATTCACACTTCCAAGCCACCCCCCACCCCCCGAAACCCGAAACATTTAGTTCTTGTGACATAGTAAGAGAGTTTAAACTACAGTCATAGTATTACATTCACTTTTGGAGTAATACTCTTGGGAAAGGTATGAACTCCACTTATCTGTATTATTCAGTTGTGTTGGAAGTTGAATAGTCAGTGAGCATCAGTGTTGGGAGATGGTTTATATACATTCTACACATCCGCTGGCAGGACAAAGTGCCCAACACAGACATGCTGGAACGAGCAAACATGAACAGCATGCCCGCCATCATCTGCGAGAGATGCCTGCATTGGCTTGGTCACGTCAAAAGGATGGGCAAAGGCCACATCCCAAAAGACCTACTGTATGGTGAGTTAGTAGAGGGCACCGAGTGGTAGGGAGACCACGCCTGCGCTTTAAAGATGTCTGCAAGAGGGACTTGAAGACATGCCACATCAACACATGGAAGGCTTGTGCAGAAAACCTTGAGACTTGGCGCCTCCTCGTCAAACAAGGAACGAAAAGGAGAGAAAAGAAGCCGCCGCAGAAAAGAGAGCCAAAAAAGGAAGGAGATACAACAGCAACTTAAGTAAGTGTTGTACCGGCCGTTCCTACAGTGGAGAACATGCACCGGTTCTCACTATAAATAGTGAGACACTGAGTGGAAAGGAGCACTGTTCCCGTTAACGACAAGCTAGTCGTACATGTACCATTAATTGTAAATACACTTGTCTTATTTTACCCCATCTCGACTTGACTTCTTTTTACTGTTGGGACTAACATCACAACAGTAAGCATCACTGTTTGATTGCAGTCACTGCACCAGAGATTGCCATTCAAAAATTGGTCTGTTCAACCAACCACGCAGTTGCAGATAAAAAAAAAAGTGGACACTACACCATCGTCTTTAGTAGACAGAAGGATGCCAACAATTGCAAGTTGAATCTTCACCGATCCTCAGAGTGTTGGTAGGTGGTTTATATATAGGTTTGGGCTGTTCGACTATGTACTTTGGTCAAGCTAACTCCCTGGATTCTAATTGGTTGGTTTTTAGTGTAGACACTTTGATCCATAAATACCCAACACATAGCTATGTTCTGGTAGTTAGCACAGAGCCGGTATTGGGTTACAGCTTATCTTTTAATTTTTTTTGTCTGGTAACTGGATGCTAGTTACAACCTTCCTGTGAAGGCAAGTATAATATGGTGATTCTACAGGAAGAAAAGAAAATGCTGATTACCTGATAAAGTGAAAGGTATAATAACCAAAGGACACCATATTCTATACTGTTCCTAAAAGACTTGATGGTCATACAGAGGAAAGATAACAGGATGCCCACTAAACACAGAAGATCCATGCCTTTTTCTACCGATAATCCCAGGAAGGGCATAAGACGTAAGAGGGTTGGTTCACCTCTGAAGAAATCTGCAACGGAATTGATTTCTGAAAGAAAGGAAAGAAACAAAATATTTATTAGAAGTTATAGAAATTATGATCATCTCAATTTTAATTTATGATGGTGAATTATCAATTAAAAAAAAATTTTTTTTTTTTTTAAAGTAAAAGAAATCGAACCAAAAATAGAGGTACAGTCAGTTGAATTAAGATTGTGCTGCACTGTCTACCTACTTTTGGCTCATAGTGTGTGTGTGTGTGTGTGTAAAATATATGGGATATCTCTTAATTTTTAGTAAGCTCGCCTTGAGGATCGGTTATTACTCGTTAATAGTAAATTATCAGTAGCATTATGCAAAATTACTATTCAAAAAAAAAAAAAAAAAAAAAAAAAAAAAATATATATATATATATATATATCACACCATGGTTGGTTGGATTTCAAGGCATAATCAACCCTTGTTGGGTTATTTTATGCTTATTGCAAATTCGTTCTGATATTTGCCGTTATTATCGATCAAGTGTAACTTGGCCTCCTGCTGTGAATTTTCCAGCTTGCTGTAATACGAGTTGGGTGTCATAGAATATAGATATCTGGCACGTTAATAGTGTATGTTTTGACAACTCCTTCGTACAAGCAAATTAATGATAGCTTGAAATTTGATTGTTACTTATTGAATAGAAGCACTTGGAGAAAAAAGCTAGATGGGACCTATACAAGGATGCTGTGTGCTATACATGGGTTATTTTATGCTTAAGATATTTTGTTTTATTCATTCTTGTTGGGCCTTCAATTTTTTTTTTTTTCAAACTTTCAAGGGAAATCGATTACTCGAATCAGGTCAAATCGAAGTTAACAAACTTAAATTCCACCATTGTATGTCACTCCGGCTAAAAAATAAAAAAAATTTTAAAAATTTTTTTTTAATTTTAAAAATCAAGAACTTAACTGAATTTAATGAAATTTTCAGTGTTGATATATTAATGAATAAAAGATATAATGCACCAGTTATTTTATTTAAAAACTTTTACATTTTTTCAGGTTAGTTAACTTTGAACCACATATCTTTGAGGCGAAACACAGATTCTCAAAGATACATGGTTCAAAGTTAATTGACCTGAAAAAATGTAAAAGTTTTTAAATAAAATAACTGGTGCATTATATGTTTTATTCATTAATATATCAACATTGAAAATTTCATTAAATTCGGTTAATTCCCTGATTTTTGGTATTTTTTTTCTTTCTGCTTGGTCACATACGATGGTGGAATTTAGGTCCGGTAAGTTCAATTTAACCTGATTAGAGTAATCGATTTCCCTTGAAAGTTTGAAGAAAAAAAAAAAATTAAAGGCCCAACAAGAATGAATAAAATAAAATATCTTAAGCATAAAAATAACCCAACAAGGGTTGATATGCCTTGAAATCCAACCAACAAGGTGTGATTTTTTTTTTTTTTTTAATAGTAATTTTTCATAATGCTACTGATAACCTACTATTAATGAGTAATAACCGATCCTCAAAACTAGCTTACTAAAAACTATAAGACATCCCATATATTTTACACACACACACACACACAGAGTATAAACCAAAAGTAGATGGACAGTGCAGCACAATCCTAATTCAACTGACTGTACCTCTACTTTTGGCTCACTGTACGTTTTTATATCCCCAGTGGTATTAAAACAGCTCAGAATGTCAACAGTACACGGTTACTGACATTTTCTCGCATATATAAAGACAAAATACTAATTGAATCAATTGTTTGTGCTTGTTTATCTACCTTTCCTTTTATATTTTTCACATACACAAATAGTATGAGCCAAAAGTAGGTGGACCGTATAGCACAATCCTAATTCAACCTACTGTAACTCTACTTTTGGCTTACTGTACGTTTTTTATATTCCCATTGGTATTAAAACAGCTCTCAGAATTAGGTCTGCGTTAATGCTAGCTAATTCCTTTGTAATAACTCATAAAGGTTTAAGCCTAACTTAGGCACGGCAAGTTATATAGGAAACAGAAGACTAGTTTTGCCAATTTCCATCTCTTAAAACTCTTGCACTTATCTGCATACTTATCTT
>CM042172.1:30901805-30976805 GCA_023376005.1 Doryteuthis pealeii | reverse complement strand
AGTGGATTTAACCCTGAAGATCCTTATGGTGAATCTCGAGTAGGTTATCTCTTGTACCCATTTTATAATATATATATATATATATCTTATTATAATGGAGATTGTGGGTTTGTCTGTCTGTAACCGAAACTATATTACTACTCAAGTCACAATTCCCTTCGTTATTTACATCACAATCTCCATGATTTTATTTTTATTTAAACCTCAATTATTAATAAAATTGCTTCACCTTTTTATTAGTGTTGTCCATATCTACATACAAATAACATGCAATTGTATTTATATATACAAAAAATAGCGGTTTACAGTGTGAATGGGAAGGCTAATTTGCATATTGATATTAAAAATATGATTTTATTAAATATGTGCTTAGTATTATTGATTTCTAATTGTTTGGTTTTATTTTAATGAATATAAGCAAACATCTCTTCAATGAATCTTAAATGAAATCCATTAACAAGAAAAAATAACTGTCATTTTATTCTTTATTTCCTAATTTAACTAAATAGTTAAATAAGTAAAATTCAGCAATGAAAGACGGGAGTGATGGAAGAGTAAGTTTCATTTCTATTTTTCTATTATACCCCCACTCTGTTTCAAATCTTTTTATCTGCCTTCTTATTAGACTTTCTAATTTAATACGATATTTCATTACATTAAAACTTAAATACTTGCACCCGGAGGGTGCATATATTTACTAGTATATATATATATGTATGTAAATCACCAGGTTAGTTGATGTTAGAAATGATTCTAGCTGGGCTTTTTTTTTTTAACAAAGAAATATTAAATTTGGTTTGGTCTATATCAATAGTTCAATGTACCATAATTCAGGAATTATATATAGAGTGATATTTGGTAAAGAAAAGGGCTTAAATACCGATCATATTAGCAGTTATAGATCTATTTCCACCCATATATATATATGGGTTTCTTCAGATTGCTACTTTATTAAAATGAAATTGAAAATGCTGTGGATTATTTATATATTTCTTTGGGGTCTCCAGAACATTCTGGCTTCAGTTTTTACCATCATCCTCGAGGTGGTCAGTTGTTTATATCTAGGAGTTAATTTGGCAGGTGGTCCCATGTATGGGGTAAGGGACTTTATTGGTGTGGTAGTTTAAAACTATCTCATTAAATTCTATAAAGTTGCAGTCGGAAGAATCCCATTTTATATAAGTGTTGTGGCCTGGTTAGGGTCCAAAATAAAAATACAAGAGAGGAAATGAGTTAACTATATTAACAAAGAATAGTAGTACAAATATATACAAATGAGAAGGTTACACACAAGGATGTCTTATTGGCTATCCACTGAAATATTAACTTTCGCTTAAGTGCAGAATCTGCTACTATTTATAGTTGGAAGAGTTCATGCATGCGTGTTAAATTAGCATAACAATAGGTGGAAATAGATCTATAACCACTATTTGGATTGATATATAAGCCTTTTTCTTTACCAAAACTTTTGCTCTTAGGGCAAATCTCAACCTTTTTATCATATTGTTGCATAGTCTATGTAGTAGCATAGATTATTGGCAACACCCGGTAAGAGAATTCTGCGGGGCCAGTTTTTTTCATATCACGGAATGGAAAATTACTGGACAGTTGAAATCTCGTACATCACATGATTTTGACTTAGTTAGGTCAGTTGACAGCCAGACAGACGTGTCCTACTTCGGCTGTCACTCCGCAAAATGAGTTGGAAACTGGCAAATAAAACTTTAAAAAGCCACAAGTCTTGTTGATCAGTTGTTGTATGACTTAAATGCATGCCCTTAGTTAGAAGACCGGCCAGACAAGAAAATGAAGAACTAACAAGAGAAACCAGACTAGACATTTGGTTTGGTTTGGTTTGTTTTGTTTTACAGCATATCAACCTCAGTGGGTCATTTAATGTCGATAAAGTTTTGAAATAAATCAATTCTTAATGGATAATACAATTTTTTTTATAAATACATTTTTTCTATTTAACCCATAGATGGAACCCTAACAGGTACTACCACTCCAAGTCAGAGTGGACCAGGGAGCAATGGTGATGAAGGGGTGCTCCACATTCCCCAAACCTCCAGAACTGGAACCTCACCATCAAATAGAGTTTAACATCATTCCCAGGACATGTAGGCCCGCAGCCACCGCCTTCTAGCACCCATATGATAAAAAGGGATTGGGGCTTGCCATAATGGGCAATAGGGTTGGGAAAATCATATAGGTGCTATGGTAGACATTTGGAGAGAAGACTAGACAAAGTAGAATCCAACATGGCGACTCGGTGAGATAGAAAGAGAAGAAAGAGGACTAGGGATTACAAATGGCCGAAGTAGAAAGTAACAACCAAGTAATATCTCTCAACAGAATAGAATGATACAAAAAATAAGTGCAATAAGTAATTAAGAGTTACCTCCCCTACTTTATGATTACCTCCCCTGAAGTCACATGAGATTTAGTTAATCAGTCAGTTCCAGCCGAGATGTGGCGCAGGACAGACGTATCCTACGGTGGCTGGACTCACTTCGCTCGATGAATCAGGAAATGACAAATAAAACTTTAAAAAGCCATAAGTCTTGTTGATCAGTTGTTGCAGGACTTAAACGCATACCCTTAGAAAATAAAGAACCAACAAGAGAAGACTAGACAAAGAAGAAAAGCAAGAACTTAGACGATCATGGCCGAAATAGAAAGAAGTGACTATCCAATATGGCGACTAGACGAAGACCCACTAGTAAGTTATATCTATCTGTATATATCTCTCTGATACTCTATCATAAGAACTATTGTGTATATACCCAATGAGGGTATATGGCATTGTAACAATATGTCCTATAAGACAGTGGGATGAATGTCTTGGTGTAATGTTTAGATTGTAAGAGGGTTTTCAACTTTTGATCATTTGAATAAAAAAATTTCTAGTCCCTAATTTTTACATTTCAAATTCAAAAGACCGCATTAAAAAATAAAAATAAAAAATTTGAACATCCAAAAAAAGGTTATTTGAAAATTTAAAGTTATTTTCTGAAAACACAAAAAATAATTTTTGTAAAGCATTTTCTACTTTCGGAGGCTTAAAAAAGCAATATTTTTCTTTGAATTGATGAAAGAAAAAATTTTTTTTAATTTTTAAAAAATTAAAAAATTCAATTGAATACTTTTATTAACTTAAACATCTAACAGTGAATTTTAAATATCTGGAAGGTGGCAAACTGAGCACAATATTTTTGTCAGGAATAAAGATTTATTCAATCTATCTAAAAATGATTGATTAAAATAAATATTTCTTTGAATTTTTTAGATAAGGCCTTATAATTAGCATTATTCAGACTATTGTCCTCATCTTCATTATTATTTGTACAACGTTTCGGCAAATGTGCCCTCCAGCCTTCTTCATGTATTTCTTCTTGGACTCGGGAACCTTGTCGTAATTGGAACTTTGAACCTAACCCTTTATTCAGTCCATGGGATATCCTGTTATTCCGCTAACCATAGCTGGGTATCATGTTATTCTGCTAAACATAGCTGGGGTACAGGTGTTAAGCTGTGTAAATTATTATTCTATGTTATGCTGTCCCTGACCAGGATTGAACCTGTAGTCTAGAGATAACTCTCCTTTAGAACTGTCTTAACCTAACTCCTTTATCCACTAGGCTATGTGTCCAATTGGACAATCCAGTGTGAATTTTGGGAACTTATAAACCTAATGTCTTGTTTTGCCTAGAATATCCACCTTATTCACTTATGTATGATTTTTTACCTAGACTCATATTGGGTGAGTCTAGGTAAATTATACAAGTGAATAGGTAGATATTCTAGGCAAAACAAGAAATACCTGAAGGCCAGAGGGCACATCGGCCGAAACGTTGTACTAATAGCAATGAAGATGAGGACAATAGTCTGAATAATACAAATAATACTAAAATAACTATAAAAAAATAAAATGACTTTTAAAAAAAGTTGACGTGATTTTCTTTAAAGGAACAGGTGTCGGAATCAGTATAGTTTTTACAGATTCTGATGATCCCGTAATTGCTTCAGACTCCACAACCAAGTTTAGAATCAACATTTCTGTAACAAACCTTTAGGCCAAGTCTAACATGTTGGATTGACAATCGATTGATCTTAAAACGATTATATATATATGCTCCCAAATTTGGTTGAGCACTTTAATTAGAAGGGATTTAATTGCAAAATTCACTGTATTCGGCATACAGCTAAGCCTTGCTTTGTTTACATAAAGTTTGAGGCCTCTAGTGAATTTCATTTCCGCTTAGAAATGTAGCGATTAAATAGTCTCCTATATTTGACAGCTGCCTGTGGCCGTACGGGTAAGAGGATTGACGAACGAAAGTTCGGGTCTTGATCCCGGCCATAGGTAGCTGTTAAAACAGTATAACCACACTGATGAGTGGTGATACTTCGAAACACGTGTCTGTGGATTACTTTATTTTTATATATATATATTATATATATATATATATATATATACACTGATTGACATCACGTTATGTCACAATGACTCCATTCTGCTTTGTTATGTATCTCTTAAAATAAAAATTAACATCTACAGAGCAGTCATACTTTCAACTCTACTCTATGGTGCCGAAACTTGAACTCTTTACTGCAAGCACATAAACCAATTTGACACCTTTCACATGCACTGTCTTCATGCCATTTGCAGTATAAAATGGGAGGATAGAGTAAAAAATAACACAATATTAAAAAATTGTCTTATTTTCATAGTAATAAACATGTTGCAAATGTTTGCACTCTACTTTACAGTCATTTTTTTTTTTTTTTTTTGCATTAAAATAGAAAAAATAAGGTCGGTAATTACAAACAATTCCAACAAAAGCTACCTACCTTTAAATTCAATAACTCTTGCTGGCATGATTCCATTGTCACCCAATAAACCTGAAAAAGAAAAAAAAGGGAGAATTAACATCTGTTTCCTGAAAACAGAATCAAACAGTCAATTCATAAAAAAAAGATTGACCACTGGCCTATTGGCGGCCAGGGCTTGGCATATACTGAATGTAAGACCACCTCTACAAAAAAAAAAAAAAAAAAAAAAAAAAAATAGGGTGTTCTGGGTATGACACTAAATGGCATTCGATGGTGAGGGAGGTTCCAGTTTTGAGGTATCCTTTCGTTATCATTACTCCCAGGTCCTGGAGTGGTAGTACCTGTTAGGATTCCCATCAGTAGCTCAAATAGATCAGTTTGAAAATTATTTGTATTAGATAGGAATATTTGATGATACAATATAAGTAAATTATTTGTATCAGGAATAGCTACCAGAATTAATTATCATTATTAGTTACTTGAGACAGGGAGAGTGAGAGAAAAAGAGACATACATACACAGTGAGAGAGAGAAAGACAGGGACAAAGAATGAAAGAGACAGACAGACAGCCATGTACACACAATAGGGTGTTCTGGGCATGACACTAAAAAGCATTCGATGATGAGGTTTGGTTTGGTTTGTTTTACGGCATATCAACCTCAATGGGTCATTTAATGCCGATAAAGCTTTGAAATAAAGTAATTCTTAAATGGATACTCAATATTTTTATAAATACATTTTTCTATTTAATCCATGGATGGGACCCTAACAGGTACTACCACTCCGGGTCAGAGTGGACCAGGGAGCAATGGTGATGAAGGGGTGCTCCACATTCCCCAAACCCGGAACATCACCATCAGATAGAGTTTAATGTCATTCCCAGGACATATAGACCCTCAGCCACCACCTTTTAGCACCCAAATGATAAAAAGGGTTGGGGCAATCATATAGGTGCTAGGGCTTGACGTGACTAGCCGATGGTGAGGGAGGCTCCGGTTTTGAGGTATCCTTCCATTATCATTACTCACAGGACCTGTTAGGGTTCCATCAGTGGCTCAAATAGATCAGTTTGAAAATTATTTGTATTAGGAATAGCTACCAGAAGTTATAATTCTTTACTTAGGATTAGTATAATTACTAGCAAATATATGCACCCTCCGGGTGCAAGTATTTAAGTTTTAATATAATAAAATATCATGTTCAATTAGAAAGGCTAATGAAACTGAATAAGAATGCAGATAAAAAGATTTCGAACAGAGGGGGTATGATTGAAAAATAGAACAACTTTGAAACTAACTCTTCCATCATTTTCCATTACTCCCGTCTTTCATTGGTGAATTTTCCTAGTTTAACTATTTAGTTAAAATAGGAAGTAAAGAATAATATTACAGTTATTTCTTCTTGTTAATGGATTTCTTTTAAGATTTATCCCCGAGATTTTTGCTCATATTCAATAAGATAAAACCAAACAATTAGAAATCAATAATACTAAGCATATATTTATTAAAATCAAATTTTTTAGACCAATATGCAAATTAGCCTTCCCATTCATACTGTAAACCGCTATTTTGTTGTATATATAAATACAATTGCATGTTATTAGTATCAAATAATGATGTAAAACAATTAATAATTGAGGTTTAAATAAAAATAAAATCATGGCGAATGTGATGTAAATAACTAAGGGGATTGTGACGTGTATTGTAATATAGATTCGGTTACAGACAGAAAAAAAACCACAATCTCCATTATAATAAGATTATCATTATTAGTTACTTGTAAGACAGAAAGAGACATACGCAGACACAGGGAGAGAGAGAGAGAAAGACAGGAACAGACAAAGACAGTAACTCTGGGAATGTGAAATGTTTATGATGAAAATATACGTTATCGATTTTTATTGCCATTACTCCCAGGTCCACCTAGACCCGAAGTGGTAGTACCTGTTAGGGTCCCATCTATGGGTTAAATAAATCAAAAGACGAGTATAATAAAAAATAAATAAATAAAAGAAAGGGTTTAAAATGTGTTTTGAAAAATATTTGACTACCCAACAAGAACGAATAAAACAAAACGTCTTCAGCATAAAATAACCCAACAATGGTTAACATACCCTAAAATCCAAACAACTAACGTAAATCTACCAAACACTGAGAACCGTGGCAGTGTTGCATAAATAACGATATATGGCAGTTAAAAGTGAATATAAAACCTTTAGGCCAAGTCCAACATGTTGGATTGACAATCGATTGATCTTAAAATGATATAATTTTTTTTTTTTACAATCCACTGATTGACACCATGTTATGTCACAATGACTCCATTCGGTTTTGTTATGTATCTCTTAAAAAAATTAACATCTGCAGTCATTATGTTTTAATTTTCCGACCGTTGTGCAAGTTCAGACAGATTTGAATAAGTGTATGCAAAGTTTTGAAGATCGTATTCATGAAGATCATATTCATATATCATATAATATATGATACTATATACTTGATGGATACCTTTCTTAAGGGTATTAGTCTAAAAGTAACTGCACAACTGTGTTACATTATGGCAAAAAAAGTGATAAAGTAATTTTTTTTTAAAAAAAAAGGAATGTCCCAGTCAACCAAAAATATTAAGTGCAGGTCAAACAAGAAATAAATAAATTTAAAAAAAAAAAAATGAATAAGTCTCACACATAGATGGAGTAAATGATTAAAATTCCAGAGTGGCGGCCATCCATAAAGGAGAACCCTTTGAAGTTGATAATGTTGAGGGTTGGGTTAAATCAAGTCTGAGGATTTTTAGGTGAACCAAATCAAAAGTTTAAAATATTTGTATTAGATTCGGAATGTTCTAGGAAGATCCAGAATTAACATTATATATTATATATATATATATATATATATATATATATATATATATAAAGAGAGAGAGAGAGAGAGAGAGAGAGAGAGAGAGAGAGAGAGAGAGAGACAGAGACAATTAAATGGTTTTAATCAATTAACAATATTAATCCTTAGTAAACAATTATAATTTCAAGTAGTTGGTAGAGTGTTCCGTCAAGAATCACAAGGTTCTTGGTTTGATCTCAGCCCTTGCCAACTCAGCATATGAGTAGCACAGGGATCTGTGAGGTAAAGTGAGGAGCTGAAGGTAGGTGTGGCACTCCATCTCAGATGCTAAAATAATCTCCTTGGTCTAGCGCTAGTGAAAAGGTGATAGACTCCCTCGCTGTGTGGCTGATACTGACATTAGGCCGCCCCGACGACTACTTACTATTCTTAATAGAAATAATTTACTGTTATAGTTATATGGTATCAAGTATTTCTATCCAATACTAATAATTTTCAAATAGTTCTAATTAACACACAGATGGGACACTAACAGCTACTATTATTCTAGATCATTAGCATTCCCAGTTGATTTTTTTATTTGAGGTTATTGTTGTTTAATCACATTAGTTATATAGAGCTGTGTAAATGGAGTTCAGAACCGTTTGAATTATGTAAATATTCCCAGTGGTTCAAAAGTTATGAGAATTTAAAGCCCCGAAATTGGGGTACAAATGTGGACATGATTTTGTTTCAAAAAATGTCAAATCACGGACCATTAAAAAAAAAAAAAGAAGAAATTCAGTGATTTCTTCACCGTTTCTTTATTTTTGGAGCAATTTTGATATAATTTGGTATTCTTATGTAAAATTGTATGTTCTTTCTGATTATGCACTCAAATTGTATGTATTTCTATGCTTTAACCCATTATTTAGAGAATAAGAGATACAGATAGCAGCGATTTTGGGTTTTTTAAAAGTTTAACACCCAATTATTCAACATTTTCATTATAATACTGCATGTATATACATGTATAGTATTAAATCAAATAAATAACATCACTTTGAAGAAAAATAAAACATTTATTGCAAAAACACAGACATAAAATGGGGGTTCAGTTTATTTTATGGTAGGAATTTACAAGGAAAAAGTTAAGGATTACTGATCTGATCATAGTTTAGTGTCTTAAGCCAAAACACTCCCCGCTCCCACTAAAAGTGGATTCACAGTCATTGTATTTACCTCGTATCCCACTTGTACAGGTTAGGCACAAGGCCCTATTAACGTGGGACCACCCACAAACCGAAGCTCATGGGTGGCAGGTGAAAAATTGCGTTGATCCTGTCGGCATTCCCCTTCAAGGGGGCGCTTCAGGCACTGGGCAATAAACCCAGCACTGTCCCTTTAAATCGAGGGGGCAGGTGTTGCCTGGGGGGATGGCCCCCTGGGATCAACGCCTTTAATTATAGCAATCCCCACCCGTCATGCTGCACGCCTGTCAATTGAAGAAACAAAGGGAAATAACTCTAGCTGCATTGGTATGTCCATAAAAAGTCAAGACTTAAATAGGTCAGGACAGTGTGACCTCCAAATTTTATTCTCTTCTCCAATCAATGTGGATTAACCTTTCTTTCCGGTCAATGATAATCTATAATACAAAATGCTTTGTTAGTAAAAACACTGACACTGCAGGTTTGTTGTGGGGGAATTAACCTTCTCCTACCCTCAACAGGAGGAAATTTAGCACAGGGTTAATTTAACTTTCTTTTAATTTAGAAATTCTTTTTTTTTTTCTGGACACTGTAACTATTTAACATTTACACTGTCAATATCCGGTTGTTTGTTAACAGATGATTTTTAGAGTTTTTATTTTTAATTATAAAACCAACCCCTAACTCTAACCCTAATCCCTAATACCTAAAAAAACAACCAGATATTGACGGTGTAAATGAAAAACATGTCCTTCCTAATCGAGATCAAAAAGGGGTGCCTGAAGGTCATATGGTCCAATATTTTTTTAAAAACGAGAAGTGTGGAGTATTCAGGCAAGTTGGTTCTTCCTCAGCTGTTCTTCGAAAAACCTTCTTTTATATAGAGTCTAGATAGGCTCCAAAAAGGGTCTTTTTGAAAAACTTCTTTTTAGGCTCGAACGCCTCTGATTGGTTGAAAATTATCATTTTAATATTTCTATTTTTCTCTCTAATCCATGCGCAAAGCGTTTATTAAATAATAAATTAACTATTTTTTTTTTTAATTTTTTTTTTTTTCTGGACACTGTAACTAGTCGATTGATTGACTGACTGATTTTAATGGCATGTCAACCTTTCTGGGGTTATTTCATGCCTAGAAATTATTGAATTGCATCACAGCCAACTTGTAAATACAGCCCAACATGTCACATAATTTAACCCATAAATGGGACCCTAACAGGTATTACCAATCTCGGTCAGAGTGGACCTGAAAGTAATAGCAATGAATGGGTACTCCACACTCCCCAGAGCTCCAAAATTGGAACTTAGATGCAATTTAACATCATACCCAGGACAATAAGACCCTCAACCAGGCCCCGACACTAACTTTTTTCATGACCGTCCCTAACAAAATTTATCAACCATCCGAAATCAAAATATCTTTGTTTAATTCATTAGCATCATCTATACATGTCAGTCATCAGTAGCATAATAACATGTAATAAAACATTAAGAAAAGCTGAAGCAGTTGACAGAAACATCTATTTATAATCAAGAATAATAAAATAAAATTTTTATAACTAAAATTTATTCTATTTCCATCTTTATGCGGACATTTTCCAATCATAAAAATATATACTGTGTGACTGTGTCTATTTCTTCAATGTTGTTGCCATTAGTAATTTTAAGTCTAGAACTAGACAGTTTTTTGAGGTCAGCATTCGAGCAATCACCGGACGGCCCATATTGAAATGTAGTACTAACTTTTAGGAAAAATTTTTACCGTCCCCGGCAAACTGTCCCGGATGATATTGATCGTCCCGGATGTAATTTATTATCGTCCCCTGAACCACGGGACAGCATTAATGTCGAGCCCTGCCCTCAACCACTGCCTTCTATCACATATGATAAAAAGGGTTGGAGATTTGCCATATGGACAATAGGTTTGCAACAATCGTATAAGTGCCAGGGTTTAATATGACCAGATGATCGATTAAAGGGGACCTACCTGGCCACACGTCTAGCCTAAGTATGGGACAAAGTGGAGTGTTGCAATGACTGCTTGGCCACCAGGATTCCATCCTTGAGCATCACAGGTCACCACATACAGCCAACAGTGGCCCCATTGGGGGGATTTTACCCCTCTGCAGAGGTACTGTCGGTGGCGCAGATAATGAGACTGATGAATGTGGATGTAGACCTCCTTTCGACACCAATCCCAAAGAAACTTCACATACGTATGCATGGTTTTTTTTTTATGGCATATCAACCTCAGTGGGTTATTTAATGCTGATAAAGTTTTGAAATAAATTAATTCTTAATGGATACACAATTCTTTTTTTTTTAACCTATAGATTGGACCATAACAGGTACTACCACTCCGGGTCAGAGTGGACCAGGGAGCAATGGTGATGAACAAGGTTCTCCACATTCCCCAAACCTCCAAAACTGGAACCTCACCATCAGATAGAGTTTAACGTCATTCCCAGGACATGAAGACCCTCAGCCACCGCCTTCTAGCACCTATATGATAAAAAGGGGTTGGGGCTTGCCATAAGAGAGACAAAAAAAAAAAAAAAATAGAAAGAGAGACAAAAAAAAAAGAAAAAGAGACAAGAGAGACAAAGAAAAGAGACAAAAAAAAGAAAAAGAAAGAGACAGAAAAAGAAAAGAAAGAAAGAAAAAAAAGAAAGAAAGAGACAAAAAAAAGAAAAGAAAGAGAAAAAAAGAAAAGAAAGAGACAAAAAAAAGAAAAGAAAGAGAAAAAAAGAGAAGAGAGACAAAAAGAGAAGAGAGACAAAAGAGAAGAGAGAACAAAAAGAGAAGAGAGACAAAAAGAGAAGAGAGACAAAAAAGAGAAGAGAGACAAAAAGAGAAGAGAACAAAAGAGAAGAGACAAAAAAGGAAGAGACAAAAGGAAAGAGACAAAAAGAAAAAAGAAAGAAAAAAAGAAAGAAAAAGAAAAGAGATAATTAAAAAAGAGAGAGAAAAAAAGAGAGAAAAAAGAAAAAAATGAGAATGAAAAGACAAAAATAAAAGAGAGAAAAGAAAGAGAAAAATCAATTGTAGCATTTAAACAATAAGATTTAACCTCCAACCTAAAAGTGATTATCTGCCCACCCCCAATCCTGAAAAAGAAAGAGGAAACTAACAACATGGTTGCTAACATGTCTACTCACAATCCATAACTAAATTGCTTCTTGCTATTAACTAACAGAACAAAATAAACCTACCACTTGTAGTCATAAAGTATGTTATGTTATTCAATCCATTGATTTAATCCTTCTCCATAACAATCAACAACTAAAAACTATAGTAATTACGAAATAACTAATAACCAACATTTTATTTTCGAGTCGTCACTTAATGACAATTCTCATATCACTCGTGACAGAACAAGACAAAGTGAAAAATAATCTTTTAGGATAAATTTGACAAAATATCTAAAAAATTAATTTACAAAAGAAATAAAATAAGTTTAACAAAAAGAAAAAATGAATAAATAAAAAAAATAAGTTTTTAAAAAAATCAAAACTTAATTTAACAATTAAAATTTGAAAAATAATCTTTTGGGATAAATTTGACAAAATATTTTAAAAATTAATTTACAAAAGAAATAAAAATAAGTTTAAAAAGAAAAAAAAAAGATAAAGAAAAAAAATTAAATATTAATTTAACAATTAAAACTTGAAAAAGTTTTTGGAATAAACTGAACAAAATAATTTAAATTAATTTAACAAAAAAAAAATAGAAAGATAGGTAATCTGAACATTAGCTACATAAATGAGAGTAACCTCCCCTTGTTTGTTTCACTTTGAGGAAACCGCATGTTTTGGTCAGACATATTCATTTCACCATAAATCTACACTGAAAATACGAATTTGTTCGAATCAATACAACTGCATGTTTTAACAAGAAAATATAAAATGTGTTCTTAATTGTGCTTGCATATTATTTGAAATGAACTTAATTGTTATTAAGAACACATTTTATGATATTTTCGTGTTAAAACATGCAGTTGTATCGATTCGAATAAATTTGTATTTTCAGTGTAGATTTATGGTGAAATGAAAATGGCCGACCAAAAAATACAGCTTCCTCAAAGTGAAACAAACAAGGGGGGTGGGTATTCTCATTTATGTAATTGATGTTCAGATTACCGAAAAATAAGTTCTAAAAAAAAAATAAATAAATAAATTTAACAATTGAAACTTAAAATCTTTTCGAATAAGTTGAACAATTTGAAAAAAAAAAAAAAAAAAAAAAAGAAAAAAAAAAGAGAAGAAAAAGAAAAACAAGAATGAAAAAGACAGAAAATAAAGAAACAAAAATCAATCCTAACATTTAGACATAGGTTAACCTACAACCCCCCCACACACACACCACACCAACCAAACGTCATTATCCCCCCTACCCCCACCCAATCTTCCTACCCCACCCAATCTTTTGGGATAAATTTCTCACTTCTGCCATTAAATACCAAGTTTACACCAGGTTGAATAATTTTGATGTTTCGGACTGTTATCCTAACCTCTATTGTGGTATGTATAAATATGTTTCGACCTCTGTATCCTATTGCCTTCCTCAGGCATTCCCTGTGTATCCGAGCATATGTAGCGTGATTATTAAGGTCCACCGGAGTTTGATAGTGGAAATAAAACTGTGGGTGGACTGCTATAGAAAGAAAGGAAGAAGAAATAAGAGAAAATAAAGGTTAAAAAAAAGGAGGAGTGGACACACAACGGGTTGCCGGTAATTTGACCGAGGAATGACCCCGGAAGAGGAATTGAAAGTTGACCGGAAGCAGAAGTGACGAGGAACAAAAAATAAGAAAATCGCCCTCTTTTGCCTTTCGGCGGCATAGGGTTCAGATGGGGCTGCTGGTCCCTAGTGTTGGGACAGCTATATAGTTGGTACTGTAGGGGATTATCTTCCCTTAACCCTGGAAGAGTTATCTTCCCGCTGTGTTGCCGTTTGTGGCCACCAAGGGACCTCTGATATAAGCGGTTGATTCAAATGCTTCTCTCTCTCTTTCCTTACTGCCTGAACGAGCACATGGGTTAGACTTATGTCTACCCCCTTCTCGGTGTGGCTTTGGCCTCCCCCCTTACATTACTGTAAATCCTTTATACAGCATGGACTATCCTTTAGTTCCATGTCTGTAACATTTATATTTTATGTACATTTGGGTATCTTGTTTATACCTAAATATTGTATCTTGTATTTACCATTCATGAATGTGTCCTTTTATCTCTACACTTATATCTTATGTATCTATGTACTCTATGTATCTTATCGTTACCATGTGCTGTACACCTATTAAATGTTTTGTCTCACAACGTGTCGGAGCTGTTGTTCAATTATTAACTTTGAATCTTACAGTACTATGTTAGAAAGTACAGTAATTTAACAGTGTCCTCTCTTTCTCTCTGTCTTTCCTTCCCTCCAAAACTGAGCCCACGACATGAGCCTGAAAATAAATACTAAGCCCCTTGTGACCATATATCTTACATGTCTGTTGTGCCTTCTTTATGTACAATGACAACTGCTACTTAAACTTAAGTTGGCTACTCTGGAGTTTGCCACAAAGACACTTTTTGTTATACAACCAATACATTTTTAGTGCCGTGAATTTTGAGGCACGGTGACAAGCCCCGCCACGTAACAAATACCTTTTTGGTACCGTGACCATATTATTATATAACACATAGTAACAACCAGTTTGACTGTTGAGCAAACAAAGCATCAGAGAATTTTTAAAGATCTTATCTTATTATAATGGAGATTGTGGGTTTGTATGTCTGTAACCAGAACTATATTACCATTCAAGTCACAATTCCCTTTGTTATTTACATCACATTCTCCATGATTTTATTTTTATTTAAACCTCAATTATTAATAAAATTGTTTTACATCATTAAGACTGTTGACCATATCTACATACTAATAACATGCAATTGTATTTATATATACAAAAAAAATAGCGGATTACAGTGTGAATGGGAAGGCTAATTTGCATATTGATATTAAAAATTTGATTTTAATAAATATATGCTTAGTATTATTGATTTCTAATTGTCTGGTTTTATATTAATGAATATGAGCAAAAATCTCGGGGATAAATCTTAAAAGAAATCCATTAACAAGAAGAAATAACTGTAATATTATTCTTTACTTCCTATTTTAACTAAATAGTTAAATTAGGAAAATTTACCAATGAAAGACGGGAGTAAGGGAAAATGATGGAAGAGTTAGTTTCAAAGTTGTTCTATTTTTCAATCGTACCCCCTCTGTTCCAAATATTTTTATCTGAATTCTTATTCAGTTTCATTAGCCTTTCTAATTTAACATGATATTTTATTATATTAAAACTTAAATACTTGCACCCGGAGGGTGCATATATTTGCTAGTTCAAATAAAGACTGTTTTGAATGAGACCTTCAAAAATTCTTTGACGCCTGTTTGATGAACAAATTAACATATTAGTAAACCCATAGATGTGTGTAGCGTAATTATTATGGTCTACGGGGAATTCAGGAATTGAAAAATTAAAACGGTAATCAGATTTCTGGAGAAAGAGAAGAAAAAGAAATAAGAACGAAGGTTAAAATTTGGAAGAGTAAACACTCAACAGGGTGCCAGTGATTGACCAAAGAATGACCCAGGAAATAGATTTTAAAATAAAAACGGTTTTGACCGGAACCGGATGTGACTCTCCCAATCCCAGGATGAGAAACAGAAGAAAATTGGTCTCTTTTTCAGCCAGGCTTTGTGGGAGGCAGATGGGGACTTTCCCAGTTCCCCCGTATGGGTTTTGCATAGTAGTACCTAGCATGATTTATGATAGAGTAATTTGATTGTACCATAATCTCTCTCTCTCCTCTCTGAAAAAGAATCCACAAGCCTAGGAAGAAATAAACAGCCCCTTGTGACTATACAACTTGCAGGTGTTGTTTCTGAACTAACGACGACTACTACTACGACTCGAACTTGGCCCTATGCAACATGTGACCCTAATATGTACTACCACTCACACAGGGTGAAACCTTGGAGTAATGGCAATGAAGGAGTACTCCACATCGACCCTTCACCTCTGCAGAGGTCACATTTACAGGGGTTGAGTTTATGAAAGATTGCCAGTAAGTACATTAACAGAAATTATTCAAGAATGCACGTCTGACGATTCGGGTTTGCATATACGAATAACTTTATACAAAAGATATTGTGGCATGTAACACAAGTATACATTCTTGTCTGATTTTTTGAGATAAAAGGTTTTGTTTATTTAGTTGGTTAGATTTTACGGCATGTCAACCCTTGTTGGGTTATTTTATGCCAAAGATTTGTTTTTTCTTTTCATTCTTGATGGGTTTGTTTTGTTTTGTTTTTTTTACGGCATATCAACCTCAGTGTGTTATTTAATGCCAACAAAGTCTTGAAATAAATTCATTCTTAATGGATACTCAATTTTTTTAGAAACACATTTTCTATTCAACCCATTGATGGAACCCTAACAGACCCTACCACTCCGGGTCAGAGGAGACCTGGGATCAATGGTGATAAAGGGGTGCTCCACATTTAATTCCAACAAAGTTTTGAAATAAATTCATTCTTAATGGATACTCAATTTCTTTTATAAACTGTTTTCCTATTTAACCCATAGATGGGACCCTAACAGGTACTACCACTCCGCGTCACAGTGGACCAGGGAGCAATGGTGATGAAGAGGTGGTGCTCCATATATATATATATATATATATATATATATATATATATATAAGTAAAGTAAGTAAAGATGACGGGGCGGCCTAATGTCAGTATCAGCTATTTTCACTAGTGCTATACCAAGTTGGTGAGTTGGGCTTTTAAAATGCAGAACTCTATAAGTTCATACATCAAAAACAATTAAAAGCCTTAAACCCACATAAAATTATTAAAAAAACCGTAGGTTTGGTTTGTTTTACAGCATACCAACCTCAGTGGGTCATTTAATGCCAACAAAGTTTTGAAATAAATTCATTCTTAATGGATACTCAATTTTTTTTTTATAAATACATTTTTCTATTTAACCCATAGATGGGACCCTAACAGGTACTACCAATCCATGTCAGAGTAATGGTTTGTTTTGTTTTGTTTTATGGCATATCAACCTTGGTGGGTCATTTAATGCTGATAAAGTTTTGAAATAAATTCATTCTTAATGGATACTAAATTTTGTTTATGAACACATTTTTCTATTTAACCCATTGATGGGACCTTAACAGGTATTAACTCTGCGTCAGAGTGGACCAGGGAGCAATGGTGATGAAGGGGTGCTCCACATTCCCCAAACCTCCAAAACTGGAACCTCACCATCAGATAGAGTTTAATGTCATTCCCAAGACTTGTAGACCCTTAGTCACCGCCTTCTAGCACCCATATGATGAAAAGGGGTTGGGGTTGCCATAAGGGCAATAGGGTTGGGAAAATCATATAGGTGCTAGGGCTCGACGTGACCAGCCAATTGGTTGTAGGGGGCCTCTCCTACCGCCCGTCTAGCCCAAGATAGGGCCAAAGGGAGTATTGCAAGTCATGAACTGCTCATCCACCTGGGCTCTATCCTTAAGCATCACGGATCGCCACCCACGGCCAACAGGTGGCCCCATTGGGATATTCTTACCCCTCTGCAGAGGTGCAGTCGGTGCATTCTAACGCCCCAGACGACAGGGGTGGTAAATATAGTATTATGGGAGAGGGTTTATGGTCATGTGACACAAAGTGAAGATGAGGAGAGAGGAGGATATGATCCAACAAAAAAAAAAAAAAAAAAAAAAAATCAAAGAAAATGTCCCCACCCTATAAAACAGGATATTTGCCAGTTGTATATAATTAAATTGACTTGTACGCAGCAGCCTCGTATTTAAATGAACAAGGCCAGCAAGTTTTTATCGTTATAACAATCCCTCGACTGCAAGTGCAACGTTGCCGCAGGAGAGAACAAAGACTCCAAACACGGTTTACTCAAGCATAGTATCATTGCAAGTAAGCAACAAGCCATGAGCAAAAAAAGTGTACCAGACAGACTTTTATCTCTCGTCTGACAAGTTTGGATGGAAAAGAAATATGCTTGCTATTGGCAAGAGTTCAAGACATGCAGCGTGAAAGATAACAGTTTCTCTCGCAGCTTTTAGTTGTGAAAACAAAAGAATATGGATGACCTCTGGGGTTGAGATAGACGATTTAATCAACCATATCAAGTGTTGCAGACGTAAAAACAACATTGTCAAGTAGGCAACGAAAGGAAACTCACAGAATATATACATTGTTTCATAATAGATTTAACACTTTGTACTTTTATATATATATATATATGAAAGTACGTAAATAAACAGCATGTTTATTTGATATGGCTTTTAGCCGACAATTTTTGGAGGATATGTGCTTAATTGAAGTCATACTTAATTTTTGAAAATTAATTAGTTAATAATTAATTAATTTAGGCGGGCATATATGTTCAAATGTATGGCTAAACAAATCGAGAAAATGTCAAATGTACATTCAGGGATTGACATTTTCTCGATCTGTTTAGCCTTACATTTGAACATATATGCCCACCTAAATTCATTAATTATTAACTAATTAATTTTTAAAAATTAGGTATGACTTCAATTAAGCACATATCCTCCAAAAATATATATATATATATATATATGATCAAACGTGTTTTTAAACAAGAGAAGTGGGAGAATGAACTTAGCATCCGTATTTCTAGTGACTTCGGACCTAAGTCACTAGAAATACGAATATATATATATATCTTATTATAATGGAGATTGTGTGTTTTTCTGTCTGTAACCGAAACTATATTCCTACTCAAGTCACAATTCTCTTAGTTATTGACATCACATTCTCCATGATTTTATTTTTATCTAAACCTCAATTATTAATAAAATTGTCTTACATTATTAATACTGTTAACTATGTCTACATACTAACAACATGCAATTATATTTATATATACAACAAAATAGCGCTTTACAATGTGAACGGGAAGGCTAATTTGCATATTAATATTAAAAAATCGAATTTAATAAATATGTGCTTAGTATTATTGATTTCTAACTGTTTGGTTTTATTTTAATGAATATAAGCAAAAATCTCTTCAATGAATCTTAAATGAAATCCATTAACAAGATAACATAACTGTCATTTTATTCTTTACTTCCTCTTATAACTAAATACTTAAATTAGAAAAAATAATAATGAAAGACGAGAGTGATGGAAGAGTAAGTTCAGTTTCCATTTTTTATTATTTTTATTATTATACTCCCTCTGTTTCAAATCTTTTTATCTGTATTCTTATTTAGTTTCATTAGCCTTTCTAATTTAATACAATATTTTATTACATTAAAACTTAAATACTTGCACCCGGAGGGTGCATATATTTGCTAGTATATATAAATAAACAAAGGCAGTAACGACTCAACTCTATTATGCAAATGGGAAAATGTGTGTGTGTGTGTGTGCGTGCGTGCAAGCATGAATGTTTAATAAATAAGGGGAATCTATCTAAGAGGGTCATTCAATGAATAAGGGGATAGTGTCTATAAGCTTTATTCAATGAATAGAAGAGAATTATTTTGAGTGTGAAGAGACCTGTTATATACACAAGGGTCATTTAATAATGGGACTGTGTGGGTCAGTCAATATTATCTATGAGAGTCATCTAATAAATAAGGGAACTATATCTATAACATCTATCTAAGAGGGTCATTTACTAAATAAGAGTAATTTATCTATGCGATTTAATCAACCCTATCAAGTGTTGCGGACGTAGAAACCACCTTGTCAAGTAGTAACGAAAGGAAACACAAAATGCATACATGATTTCATAATAGATTTAACACTTAGGGCTTCTTATATATATATATATATATATATATATATATATATCCAATTGCAGCGGCATCCATAAATAATCCAAAAGTGCTCAATATATTAAAAACAGAGCAGTAATAATAATAATAGAAAAGAAAAAAGTTAAGTGTCTAAAATCATTTGGATTGAAACCATGGTAGACCCTTAACTTTTTTCTCTAATATATATATATATATATATATAATATATATATATATATATATTTATATATATATATATATATATACACACACACACACACGTATATACACATTTCCTACATTCTAGCCAGACTACATATGTGACGTGTGGCAGGGCCTGCCTGTCAAAACCTGGGCCTCTCAGTCACATAAGAGAGGAAACCGGGGAAGGAGTTCATATGTATGACAGTGAGCAAAAACAAAGCTGGATGCCTGGGCCCCTCATGCTCACAACCAAACTTGTAGAAATAGCCTTATTCTGTGAAGAAGTGGCAATCACCATATATATCTATAGATAAAAGGATATGAAAACACACAATGCTGTTAAAATGAAAATATTTTATATCATAGTCATAGCTAATATTGAACCATATTTCGATTTATAAAAATCATCTTCAGAGCTTGTTTTTAATCCGGACTCATCGAGAGAGAGAAGCAGAAAATAATCTAAATTCAAAATGGAAGCATTGTTCGTTTTGAATTTAAATCATTTTCTGCTTCTCTCTCTCAATGAGTCCAGATTAAAAACAAGCTCTGATGATGATTTTTATAAGTCGAAATATTGTTCAATATTAGCTATGAATATAATATAAAATATTTTCATTTTAACAGCATTGTGTGTTTTCATACCCTTTTATCTATACATATACAGTCGGATTCATTTCCTTACTCTTAACTTTATATATATATGGGGGTCATTCACTAAATAAGGGGAATATATCTATGAGGGTCATTCAATAGAATGGAAGTTTTTGACTGTGGAGGAGCCTATTATATACAAAAGGATCATTCAATAAAGGGATTTTTTGAGTGTGAAGGGACCTATTATACAGGAATAGCTATCTAGGTCATACAATAAATAAAGGCAATTTATCTATGAGGGTCATTCAATAAATAGAAGGGAATTTTTTTTACTGTAGAGGGGCCTAATACATACAAAAGTGTCATTCAATAAATAAGAGCAATATATTTTGGAGAGTCACATTCAATAAGTAGAATTTCTTTTGACTGAGAAGGGACCTATTATATACACAAGAGTTATTCAATAAATAAGAGCAATATATTTTGGAGGGTCACATTCAATAAGTAGAATTTCTTTTGACTGAGAAGGGACCTATTATATACACAAGAGTTATTCAATAAATAAGAGCAATATATTTTGGAGGGTCATTCAATAAATAGAATTTTTTTTGACTGAGAAGGGACCTATTATATACACAAGAGTTATTCAATAAATAAGAGCAATATATTTTGGAGAGTCACATTCAATAAGTAGAATTTCTTTTGACTGAGAAGGGACCTATTATATACACAAGAGTTATTCAATAAATAAGAGCAATATATTTTGGAGAGTCACATTCAATAAGTAGAATTTCTTTTGACTGAGAAGGGACCTATTATATACACAAGAGTTATTCAATAAATAAGAGCAATATATTTTGGAGAGTCACATTCAATAAGTAGAATTTCTTTTGACTGAGAAGGGACCTATTATATACACAAGAGTTATTCAATAAATAAGAGCAATATATTTTGGAGGGTCATTCAATAAATAGAATTTTTTTTGACTGAGAAGGGACCTATTATATACACAAGAGTTATTCAATAAATAAGAGCAATATATTTTGGAGGGTCATTCAATAAATAGAATTTTTTGACTGAGAAGGGACCTATTATATACACAAGAGTTATTCAATAAATAAGAGCAATATATTTTGGAGGGTCATTCAATAAATAGAATTTTTTTTGACTGAGAAGGGACCTATTATATACACAAGAGTTATTCAATAAATAAGAGCAATATATTTTGGAGGGTCATTCAATAAATAGAATTTTTTTTGACTGAGAAGGGACCTATTATATACACAAGAGTTATTCAATAAATAAGAGCAATATATTTTGGAGGGTCATTCAATAAATAGAATTGTTTTTGACTGAGAAGGGACCTATTATATACACAAGAGTTATTCAATAAATAAGAGCAATATATTTTGGAGGGTCATTCAATAAATAGAATTGTTTTTGACTGAGAAGGGACCTATTATATACACAAGAGTTATTCAATAAATAAGAGCAATATATTTTGGAGGGTCATTCAATAAATAATGGAAATTATCTGTGAGGGTCATTCAATAAATAGAAGGGAAGTGGAGAGACATATATGAGGGTCATTCAATAAAGAGATTTTGTTTTTGTGTGAAGGGACCTATTATATACACAATAGTCATTCAATAAATAAGCGGAATATATTTATGATTGCCATTCAAAGAAGGGATATTTTTTTAATGTAGAAAGCCTATTTTATACATGTGTATCATTCAATACAGGGAAATTCAACAAATAAGGGGCATCTATTTCTTAGGATTATTCAATAGTGGGATTTTTTTTTTTACTTGGAAGGAACTTATTATATACACAAGGGTCATTCAATAAATAAGGGGAATCTATTTTTGAGGGTCATTCAATAAATAAGGAATGATGCAATAATTTTTTCTTAATACTCTTCAAAGGCATTGATAAATTGTTTAACTCACAAATTAAATAGTGATACCCCTATGCACTATTGCAATATATATGTGTGTGTGCATGTGTGTGTGTAATATTGTAAAAATTGAAAAAACACAAGTTTCATAAGCAAATGAGGTTTATTACGCCTACGCTGCAGTGTTTTGGTCTGTTTAGATAGACAGTCACCAGGGCTTTCGTTGGTTTAAGGAAAAAATAAATTATTACTGAAAACAAAAATTCTGCGAGACTCTTGTTTTCAGTAATAATTTATTACTAATGAAAGGTCTGATGAAGGATGCTAAAAACAATCTCCTTGGTCTAGCGCTAGTAAAAAGGGGATAGACTCCCTCACTGTCTAACTGATACCGACCTTAGGCCACCCCGATAACTTTACTTACTTTTATCAAGCCTAATCTCAAAAATTCAGAGAAATGATAACCCTAGTGAAAATAAAACTTTCCCCGGTTGACCTTTCACCCCCCCCCATCATATTTATAAGGGTCAGGTTTATGAAAGATTGCCAGCAAGTACATTAACAGAAATTATTAAAGAATGCACAACTGACGATTCATGTTTGCTCATAATAATATTGTTCTTTTCAATACATGGAAATATTGCAGCGTGTAAAATAAGTATACGGTCAATCACCGCTATACTTGAATGGATAGTGGACAGGTCACTAAGTTATAAAAAAAAAAAAATTTAAAAAAATAAATAAAAAAACAACTAAAAAAAAAATAAATAAAAAAAAAACAACTAAATATTCTCCCATTCTCAAACCATAATTCTTCATATTATTGATAATATTTAACACACAAGAAATATAAAACTACAATGGAGGCTGAATGAGAGAGAAAGATAAACATCACAGTACTACCATTAGCAAAAAATATTTAATGGAATAAATACATTTAATAGATGTTCATATTCTTTATCATAAAAAAATGCATTGGACAACGACTTTTATCATAAAAAATGCATTGGACAACGACTTTTATCATAAAAAAATGCATTGGACAACGACTTTTATCATAAAAAAATTGGACATTTTATCATAAAAAAATGCATTGGACAACGACAACGACTTTTATCATAAAAAAATGCATTGGACAACGACTTTTATCATAAAAAATGCATTGGACAACGACTTCTATCATAAAAAAATGCATTGGACAACGACTTCCATCATAAAAAAATGCATTGGACAACGACTTCCATCATAAAAAAATGCATTGGACAACGACTTCCATCATAAAAAATGCATTGGACAACGACTTCCATCATAAAAAAATGCATTGGACGACTTCCATCATAAAAAAATGCATTGGACAACGACTTCCATCATAAAAAATGCATTGGACAACGACTTCCATCATAAAAAAATGCATTGGACAACGACTTCATCATAAAAAAAATGCATTAGACAACGACTTCCATAATAAAAAAATGCATTGGACAACGAACAACGACATCTATAATAAAAAATGCATTGGACGACTTCTATAATAAAAAATGCATTAGACGACTTCTATAATAAAAAATGCATTGGACAACGACTTCTATAATAAAAAATGCATTGGACAACGACTTTTAATACTACTATGGGGCATCCAGCAAGGATCAACCTCCCTATTCAGTAGAAATAGAGGTGCAAGACTAGCTTGCTAGCCATTGCACCACAATGGGTATCAATACTGTAAAATGCAAACAGCCTGAGCCAGGATTTGAGCTATGTCCATTTCCTATGGTGGTAACCATTACACCATTTAGCTCTTTTATCAGAGGAATTCTTCAGCTTTCAGAATGGTAACTAAAAGAGTTCTATAGACAATGAAGAATGCTGCACCTGTTGAGGTCAAGAAAAAGTCAATCATATAAAAGATGCTTTTATCTTTGAGGTAAAAACAATACAAAAGATGAGAAACTGAATACTAGATCAAAGTATTTATTATCAGAAAAAAATAGTAAGTAATATTAGACAGAGGAGAGTGTAGTGATTGTCTGCCCCTGTTGAGATGGTCATGAGTCCAATGGTGTTATCTTCCCTTGTTGTAGGTTTTCGTAAAAAAGTAAAAATGCATTGGACAACGATCTTTACTATAAAAATGCATTGGACAACGATCTTTACTATAAAAATGCATTGGACAACGATCTTTACTATAAAAATGCATTGGACAACGATCTTTACGATAAAAATGCATTGGACAACGATCTTTACGATAAAATGCATTGGACAACGATCTTTTACGATAAAAATGCATTGGAAAACGATTTTTTACAATAAAAATGCATTGGAAATGATTTTTTACTATAAAAATGCATTGGAAATGATTTTTTACGATAAAAATGCATTGGAAATGATTTTTTACGATAAAAATGCATTGAGATGAGAATCTCAATGAGCTAAGCAGGACTGTATCGTCAGAACACAAAACATTCAACTCCTATTTTTGGTACTTCCTATTGAGAGTAATTCTTTTAAAAAAAATTTATCTGGTCTTTTGTTCTCACAAAAGCATCAGACAACCGGTTCTCCCAGCTAAGAACAGTAATTTGCCCCCTAGAGAAAACCACCTCAGCTTTTATGCCTCCTCGTGGGCCAAACCGCTCCAACCAACAAGTGTGACAGGACACTTACCAGGAGTCACCACTCACAACTTGGAGGTTGTGAGTTCAATCGGTAGCTTCGCAAGTTAATTCACTTTACCTACCGCTACACCTCGACTCCTCTTTGACCTACAAATCTCAAAGTGTATGCATACATTCCGAACTTGAGTAAGCCTATATTATTATAACTGGTTTTGCTGATGAGGCCTAATAGACCGAAATGTACATACAGAGATTGATTTTTCTCGATTTGTTTAGCCTTATATTTAAATAGGTATGCCTGCCTAATTAATTAAATATTAATTAACTTTCAAAATTAGGTACAACTTCAATTAAGCACATATTCTCCCAAAAATTGTCGGCTAAAAAAAGCCATATCATAAACACACCGCGTGTGTATTTACTTCTCATACTGTCATGTACAAGAAGTCACTATAAGAGGAATAGGAACCTACTTCTAAAACAAAACAAAAAAATCTAAGAAGGTCCGGTTGGTGTAGAGGTTATGATACTCGCCTGTCAGCTTGACAATCGGGTTTCGAATCATGCACAAGTCAGTCTTCCTATCTATAGCTCTGCTGATGAGGCCTAATAGGCCGAAATGTACATACAGAGATTGATTTTTCTCGATTTATTTAGCCTTACATTTAAATAGGTATGCCCGCCTAATTAATTAATTAACTTTCAAAATTAGGTACGACTTCAATTAAGCACATATTCTCCCAAATATATATATATATATATATATATATAAGATAGTAGTTTTTAGATTGTACCTATTCATTCTTTAATATTTTCTAACAGAATTACAGACAAAATCTTTGAAAGGATATAGAAGAAATAACCATAAAAATGCTAAGACTTTTTACACACACTATATATATATAAGTAAAAAATATAACAGAAGATTTAATCTAAATCTTCTGTTATATTTTTTACTTATATAATTCTGCTCCATGACTGACAATAAGAGCACACATTGAGCTCTGCAAACTACAACACTTTTTAAAAAAATCTTCTATGTCGTAAGGAAGATTTCTTCTCCGGATTTTGGGATTATATATATATATATATATATATATATATGGAACACTAGACATTTGGTCTAGGCTTCCTGAAATAGGCTATATTGCTAAAAATCTAAATCTTCTGTTATATGTTTTACTTATATAATCTGGCTTTGTGACTGACAATAAGAGCACACATTGGGCTTGCAAACTACAAGACTTCTTTTTAAATCTTCTGTCGTAGGGAAGATTTCTTTTCCAGATATATATAATATACCAAGCATGTTGGTAAATCCTTGTGGTGAGAAAAAAACCAGCAAATAGTTTGATTGTAAAAATATACTACCAAACATCAACTGGGGAGAAAAAAAAATTTTTGGAAAAAAGAAAAGACCAAGATAGTCGAACCAACAAAAAGTAATCTATTGGTACAGTATTTGGCCAAAAGAAAAAACAATTTATATGTATATAATATATATATATATATATATATATATTCATACAACCGCTAGGAAAATAAGCTAATAAGTAAAAAGTGCTCAATACCTAAGTAGAGCAAATAATAAAGATAAATCTAATGAGTCAGACGAACCTACTATTAGTTTTGCTTAATGCTCTTCAGGGCTAAGATCTGACTAAGAGTCAGATCTTAGCCCTGAAGAGCATTAAGCGAAATAGTAGGTTCGTCTGACTCATTATATATATATATATATATATATATATATATATATATATATATTTTGTAGATAATATGGGTGCTATATTTATAAGTATACAGTGCTCAGTATCATTGAAAGAGCATTTATATTGGAGTTAAGGTAGCATGGACAAGGAGTCAATACCTGGTTACTGACAATTTCTCGCTTATGCAATCTTCAGATCAGTCTGAAATAGATTTAAATAAAACTCCATGTTATATGTTCTCATTTTTTGTAAAAATAATGATCCTCAAATGATTTATAAGGTTTTTAAAATAGGAGCATATGTTGAAAAATAAACCTCATTTGGCCATAATTCCATGGGAGTATTTCACCTCACCCTCGTATTAAACTTATGAGAATTATTCATTTTCATCTAAGATCATAACATTTATTTGCTTACTCCAGCATATATTTTTAGGCCATACCTTTGGTATATATCTATTATATAAACCCCAACCTCTCCATTTCCTACAACACCGCACACCTCCATAATGGCTCTGGCCTATATGTAATCATAAACATGCAGACACCAAAGAGAATTTTTATAAGCAATGTATTTAAAATTACTTTTGAGAATAAAGTAATTTCCAGTCCAATTGGCAACTGAATAATAATTTTGAATCGTGTGCCTTCATGCCGAACATTAGTTTGTTTTTTTTTGTTTTGTTTTTTTTAAATCCAAATTTCCTTTTTTTTTTTTTATAAATATATATGAGTAGTAATAACTATGACACAATGAGGACATTGTAAAATTGGTACAGGTGGACTACTTTAAGGTGTAATGGCTATCGTCGCTGTCAGAAGTGGACTGCTACCCGATTTCAAATCCTGAACAACAGTGCAATTAGGCTTTACCTGTGGATCAGGCCCAGACACTAACTTTTTTCATGACCGTCCCGACCAAAAGTTATCAAACGTCCCAAATGGGGTTTGGACCATCCCAAATTGCGTTTGGATCATCCCAAAATCAAAATATTTTTGTTTAATTCATTAGCATCATCTATACTTGTCAGTCATCAGTAGCATAATAACATGTAATAAAACATTAAGAAAAGCTGAAGCAGTTGACAGAAACGTTTATTTATAATTAAGAATAATAAAATAAAAATTTTATAAACTAAAATTTATTCTATTTCCATCTTTATGCAGACATTTTCCAATCATAAAAATATATACTGTGTGACTGTGTCTATTTCTTCAGTGTTGTTGCCATTGGTAATTTTAAGTCTAGAACTAGACAGTTTTTTGAGGTTAGCATTCAATCACTGGATGGCCAATATTGGAATGTAGTACTAACTTTTAGGAAAAATTTTTACCGTCCCTGGCAAACTCTCCCGGATGATTAATATCAAGCCCTGCTGTGGATATACATTATTACAGTATTATAATTCAACTATTTCAACATTTGATATCTTTACTTAAGAGCTATTGCGAAAACAGTTAAATATATAAAAAATAAATAATCTTCACTAGCAGGACCTGTGGATATACCACCGTATGATAATTTGATTATTCAACGTTTGACATGTTTACTTAAGAGCTATTGCAAAACAGTTCAATATGTAAAAAATATATTACTGATTTATCTGTCTATCACCCTTTTTTTTCCTTATTTTCATCATGTTCGATTGAAACATTAGCATTATCACTTCCTCAAGCTCACCCATTTCTCTAACTTTCCTCTACTCTTTTCTTTCTTTTTATATCTTTTCCGAAAAGCATGTCCTTTTTCTTCCCTTTCTTTCTTTATAATAAAAATGGAATGGCCCATTATTTAGCCGAGGTGTCGACACTCATAAGAATTAAGCAGATAAGCAACACCAGATAATCAAGGTTTACATTTTTGTATTTCAATTTGGACGGTCTCATTTTTAACCAGAGGATGTTGCAAGATGATAACGGTTGTACTATTAAGGAATACAAGTATTAATATACAGATGGATTTGTAATGGAATCAATTCTCAATTTTATCTTGTCACTCACATTATTATGGCTTTTGATACCATACAACTTTAATTCAATACTGTCAACAATAAGAAACTTTTTTCTTTTCTTAAATCAGGCATATGTTTCAGATTTCTCTAATACTTCATCATAGTATGTTCAGCACAGATTCCCTTGACACACTCTTATCATCCATCCCTATCAACCACCGTACTTAGTGAGTTCTCTAAACAGCATCCAATGTACAACAGAACTGATGAATAGAAGGTTTTACTGATCAACCAACATTACTGCATTCATAAGAGAACACACACTCACAAAGGCTCTTATTGAAGTCAGTCAGTCTACTGTTGGCTTGAATAAGAGCAACTAGCTAAGCACAACTGAAGCAGTGTCCAAAACAGTTGGTATTCATAGAAATCAAGAATAGTCCATTCATGCATTTGGGTGATTCCATTCCCCAAGTTCTGATTGGCTGCTTGGTTTCTATGATATTGTGGAGTTTTATAAATACCCTGTCATTCTGCAGTAGAATTGCGACAAGACGGGATTGTATTGAGTTACAGCCGCTCGTTGCCGTGTCTTACCAATTCGACGGTAATTGGAACTTAGCTTGATTATTCTTCAGCTCTCATAGCTCAGTGGGTAGAGCGTTCAGCTAGAAACCACAAGGTTCCTAGTTCGATCCTGGTCCTCGCCAACTAGGCGTATGAGTAGCACAGGGATCTGTGCGGTAAAGTAAGGAGCTGATGGTAGGTGTGGCGCTCCACCTTAGACGCAAATAACAATCTCCTTGGTCTGGCGCTAGTGAAAAGGGGATAGGCTGACTGGCTGATACCAACATTAGGCCGCCCCGACGACTTTACTTATATATATATATATATATATATATATATACACACACACACATTAGTAGTGGTTGTTTCTAGCCACACTGAAAAGGTGTGAAACTCTGAAACACCATGTCTGTGGATGACACACACACACACACATATATATATATATATATATATATATATATGAGGATAGAAGTAAATCCAAATTGAGCATTGAGTGTTTTTAAACACATGTATGATGCTCATATGTTCAAATTTTTCCCTCTAATCTTTACCACACACACATATATATATATATATATATATATATGTGTCACGCCTCCTATTATGACGTCTTGTCCTATTACCAGGTGCATTGAGACAATCTAGTTATGTGTAGTTGAAGCTCTCCAACAATAAATAACCATGGGTGTAGTTAAAAGGTCTTTATTCTGAAGGAATAGCTAAAAAGTGTGTTGCTTAGAAATAATCTTCGGAGAGGGAGAGGGCTTAAACACGTCCGCGCAGGCGGTGAAGGGTTCAGAAAAGGAATTAAAAAAGCAGCTGACTCACAATACCAGAAATGACCGGTGTAATAGCGAAAATGTATACTATTTACGAAAAATATGGTAACGGGTCTAAGGGGCATAACTCTTACGGGCAGAATCATACAAGCCGAGACAAATATATATATATATATATATATATATATATATATATATATCTCAGTCATCCACAGACACATGTTTCGATGTTTACGTCTCATCAGTGTGGCTCGGCTTTTTAACCTACTTGTAGCCGAGATCAAAACCCGACAATTTTTGTCTGTCAAGTTCCTTACACTCACGACTGTCAGAGGCAAACAATTGATACATACTTACAGGATGTATGTTTTTACAATCACCAGAGAACTCAAGTCTGTAAACAACAGTTGAACATATATGCCCACCTAAATTCATTAATTATTAACTAATTAATTTTCAAAATTAGGTATGACGTCAATTAAGCACATATCCTCCAAAAATTGTTGGCTAAAAGCCATATCAAATAAACACTGCTTATTTACTCACTCTCATACTGTTGTGTAGCAAGCCAATCAAAAGTGGAATATAAATAAGTTCAAAACATACGAAGAATCTGGGAATGGCCAGCTGGTGTAGTGGTTAGAATCACCGCCTGTCAACTTGGCAGTTGAGAATTATAATATATATATATATATATATATATATATATATATATATACACACACACACACACACACACACACACACACAAGCAGAAGTACTAAAAGGATTTTTAGGAATACTAGAGAATAAGAGAGAAAGGTTGGTTGGTTGGTTGGTTTTTGTAGCATATCAACCTCATTGGATCATTTAGTGCCAATAAAGTTTTGAAATAAATTCATTCTTAATGCATAATTCAATTTTGTTTATAAACATGTTTTAATATTTAACCCATAGATGGGACCCTAACAGGTACTACCACTCTGGGTCAGAGTAGACCAGGGAGCAATGGTGATGAAAGGGGTGCTCCACATTCCCCAGGGCATGAAGACCTTCAGTCACCGCCTTCTAGCACCCATATGATAAAAAGGGTTGGGAGGTTGCCATAAGGGTAATAGGGTCGGGACAATCATATAGGTGCTAGGGCTTGACATGATCAGCCGATTGATCGGAGGGGGCCTCTCCAACCACCCGTCTAGCCCAAGAAAGGCCAAAGTGGAGTATTGCAAGTCATAGATTGCTAAACTACCTGGGTTCTATTCTTAAGCATCACAGGTCACCACCCACGGCCAACATGTGGCCCCATTGGGGAGTCTTACCTCTCTGCAGAGGTGCAGTCAGTGCATTCTAATGCCCCAGCCAACAGGGCTGGTCTTAAAAAGTTAAGTAGTGGGCACCCTTAATGAGCATTGAACTCATAACACAATTTTGTGAGAGAAAAATTGTTCTTTTTTTTTGTGTTTTTTTTTTAATGGTCTTAGAAGACTTAAAGAGAGAGATGGTGATCGGCACCGCACACCTTGACAATGATGCTAACCAAATAATCCATGGAAATTTATACATGCACAGCAAGGTCCCCTCTAATTTGTTGCTAAGTTACCTCAACACTGTGCAAACAGATCTCAAGATTTAAAAAATGGTTGAGTTCTTTCTGATAAATGTTATATTTTCTATTAAAAAAATTTAAAAAAGAAAAAAAAGGATATCAATTTAAGTTATTTTGGCAGTCTTAAAATACATGCACAGTAAGGTCCCCTCTGATTGGTTGCTAAGTTACCTCAACACCATGCAAACAGATCTCAAGATTAAAAAATTGTTCAGTTCTTTCTAATAAATGTTATATTTTCTATGATAATAATAGAAAAAAAGTATCAATTTAAGTTATTTTGGCAATCTTAAAATACATGCACGGTAAGGTCCCCTCTGATTGGTTGCTAAGTTACCTCAACACTGTGCAAACAGATCTCAAGATTAAAAAAATGGTTGAGTTCTTTCTGATAAATGTTATATTTTCTATTAAAAAAAAAAAAAAAAGAAAAAAAAAGGTATATCAATTTAAGTTATTTTGGCCATCTTAAAAATATCTATCTGTATCTATTTACACAAGTTATTTAAGGAAAGGAATATTTTGGTTATCTTTGCTTAGAAAAACACCACCAACCACCATCACCCCCATTAAACACTTCTCATTAACTCTTCCACTCCCAAGTCTCTTCTCTAAATCTGAGACCCATCCCCTATACTAACATTCTTCTTTTCCAAACTCTGAAAAGAGATTTCCAGTAAAATATCCATAAGATATACAGGGTGTCCATAAAGTCCTGCAAGAGTTTTAAAATTGTTTGGTTTGGTTTGTTTTACGGCATATCAACCTCAGTGGGTCATTTAATGCCGATAAAGTTTTGAAATAAATCAATTCTTAATGGATAATACAATTTTTTTATAAATACATTTTTCTATTTAACTCATAGATGGGACCCTAACAGGTACTACCACTCCGGGTCAGAGTGGACCAGGGAGCAATGGTGATGAAGGGGTGCTCCACATTCCCCAAACCTCCAAAACTGGAACCTCACCATCAGATAGAGTTTAACGTCATTCCCAGGACATGTAGACCCTCAGTCACCACCTTCTAGCACCCATATGATAAAAAGGGGTTGGGGCTTGCCATAAGGGCAATAGGGTTGGGAAAATCATATAGGTACTAAGGCTTGACGTGACCAGTTGATTGATTTTTTTATAAATACATTTTTCTATTTAACTCATAGATGGGACCCTAACAGGTACTACCACTCCGGGTCAGAGTGGACCAGGGAGCAATGGTGATGAAGGGGTGCTCCACATTCCCCAAACCTCCAAAACTGGAACCTCACCATCAGATAGAGTTTAACGTCATTCCCAGGACATGTAGACCCTCAGTCACCACCTTCTAGCACCCATATGATAAAAAGGGGTTGGGGCTTGCCATAAGGGCAATAGGGTTGGGAAAATCATATAGGTACTAAGGCTTGACGTGACCAGTTGATTGATCGGAGGGGGCCGCTCTGACCGCCCGACTAGCCCAAGATAGGGCCAAAGTGGAGTATTGCATGTCATGAACTGGTCATCCACCTGGGCTCTATCCTTAAGCATCATGGGTCGCCACGGGGTGGCCCCATTGGGGGAGTCTTATCCCTCTGCAGAGGTGCAGTCGTTGCATTCTAACGCCCCAGCCAACAGGGCGTGCAACAGTTTAAAATTGAAAACTTAACTCACATTGTACAAATGATAGAACCATTGATTAAAAACCAAATGAAAGTTCATCTCTTACAGTTTTATTTTTTATGTTTGTTTTGATTATTGCTTTTCAACAAAATTGCCATCTCTGTTATATTTTAAATCTTTTGCAAGACTTTATAGACACCCTGTATATTTACCAACCACTCCACACAAGCAGGATGTGACACAAGGTCAATTTCTTAAGCAGAGTTTAACAAGTTTGAATTAAGAGTTTTTCTTCTAGACTGGTTGCCTACCCAGAAAGTGCATATATTTGCTAGTTAAAATAATTATTTAAAATCAAAATTGAATATAAATTAGATATGAATATTTGAAAGCCTACAATTGTGGGAAAATCATTTGTCTTATGAAACAACCACACAAACCAATCTAAATATAAAATGTAGAATGAACTCTAAAAATAGAAATAATCCCCTTAAACCTTTCACAGGGAGATAATCCTTTTTTAATCCTTGTAGAGTGGGTAAATTATTTTCAGAAAATAGAGGCTACGTTCAAACAACTATCAGAAGGTGTGACATTAAACTGGGTCAGTTGGGCCGGCTTCATCCACAGGAGCTAGTTTAATTGCCGCCAGAGCATCTTTTAAGCTAGTACTGTGATCACATTCACCCTGGGTTGGTTGAGCCGGCTCCATTCAACAAGGTTACCTGTGATGAATTCATGGAAGGAGTAACAAGGAATTAGGAAATTCACAAGTGGTCCCCAAACCCTGCATGCATATCCTGGTCAGGGGAAGGAGATCCCCTAGCATACCACAGAATTTCCACAGAAATAGATTGGGGTAAAAAAGAACAAGTTCCTCATATATACCTACCATAAAATAAACTGAACCCCCATTTTATGTCCATGTTTTTGCAATAAATGTTTTATTTTTTTGCACCCGTTATTTTACAATACTAAATATATTTTCTTTCTTTATTTTGATAAAATTTACAATTACAATTTAGGCATGAACAACAACAAAAGGAGCCCCCACTTTAAAACTAACCATTCTCACAAAATAAAAAAATTTAGAATATACACATTGAAGTGAACATCAAAATAAAGAAAGAAAATATATTTAGTATTGTAAACAAACTGTCAGGCATATGGAAATCTGATCTTACTGACAAGATGAAGCGACATTTCTTCCAGGCTGTAGTTATATCAGTACTGCTGTATGGCTACACCACCTGGACCCTGACGAGGCGCCTTGAGAGTAAGCTAGATGGGACCTTGCACAAGAATGTTGCGTGCAGTATTGAACAAGTCGTGGAAACAGCACCCCACTAGGGAACAGCTGTATGGACACCTGCTCCCTATCTCACAGAGCATCCGAGTGAGACGGACTAGACATGCAGGACACTGCTGGAGAAGCAAGGACACTGCTGGAGAAGCAAGGAAGAACTCATAAGTGATGTTCTCCTGTGGAAGCCAACACATGGACATGCTAGTGTGGGACGCCCAGCAAGGACCTACATTGACCAGCTATGTAAAGATGCTGGCTGCAGCAAGGAAGAACTCCCAGGGACGATGAATGATAGGGATGGCTGGCGAGAGATTGTCATGGATATCCGTGCAGACTGCGCGACATGATGATGATGATTGTAAAATAACGGGTGCAAAAAAAATAAAACATTTATTGCAAAAACATGGACATAAAATGAAGGTTCAGTTTATTTTATGGTAGGAATTTACGAGGAACTTTTTCTTTTTTTACCTAGATTGGTTTTAAAAATTATTCATATTTGAAAGGATTTTTTATTTTTGCTCAAAAACCAAGCCCTAGTGATATTTAATGTGTATATGTATTACACTTTGTCGTTAATTGGCCTTTAAGATGATGATAGAGATGCCCTTTGGATTTTTTCTCAGCTTTCTGTTTCCATGACGGCATTCACCCTGGGTTAATAATGAAGCCACTTTCATCAAACGAATTTACCCATGATGAATTCCTGGAAGGAATAACAAGAGAATAGAAAATTCACAAGCAGTCCCCAAATCCCACATGCATGTCCCGGTCAAAAAAAGGATATGCCTTTATTTGCCGCAGATTTTCCACAAACACAGTGACAAGTACGCCCAAAAGCCATTGATTCATAATAATAGAGGCACCCAGACCCTGACACTAACTTTTTCCATGATCGTCCCGAACAAAAATTATCGACAGTCCCGAATGGGGTTTGGACCGTCCCGAAATCAAAATATTTTTGTTTAATTCATTAGCATCATCTATACTCGTCAGTCATCAGTAGCATAATAACATGTAATAAAACATTAAGAAAAGCCGAAGCAGTTGACAGAAACATTTATTTATGATCAAGAATAATAAAATAAAAATTTTATAAACTAAAATTTATTCTATTTCCATCTTTATGCAGACATTTTCCAATCATAAAAATATATACTATGTGACTGTGTCTATTTCTTCAGTGTTATTGCCATTGGTAATTTTAAGTCTAGAACTTTGAATGTAGTACTAACTTTTAGGAAAAATTTTTACTGTCCCCGGCAAACTGTCCCTGATGACGTATTGATTGTCCTGGATGTAATTTTTATCGTCCCCGGGACGACAGGACAACGTTAATGTCGAGCGCTGCCTGCATGCATGTAGACCCTCAGCCACCGCCTTCTAGCACCCATATGATAAAAAGGGGGGGTTGGGGCTTGCCATAAGGGCAATAGGGTTGGGAAAATCATATAGAAGCTAGGGCTTGACATGACCAGCCGATAGATCGAAGGGGGCCTCTCCAACTGCCCGTCTAGCCCAAGATAGGGCCAAAGTGGAGTATTGCAAGTCATGAACTACTCATCCACCTGGGTTCTATCCTTAAGCATCACAGGTCGCCACCTACGGCCAACAGGTGGCCCCATTGGGGGAGTCTTACCCTCTGCAAAGGTGCAGTCGGTACATTCTAATGCCCCACCGACAGGGCGTTGTCGTTTCTGAATAAAAGAACATGTGAATGGTAAATAAATATAGATTGTTTTTTATAATTTTTGTTTAATTTAGAAATTTCTTGATTTTCTACTTCTTAATGCAGTTTTTTTATATATGGAGCAGAATGAAAATAAGCCCTAGTGTTATATTTCAGAGTGAAAATTAATATAAGCCCCACCTTATTTTCGAGGAAAAACAGTACTTCTACAGGCATATCACAAACCTCGCCCCATTTCAATGTACGCAGTTGTTGAAAATATTGTACAATTTGAAGCTTTGATTCAAGATAATAGACAATGCACACTTTGTGATGTGGTGCTACCATACAGTAGTACTGATACAGTTACAACTTGTAGACAATGCATGGAGTCAGTGGCCAATGAAATTGTCCATGAGAAGTTGGGATATCACCTCTTTGGGTTCTAAAAGCAGCTTACTAAAGAATAATTTGGTTTGGTTTGTTTGTGGCATAGCAACCTCAGTGGGTCATTTAATGCCGATAAAGTTTTGCAATAAATTAATTCTTAACGGATACACAATTTTTTTTTATCAATATATTTTTCTATTTAACACATAGATGGGACCCTAACAGGTACTACCACTCAGAGTCAGAGTGAACCAGGGAGCAATGGTGATGAAGGGGTGCTCCACATTCTCCAAACCTGGAACCTCACCATCAGATAGAGTTTAACGTCATTCCTAGGACATGAAGACTCTCAGCCGCCGCGTTCTAGCACCTATATGATAAAAAGGGTTAGGGCAATCATATAGGTGCTAGGGCTTGACATGTTCAGCCGATTGATCGGAGGGGGCCTCTTCGACCGACTAGCCTAAGTAATGGCCAAAGTGGAGTGTTGCATGTCATGGACTGCACAGTCATGAGGATTCCGTCCTTAAGCATCAAAGGTCTCCACCCACAGCCAACAGGTGGCCCCATTGAAGGGGGCCTCTTTGACTGCCCGACTAGCCAAGAAAGGGCCCAAGTGGAGTATTGCATGTCATGGACTGCTCAACCACCTGGGTTCTATCCTTAAGCATCACAGGTTGCCACCCACAGCCAATAGGTGGCCCCATTGGGAAAGTCTTACCCCTCTGCAGAGGTGCAGTCGTTGCATTCTAACGTTCCAGCCAACAGCATGGAGAATAATTTGGTTTGACGCCACATTAGAAATTGGTTATTTCCCCGTTAGAGTAATCACCATGGGCATCGATTTCACTGATTATCACTGTTTTTGGCAGTAAACTCAAGTTTAAACACTCCAACATCTTACGGGGGTGAAAACATGGTTAAAAGTTAATAAACCTGTCAAGTCACTGACAGAAAATAAATATATATATATCTTAGCTTATTGTTAGTTGAGGAAAGCATACTCTTGGCTTAGGTGATTTTCTTCGTTTGGTTAATGGCATATAAACTCCTTATGGGTTATTTAATGCCAAAATTTGATACAAATAATTTGGAGACAATTATATTATTTAAATTATATCAATTATTGATAAGCATGTGTGCACACAGTTATATGGTTTCTAGTATTCCTATCTAATACTAATAATTTATACACAATTATATGGTTTCAAGTATTCCTATCTAATACTAATAATTTGTACACAATTATATGGTTTCAAGTATTCCTATCTAATACAAATAATTTATACCTACAATCATATGGTTTCAAGTTTATCCTTTAAGGATAATCCTTTGTTGGCACAGTTATATGGCATTTAATATTTCTTCGGTTTCAAGTATTCCTATCTAATACAAATAATTTATACACAATTATATGCTTTCAAGTATTCCTATCTAATACAAATAATTTATACACAATTATATGCTTTCAAGTATTCCTATCTAATACAAATAATTTTACACAATTATATGCTTTCAAGTATTCCTATCTAATACAAATATTTATACACAATTATATGCTTTCAAGTATTCCTATCTAATACAAATAATTTATACACAATTATATGGTTTCAAGCAAGTATTCCTATCTAATATTATTAATAAACACCATTATATGGTTTCAAGTATTCCTATCTAATATTAATAATTATACACCATTATATGGTTTCAAGTATTCCTATCTAATATTAATAATTTATACACCATTATATGGTTTCAAGTATTCCTATCTAATATTAATAATTTATACACCATTATATGGTTTCAAGTATTCCTATCTAATATTATAATTTATACACCATTATATGGTTTCAAGTATTCCTATCTAATATTAATAATTTATACACCATTATATGGTTTCAAGTATTCCTATCTAATATTAATAATTTATACACCATTATATGGTTTCAAGTATTCCTATCTAATATTAATAATTTATACCCATTATATGGTTTCAAGTATTCCTATCTAATATTAATAATTTATACACCATTATATGGTTTCAAGTATTCCTATCTAATAAAATAATTTATACACCATTATATGGTTTCAAGTATTCCTATCTAATACAAATAATTTATACACCATTATATGGTTTCAAGTATTCCTATCTAATACAAATAATTTGTATACAATTATATGGTTTCAAGTATTCCTATCTAATACAAATAATTTGTATACAATTATATGGTTTCAAGTATTCCTATCTAATATTAATAATTTATACACCATTATATGGTTTCAAGTATTCCTATCTAATATTAATAATTTATACACCATTATATGGTTTCAAGTATTCCTATCTAATATTAATAATTTATACACCATTATATGGTTTCAAGTATTCCTATCTAATATTAATATTTATACACCATTAGATGGTTTCAAGTATTCCTATCTAATATTAATAATTTATACACCATTAGATGGTTTCAAGTATTCCTATCTAATATTAATAATTTATACACCATTATATGGTTTCAAGTATTCCTATCTAATATTAATAATTTATACACCATTATATGGTTTCAAGCATTCCTATCTAATATTAATAATTTATACACCATTATATGGTTTCAAGCATTCCTATCTAAATATTAATAATTTATACACCATTATATGGTTTCAAGTATTCCTATCTAATATTAATAATTTATACACCATTATATGGTTTCAAGTATTCCTATCTAGGTTTCAAGTATTCCTATCTAATACAAATAATTTGTACACCATTATATGGTTTCAAGTATTCCTATCTAATACAAATAATTTGTATACAATTATATGGTTTCAAGTATTCCTATCTAATATTAATAATTTATACACCATTATATGGTTTCAAGTATTCCTATCTAATATTAATAATTTATACACCATTATATGGTTTCAAGTATTCCTATCTAATATTAATAATTTATACACCATTATATGGTTTCAAGTATTCCTATCTAATATTAATAATTTATACACAATTATATGGTTTCAAGTATTCCTATCTAATACAAATAATTTGTATACAATTATATGGTTTCAAATAACTATTTACTGGAAAATCTTTATTATAATAAGCTAGTTACTTCCATTTGTAGTTGAATATTTCAGTTTTAGATTTAATTGTTGCTTTCATCTACAACATAAATGTCAATTTCTGTGTGTATAACCAGTTGGCACCTACACCTGTTATCCGATCATGATGAAACCTTACACACGTTTAACAAATATTCATAATTAATGGCTAATTAAATTTCAGTAAAAATCAATAATGGAGACATCTTCACAATGGAGAAGGAAAGAGAAGTTTCAGTGAAAGTGGAAGAGTAGTAGTAGTAGTAGTAGTAACTATTCCCCCCTCTCTCACTATTTAACGTAATTCTTGTAGGTTTCATTTACTACTACGACTGCATAATCTAATTGTTTTTTAAAAATACTCTAACAATGCAAAATAAAATAATCTATATAAGAGATTTATTTGTAACTTTATAAATCCTGGGCAACACCAGGTGGCTCTACTAATATTCAGTAAATCTTTACCCCCCCCCCAAAAAAAAAATCTTGTATATCATTAGTCTGTAAATACATTTCAATAGTTTCTTAGAAATGAATTACACAGGATAGGTCACAAGGTAGGAGTTAGACAGCTTTAGTTGGGACCCATAAATTTTCCCAGGGACTCACTAAATCAAAAGCTATCAGCATTACTGATCTATATACAAATATAGATAGATAGATAGATAGATTTATTTTTAACTTTTTAAATCCCAGGCAACATCGGGTTGCTCAGCTAGTATTCAATAAAACTATCCAAAAAAGTCTTGTATATCATTACACATAAAACAATGCATCATAGTGTTTATAAAATCAACAGTGTCAAGATGGCAATTATTAGTAAGTGTTACCAATATGACAGTTACTGGTTGGTTGGATTTTACGGCATGTCAACCCTTGTAGAGTTATTTTATGCTGAAGACATTTGGCTTTTTTCATTCTGGATGGATATTGAAAAATCTTTTTTTAAATTCAATTCTTTTAAAAAAATTTTTTTAAACTCATTTTCTCAATTTAACCTATACATTGGAACCTGGGTCAGAGTTGACCTGGGAGTAATGGTGATGAAGGGGTACTCCACACTCCCTAGAGTTCCAGAATTGGAACTTCACCATTAGATGCAGTTTAACATCATACCCATACATAAAAAATGCATTATAGTGCTTATAAAATCAGCAGTGTCAAGATGGCAATTATTAGTAAGTGTTACCAATATGATATCAGTAAGTCAAGTAGGATTCTGATTCAACTTAAAGTTGGACTTTCAAATTACTAATAAGAATGGAGCTTAATACTTATAAGTTCAGTAAGTGAAGTCAGCATAATGACCAATTCTCTTTTATTATTACCGCATTCACTTCTTTTGGTAACTAAATAGGAAACCGTTCAAATGACGTTAATTGACTTGAGAAGTCAATTCAAGCATTTACAAACAACCATAGAAAAACAATATAATTACAAATTGGCAACCCATAGAAGAAAAAGAAAATAGGTTGATGGTCATTTAATCTAATGGCATATCAACCCTTGTGGATTATTTAATGCCAATTCTTTTTTATATATATCATCATCATCATCATATATCCCGCTAGTAGCATGGATATCCATGACAATCTCTCACCAACCATTGCATAGTCTAAGTAGTAGGTCATCAAATTTCATTATTTTTCATACCTCTGGGATATTTCGTCAAGGCCTACAGTTTTCCTACTTTTTAGTTTAAGAATTAGATTTCTGAAAAATAAATACACCCGGATAATTTTTTTAAAAGTTAAAGATTAAAATAAAAAATAAAAACTAATTTCTAATTAATCATAATTTGCAATTAAGTCTAAAACTGACTCCTCTCTCACTTCACATTCTGCCTGTCACTTTCCTCCTCTCTCTCTCTCTATATATATATATTTTGATTACCTCCTTGTTATATATGTTAGTTTCTCTGTGAGGTTAAAGAGAGTAATCTAGAGAATGTGAAATATAATTGTATATAAAGTTTTAAAAGCTCCTAGTCCATAACTTAAATTAGGTCAAACGTTCCCTTTCTTACAAAAATATTTTAATGTTTTTGTTTTTAATTCTCCGGTTGTATTTATTTATTTGATTTAATTCGCTTTGCAAACTCACTTTTCACTAATCCCAATGGGTCACGTTTTGTCTAGTATATATATATATATATACATACATACACACACATACATAATTAAAATAAAAATTCTAGAATGTTAAAGAGGATATCACTTCTGCTAATGATTTTACTAATATCCCAAAATCAATTCTGAAACAATACCATTTTAAGTATGTATTTAACCCCCCACACGACCATCTCCACCTCCACCACGACCATGATGCAACAACGTTTTAAGTAAGTAGCAAGCTTAACTCTAACGATATGCAACTATAATCATCTTAGAAGACACGAAAAGTGTTTTGTTTAGGTTTTGGGGGGTAGATCCGAGAGGGTAGATGTATAGATCTTACTAAACTCTTTCTCTGATTTTTTGAGATGAGGCTTGATAATTTGTATTATTTGTACTCAGTCATGGTAAACAGAATGAGAAGAGTATACAATACCCCCATGGATTGAATAAAGAGTTGGTTTCATAGTTCCGAGAAGGCTCCCGACATGGACAAGAAATACCGGAAGAAGGCTAGAGGGCTCATCGGCCGAAACATTGTACAGATAACAATATAGATATGACAATAATCCAAATAATACGAATTTCTAAAAATCTGGAACACATGTCTGTTTTTCTGCCTGTCACTTTCCTCCTCTCTCTATATATATATTTTGATTACCTCCTTGTTATATATGTTGTTTATATATTATTGTTATATATACCTTGTTTTTCTTTTTTAATTTTTTATTGCATGTTTATAGGCATATTAACTTGAATATATGCAAAGTCATATACAAGAGTGCCCTGGGTATACATATTTACCAACCCCTACGCACGAGCAGGATGTGACACAAGGTCAATTTCTTAAGCGGAGTTCAACAGGTTTGAATTCAGAGTTTTCCTTCTCCTAGACCGGTTGCCTAACCAAGGTTAAAGAGCCCAGTCTGCCCTACTATTTACCCATAGCTGGAGGGAGAGTATGATTCATACCTTTCCCAAGGGTATTAGCGCTAAGTGAAATGCAATTACTACGTCCAGGAATTGAACTCGAGACACCAAGTCCATTTCTTTAATTTACTTTAACCATTACACCACGCGCTTCCAGAGTGCCCGGGGTATAACCCTAAACTACATCTGATGGCAAGGCTCTACTTCTGGGGGATTGCGGAATACCATTTCATTGCATTACTCCCAGGTCCACTATGACCTGGAATGGTAGCATCTGTTACGGTCTAATTTACAGGCCAAGGTTTGGTTTGTTGGATTTTACGGCATCTCAACACTTGTTGGGTTATTTTATGCCAAAGACGTTTTGTTCTATTCATGCTTGATGGGTATTCAAATCTTTTAACACATTTTGTCCTACTTAAACCCATAGATCGTACAACAACTCCAGGTCAGAGTGGACCTGGGAGTAATGGTGATGAAGGATTACACCACATTCCCCAGAGCTGCAGAATTGAAACACCATCAGATAGAGTTAAATGTCATACCCAGGACATTAAGACCCTCAGCCGCTGCCATCTACCACATATATGATAAATATATATATTTCATAAGGGTCGGTAAGGGTTCAATAGGGTTGGGACAATAATATGTGCCAGGGCTTGACATGAACAGCCAATTGATCAGAAGGGGCCTCTCCGGCCACCAAAGTGGAGTGTTGCAGGTGATGATCTACTCAGCTGCCAGGATTCTGTCCTTAAGTATCATGGGTCGCAACCCATACACAACAGGTGGCCCCATTGCGGAGATATTAGCCCTCTGCAGAGGTGCAGTCGGAGTATTCTTCTGCACCAGCTGATAGGGTGAATTTATGGGTCAAAGTGGTCTGTTTATAAATAATTTGTATCTGATAGGCATTCTTGAAACCATACAACTATTTTGCAGTAATGATAGAGACTTAAAGTTTTAATTATTTACTAAGGATAATTATTAGTTACTTGAAACCATGCAACTATGTGCAAACAAATTATTATTATTAAATAGAAATAATTACTTGAAAATGTCTATTGGTTTGGTTTCTTTTTTTAATGGCATATCAAGTGGTCAGAGGTGCCTTCCAGCCACTAAATCTGGTGCCAAGTGGTCAGAGGTGCCTTCCAGCCACTAAAATCTGGTGCCAAGTGGTCAGAGGTGCCTTCCAGCCACTAAAATCTGGTGCCAAGTGGTCAGAGGTGCCTTCCAGCCACTAAAATCTGGTGCCAAGTGGTCAGAGGTGCCTTCCAGCCACTAAAATCTGGTGCCAAGTGGTCAGAGGTGCCTTCCGCCACTAAAATCTGGTGCCAAGTGGTCAGAGGTGCCTTCCAGCCACTAAAATCTGGTGCCAAGTGGTCAGAGGTGCCTTCCAGCCACTAAAATCTGGTGCCAAGTGGTCAGAGGTGCCTTCCAGCCACTAAAATCTGGTGCCAAGTGGTCAGAGGTGCCTTCCAGCCACTAAAATCTGGTGCCAAGTGGTCAGAGGTGCCTTCCAGCCACTAAATCTGGTGCCAAGTGGTCAGAGGTGCCTTCCAGCCACTAAAATCTGGTGCCAAGCGGTCAGAGGTGCCTTCCAGCCACTAAACCTGGTGCCAAGCGGTCCCTCAGAGGTGCCTTCCAGCCACTAAAAGCGTTTTCTACAAATTCACTACTGTACCAAGAGGGTTAAAGCTGGTTATTATTTTAGATTTAATTGATTATCTATGATCAATTACATTTTTTTTGTTGTTGTTTTTGATTTTTGCTTATTCATCAAGATTACAAATAAAAAACGCAACCTCCCATATTATTAAACAATGATGAGAAAATAGGATTAAAGAAGATTTATTAAATCGGAGGAATTAGAAGAGAGACAATTTGTTGGGGAGAAATAAATGACATTTTATGAAGGGAGAATTGACAATGTCATTTTAAATAGAATTCAAAGGGCAATCAAAATAATATTTAGATTCATATCGATCTACACACCCAGAGGAACATACAGACCTACAGATCCACACACTTAATATTTGGATTCATATACATTTACACACATCGATCTATACCCACAAAAATACAGATCTATGCACACACACTTAATATTTGGATTCATATACATTTACACACATCGATCTATACACCCACAAAAATACAGATCTATGCACACACACTTAATATTTGGATTCATATACATTTACACCTCACTCATTTTATGAACTTGTGTTTTTTCAATTTTTCACTATATTACATACTGTCGGATTCATTTCCACTTTCTATTCACATATCAATCTATATACCCACACACACACACACACACACAATGTGTGTGATCCCAGGGGGATATCACCCCAGGCAACACCTACCCCCTTGATTTAAAGGGGCAGGGCTGGGTTTATTGCCCAGTGCCTGAGGCACCCCCGCCCTCGAGGAGGAATGTCGACGGGATCAATGCATTTTTTGCACCTGCCACCCATGAGACTCGGCTCGTAGATGGTCCCACATTAATAGGGCCTTGTGCCTGACCTGCACGGTAAATACCCACACGCAATATTTAGATTCACACACATACACACACATCTAATAATAATAATTGGATTCATATACATATGTCAATCTATATACCCACACACACAGATCTCCACACGCACACACACAATATTTGGATTCGCACACATCTACATACACACACACGCAATATTTGGATTCGCACACATCTACATACACACACACGCAATATTTGGATTCGCACACATCTACATACACACACAGCAATATTTGGATTCGCACACATCTACATACACACACACACAATATTTGGATTCGCACACATCTACATACACACACACAATATTTGGATTCGCACACATCTACATACACACACACACAATATTTGGATTCGCACACATACACACAGATCCATACACATACACAAACACACACACAGATCCATACACACAGAGATCCACACACACACACACACAGAGATCCACACACACAGATCCATACACCACACACACACAGATCCACACACACCACACACACACACACACACATCACACACACACAGATCCACACACACAGATCCATACACACACACACACACACACACACAGATCCATACAGACACACACACACAGATCCATACAGACAACACACACACACACAGATCCATACAGAACACACACACACACACAGATCATACAGACACACACACACACACACAGATCCATACAGACACACCAGGATCCATACAGACACACACACACACACACACACAGATCCACACACACACACAACACACACAGATCCATACAGACACACACACACACACAGATCCATACAGACACACACACACACAGATCCATACAGACACACACACACACACACAGACCATACAGACACACACAGATCCATACAGACACACACACACACACAGATCCATACAGACACACACACACACAGATCCATACAGACACACACACACACAGATCCATACAGACACACAGATCCATACACACATGATGATGATGATGATGATGATGCTGCTGTTGTTGCTTATTATATTCATTTGATAACTTTTCAGCATCTGGTATCTAAATTTTACTAGACTGTAGAATAATCCTACTATTTCCAATTACCATCGAATTGGTAAGACAAGGCAACAAGTAGTTGTAACTGAATACGAATCTATCTTGCTGCAATACTACTGCAAAATGCCAGGGTATTTATGAAGCCTCATAACATCATAGAAACCAAGCAGCCAACCAGGACTCAAGGAATGGAATCACCCAAATACATGAATGGACTATTCTTGATTTCCATAAATACCAATTGTCTTGGCACTGCTTCAGTTGTGCTTAGCTAGTTGTTGTTGTTCAAACCAACAGTACACTAATTCACTTCAACATAGCCTATTTTTCCTTTCTTTATCAATCTACCACAAACTGAGGTTCCCTATCAAAAAGACAAATTTAGTTTCCCCAAAATTGTCAATAATATCGCACACTGATTTGATCAATGTGCTTGATATGAGTAAGCCAAAATAACCGACATATGGTGACAGATTAGTATAAAATAAAAGGAAAAATCAATTGCTTCAAAGAGAATACCTCAATAGCTAAAAGCTAATCATACAACATAGCTACCATCTATCTATACATATATAAAGGACAGCTGATGTATGTGTATGTATGTCCAGAGGAGACCAAGAAAATACAACAATTAACGACAAACTAAATATATATAAGTAAAGTCGTCAGGGTGGCCTAAAGTCAGTATTAGCCTATCAACAAGGGAGTCTATCCCATTTTCACTAGCGCTAGATCAAGGCATAACACAGATTCTCAAACAGGTTCAAAGTTAATTGACCTGAAAAAATGTAAAAGTTTTGACATAAAATAACTGGTGCATTATATCTGTTATTCATTGATATATCAACACTGAAATTTCATTAAATTTGGTTAATTCCCTGATTTTTGGTATTTTTTTTTCTTTCGGCGAGGTGACATACGATGGTGGAATTTAGGTCCATAAATGTGATTTAACCCAACATTTTAAATTGCAAGTTACATAGATCCAACTAGGAAAATAGTACAATGTTACGGTTGTAGTTCAAGATTTTAATCATAAAAAGATTTTTATGAAGTCTCTCCCTCCTTATCCCCCCACTTCTTGTCGTAATCAATACGTAATCTTGTAATAACAATTAAGTTAATTTCAAATAACGCACAAGCACAATTAAAAAGACATTTTATATTTTTGTGTTAAAAAATGCAGTTGTATTTATTCGAACAAATTTGTATTTTCAGTGTAAATTTATGGTGAAATAAAAATGGCCAACCAAAACATAACGGCTTCCTCAAAGTGAAAGAAACAAGGGAAGATTACTCTCATTTATGTAGCTAATGTTCAGATTACCAAGATACAGTTCTACATAATGTATAGTGACATTATTTAAAGATACATAGACTTGAGGAAGGTTGAGAAACACAACAAAAATGCAATGATAAACAACAGCAAAGATGGAGAGTTCAAATGAAACTTGCAAAATAAGCGACAAAAGTCACTCCAACGAGTCGACATCTGCCCCCCCCACACACACACTCTTGTAGGAGTTATTTTCGTATTTGCCTGGGGAGTTATCTGCCAGTTTAGTTTTGCAGGTTCCCGCTAGGGGCCTGGTCTATTTAAGCAACTAATTTGAACTTCTCTCTCTTTTCCTACTGCTTGACCTACGAGACACAATGAGGTAGACACGATCTACCCCTTCTCGTTGGGGCTTCAGCCCTTAACACTGGCCACTCACTGCTAGTAAGTCTCTCTTACGATATGTGACTATCCTTTAGTCATGCATCCGTAACTATGTTTTTATGTACATTTAGGTATCTCTTTGATACCTAAATATCTTGTATTTTACCATTCATGAATGTGTCATTATCGCTACTCGTGTATATGTATTTATATTACTTTTGTATGTATGTTTATGTACACCTCTATGTATTATCTACCCTGTTTATTCTGTGCAAAGGGCCGGGTTAGCTCAGTCGGTAGAGCGTTCGGCTAGAAACCACAAAGTTCCTAGTTTGATACCGGTCCCCGCCAACTCAGCGTATGAGTAGCACAGGGATCTGTACAGTAAAGTAAGGAGCTGATGGTAGGTGCGGCACTCCACCTCAGATGCTAAAAACAATCTCCTTGGTCTAGCGCTATTGAAAAGGGGATAGACTCCCTCGCTGACTGGCTGATACCGACTTTAGGCAGTCTCGTCGACTTTACTTACTTTTTTTACTCATTCTGTGCTGTATATTAAATGTTTTTGTCTATCAACCTTTGTCGGAGTTTTATCTTCAAGTATTATCACTTTGAATCTTACACTCTTGAAAGTTACGATGTCAGTAGCACATTAAGAGGAGGTCACTCCCCCAGGGAATGAAAATAGTTTCAGATATTGTCGATTCTATTTATAGCAGAAAGGATAATCAATTTGATGAGCCGTTACCATGGAGTTGATCCCTATTAAGATGGATCATTTATTATAATCATCCTAACACAATTTGATAAGCTTTCCTCAACAAACTAAAATAAACAGAACACTTTAAAAAAGATACTCATCACCATGACTAGTGTGTGTGTGTCTGTGTATGTGTATGTATATATATATATATATATATATATATATATATATATATATATATATATATTATGGACTCTCTCGTCGATTTGACACATGAGGGTTCACACACACAATGAACACCCACACAGTGATTTGTTTTTTGGCACAGTCGATAGGAAAGAATTGGTGCATCAAGGGTTGCCACAAACCTAATCAACGACCGACCTCAGGAATTTTGAATTTAGAGTTATCCCTCTCCTAGACTGGTTACCTACCCAAGGCTGAAGGGCCCAGTCTGCCCTACTATTTAACCCATAACTGGAGGGAGAATATATGGATTCATACCTTTCCCAAGGGTATTAGTGCTATGTGAAATGCCAACAGCTTCATCTAGGAATTGAACTCGAATCGACGAGTCCATTTTCCACGACTAACCACTAGCCCACGCGCTTCTATAAACTCACTAATTAACTCATGTTTTTTTCAATTTTTTTATTATACTACATACCGTCGGATTCACTTCCTTTTATTCACATATATATATATATATATATATATATATATATACTAGACAAAACATGACCTGTTGCGTCACCCATTGAGCTCTGCATAGATAATTGGGATTAGGGAAATGTGAATTTGCAAAGTGAACTAAATTTTTTAAAAGTAAATACAGCTGGAGAATCTTTAAAAAAAAAAAAAAAAAAAAAAAAAATTAAATCATTTTGTAAGATTTCTAAGAAAAGAAACAGGCTAGCTGCTTCTGTAACTTAACTTTTAACGTCCTGAAACGCCATGAAACGACGAGAAAAAAATATTTTTCCATTCCCAGAACGCCATAAAGCGTTCTCGGTTCATATACACTGTTAAATTCAATTAAAACTCACATTTTCAACATTTTTAATCCAGGAAAAGAAGTATGTTTGTTACAGAAAGGTTAATTTCTCGTCTGGAATATTTTTCTGTCTTTTTAAAATAATTATTCCCAAAGAACAGAGGTGTTTATCTACTCGAATTACAAAAAAAAAAACGAAAATAGAAAATTAAAAAAAAAAACCGTCCGTTTTCAGATACATTCATAAAAAATCGATTTAAAATTATTTTTAAAATCCTTTTATGCAACTGTTCATTTTATAATGTATCTATTTTGGTTTTAAAATATTTATCTGTCTTTTTTAAACTATTTTTTTTTTACAAAAAACGAAGAAATTTATGGTCTTGAATTTTAAAAAAATGGTGATTACGAATGAAGGTGGGTCCGCTCGTTTTCATATATATATTTGTAAAAACCCATTAAAAAGTATTTTTCAATAGTTTTTAAGCAAGGGAAATAACCGTGGTCACTTCATAAATAATTTATTTCCGGTTAACTATTGATTTCTTTCTTTTTAAACGAAGATTTTGTCTAGACAACACCGATATTTTCCCTCGCATTTTTGAAACCAATTTTGGAGATGGCCGCTGAAAATACTTATACTTTCGAAGGTTTTTCCGAAGATAATCTTTTATGGGAAGAGACAGACTTCGGAATTGATGCTCAAAGCGATATTTCTTTTTCGAGTGTTAATACTTCTGACTTATCAGATTTTTCTGAATTAGAAGATGACGACGAAATTTTTACGGAACCCGACGAATGGAGCGAAAATGTTGTTGAACCAACGAGACCATCAGAATTCACAAGTTTCGTTGGTCCTACACACCCATTAGGACTTGATGCTACACCCTTTGAATATTTTTGTCAGCTATTTCCACTAAATTTGTTTGAAGAAATTGCTTTTCAAACAAATTTATACGCGAGACAAAAAATGCTGTTAATTTTATTCCCACGTGCGCAGCTGAAATACGCGCGTATATCGGAATACTTTTCCGAATGGGAGTCATTCATTTGCCGAATTACAGGTAAATTTTATTCATTATTATTATGTGTGAATTTCTGAAATTTAGATTTTTTTTCTTTCTCGATTTTTTTTTCTTCTGATTTTTCTTTCGGTTTAAAAAAATTAAAATGAACTTTAATACTTTTTCAGGTGTTATTGGAGTAAAGATGATGATTTAAGAATTAGTTCAATTGCTAAGATAATGCCCCGTAATCGATACGATGAATTAACGAGGTATTTTCATCTGAATGATTCTTCGACGAACCCTCCAAGTACCAGCCCTCAGCATGATAAACTACATAAAATTCGCCCAGTCATTCAAAATGCTAAAAGACAATTTAGGTACCATTACGAGCCCCACAAAACCCTCAGTATCGACGAGGGAATGATTAAATTCACGGGCAGGAATTCTTTTCTGCAGTATATGCCGAATAAACCGACAAAGTGGGGCTTCAAAGCATGGGAATTGCTGATTCAGACTCCTATTATTTGTTAGATTTTGATATATATACCGGCAAGGACTCATATCCCGATAGGACAGTGCCACTTGGTACATATGTTGTTACAGAACTGGCCCGTAATTATTATGGGAAAAATCATCATATATACTTCGACAATTTTTTTACGTCGGTACCGTTGATGGAAGATTTATTTAAGGAAAAGACATATGCCTGTGGTACCATCCGAAGGAACCGTCAGGGATTACCTTATGCGTTTAAACATTCTAAATTGACAAATACCGGTGAAATGAAAAAATTTCAAAAGGGTAAATTGACAGCCATCACTTGGTGTGAAAACCGACGCCAAGTGAATCTTTTGACAACTGCTAATACCATAAAAAATAGGACCGTTACAAGGAAAAGGAAAGGTGGCGGTGCCGATTTGACATATGAAAAGCCCATAGCGGTTATAGAATACACCAACAACTTTAACGGTCTGGACAAAAATGACCAGCTAAGGCATTATTACAAAATTGCCACTAAGGCTAGAAAATGGTGGAAGTACCTGTTCTGGTTCATTTTGGATGTGTCTGCAATTAATGCATACATCCTGTACACTGAAGCCCCTGGAGGACCACGACAAAGGCGAATTTCTCGCATGGATTTCCAGCGAGCAGTTGCAAAAGGGCTAATAAATGGACACACTTCCCGGAAAAGGAAAGCTGCCACTGGAGTACCATCCCCGATTCTAAAGAAACCCGTACAACACCAGCCAACCAGGATAGAAACGACGAGAGGAAAACGTGTCTGCGTTGTTTGCGCCAAGGGAACAAAAAGGACTGCGAATGGAAACAAAATTCAAAGCTCGTGGGAATGCAAGCGATGTGGCGTTACATTGTGTAAAGATAATGGATGCTTCGGACAATTCCATAATTTTCAACAGTAAGTTGAAGTAAATAGGTAAGAATTGTTTTATCAAGTTTTCCTTGAACACTTGAGAACTCACCTGTCAAAGATTGGGAATTTACTTTAAAATAAAAAATTAGGTTTTATGTAACAGAAATTTGTTTTTCCTTTTTTTTTAAACACAAACTTGGAATTGTTCTTTATATTAAACGTAAAAAAAAACATTAAAAAGTTAATTTTCCATTTTTTTTTATTGACGTTTTAAAATATTGCGCACGTGGTAATAAAATTAACAGCGTTTTATTACCACGTGCGCAGCTGAAATACGCGCGTACGTCGGAATACTTTTCCGAATGGGAGTCCTTCATTTGCCGAATTACAGGTAAATTTTATTCATTATTATTATCTGTGAATTTCTGAAATTTAGATTTTTTTTTTCTGATTTTTCTTTCGGTTTAAAAAATTTAAATCAACTTGGTGTGAAAACTGACGCCAAGTGAATATTTTGACAAATGGTAATACCATAAAAAATTGAACCATTACTCTAGAACTCACCTGAGTAGAATGTAATAGCTTTTTTTCTATTCTAATAATATGTAGATGTAGAAAATATGAACTGTAATATTGCTGAACCTCATTTAGTGCAGAATCATTGGATATATAGTGCAAATTTTCTCTTTTTTTTAATATGAAAAAATACCTCAGACACCTGTCTTTTTACCTGTTGATTTTTCACAGAGGAGATGCACTGATGTCAGTGATGTTTGTACGGTCATTTCTGTAACTAATTCCATGTAAAGTATTTCTATTAAAGTGTTTTAAAATGTTTTTTTCAGCATCTTTATTGGGTATACCTGTTTTTTTTACCTATCATTATGTAATTGTTCCATAACTACGCGTGTGCAAAATCATTTTCAGTGCAAACAACTTTATAACAACGAGGAAGAAATTGTTTTCTGCAAGTCTGCCTATTTTTACAACAATCTGTTCACAAATAACAATACTATGAGCTTTTGAATGTACAGACCCATTTTTAGCTGTTTTTTACCAAATCCTTATGGGAACAGATGGGTTTGGACCTAGAATTGCTTCTGGGAAGTTAAGAGTTAACATACAAATATATTTCAGACTCTCTAAATCACTCTTTACACTCACAGAGAAACCAACATATATAACGAGGAGGTAATCAATATATAGTGATAGGCAGAATGTTAAGTGAGAGACGGGTAAATTTTTAATTAATTGCAAATTACAACTAATTAGAACCAATTAAAATATAATTTTTTATAACTCAATCCTAAAACTAAGGAATAATTTAGCATAACTTAAACAGGGAAACTAAACCTTTTTCTAAAACAGTAACTAGCAAGTGAGTAAAATTAACAGTAATATTGTACTTCATTTTTATTTTTGGAAACCAGGGAAGGGGTTCATATGTATGACAGTGAATAAAAACAAAGCTGAATGCCTGGGCACTGTGCGCTCACAGCCGAACTTGTAGAAATGGCCTTATTCTGTGAAGAAGTGGCAATCACCATATATATATATGATTGGAACAAAAGAAAAAAATTTTTTGAATAAATAAAAAGGATGTCAAAGTACTTGAGACAGGGGAGATGAGACAAAAGCCATGATAGAATGTGACCCAGGAAAAAGAGATCATAAAATCTTGCCTGGCCAACTTGTAACATAGTCACTTCCATTTTCTTTCTTGAATTTAAAAAAAAAAAAAAAAAAAAATTTGCACAAAAAAAAAAAAAAAGGCAAAATAAGTAACCTTATTACATACCAGATCAATAGTGTTTATTTTTATACCTACTAGGTAAGTAAAAATTTTACATATTCTGATAAAAGAATATTTATTTGCAGAACAGGTAGTTACCTACTTGTAAGATATGCAAATCAGAAGATGGGATGAAAGGAGATGCTAAAAATAAATATGAATTGTGTAAAAAAAAAAAACCATAATAATAGGTAAAAAAAATAATAAATAAATAAAATAAAATTAAAATAAATAAAGTAAAGTCGTCGGGGCAGCCTAATATCAACCAGACAGTGAGGGAGCACTGTAAGCAATAGTGTCATTATTATTATTATACAGGCTGTCCACAAAGTGTGCACATAAAATTTTGAAATTCTTTAAAGAATCTATGGACGGCCTGTATTATTAAAGTCCTGAGGACTTTATTAATCGGTGGCCTAAAGTCATTCTGCCTATTACAATATATTGATTACCTCCTGTTATATATGTTGGTTTCTCTGTGAGTGTAAAGAGTGATATAGAGAGTCTGAAATATATTTGTATGTTAAGTTACAGAAGCAGCTAGCCTGTTTCTTTTCTTAAAAATCTTACAAAATGATTTTAATGTTTTTTAAGATTCTCCAGCTGTATTTGCTTTTTAAAAAAATTTAATTCACTTTGCAAATTCACATTTCCCTAATCCCAATGGGTGACCCAACAGGTCATGTTTTGTCTAGTGGCCGACGCTGCAGTGTTTCGATCTATTAATTAGATCATCTTCAGGGCTTTTGTTGGTATGTGCAAGGTGATAAAAAAAATTTTTAATAATAGGTGGCCTAGAGTCAGTATCGGCCATACAGTGAGGGAGTCTATCCCCATTTTCACTAGCGCTAGACCAAAGAGATTATTTTAGCATCTGAGATAGAGTGCCACACCTACCGTCAGCTCCTCAAATTTGCCGCACAGATACCTGTGCTACTCATTCACCGAGTTGGCAAGGGCCAGTATCGAACCAAGAACCATGTGATTCATAGTCGAACACTCTACCGACTGAGCGAAACTGGCCCCTTAAAACTAGAATGTAAAGTAAGAAGCTGATGGTAGGTGTGGCGCTCCACCTCAGATGCCAAAAACAATCGCCTTGGTTTAGCGCAAGTTAAAAGGGGATAGACTCCCTTGCTGTATGGCTGATACCGAGTTTAGGCCACCCCGACGACTTTACTTTAGATTGGTTGAGGTTTGGTTTAGTTTCTTAGTTAAATGCCATACTGAATCTCCCTGAAATAGACTATAATGCTAATCCTCTAAGTCTTTTGTTATTTCTTTACTTGTGTGTGTGTGTGTGTGTGTGTGTGTGTGTGTGTGTGTGTGTGTGTGTGTATATATATATATATATATATATACATACATATATACTAGCAAATATATGCACCCTCCGGGTGCAAGTATTTAAGTTTTAATGTAATGAAATATCGTATTAAATTAGAAACGCTAATGAAACTAAATAAGAATGCAGATAAAAAGATTTGAAACAGAGGGGGATATAATCGAAAAATAGAACAACTGAAATTTACTCTTCCATCAATCTCGTCTTTCATTGCTAAATTTTTCTAATTTAAGTATTTAGTTAAAAGAGGAAGTAAAGAATAAAATGACTTATTTTTTCTTGTTAATGGATTTCTTTTAAGATTCATTGAAGAGATTTTTGATTATATTCATTAAAATAAAACCAAACAGTTAGAAATCAATAACACTGAGCACATATTTATTAAATTCGATTTTTTAATATCAATATGCAAATTAACCTTCCCGTTCACACTGTAAATTGCTATTTTATTGTATATATAAATATAATTGCATGTTGTTAGTATGTAGGTATGGTTATATTTATTAATAATTGAGTTTAAAATAAAAATACAATCATTGAGAATGTGATGTCAATAACTAAGGGTGACTTGAGTAGTAATATAGTTTCGGTTACAGACAGAAAAACACTCAATCTCCATTATAATAAGATATATATACACACACACATTCACTATCACTACATCTTGGTTTTTGAGCAAAAATAATGTAGATTTGATTCATATGCATGAAGATAATTAGAAAATACATTTAAATGATGACAGCATGGAATATTTTTTTTTTTTATGCATTTAGGATTTTGATAAGGAGCCATTAATTTTTCTTTTCATCAACGCAAGGTCTTCTTTTTTTTTTTTACATATGGATTCTAATGTGGCTTCTTGCAGAGATCCAACTCACAATTTTACAATAATATATTTGTGAGACTTTTACCTCGCCCTTTACCCAGGCAATGCTAGGTAGCCACTTCTAATTCAAAATGAAAGGGTAGCCTCAAGCAAAAGAACAGGAACACTCTTCCCAGCCACCCCCCACCCATATTATCATGGAATGTGGACCATTCAGCACCAACCTTGCAGAGGGAATTCCATTGATTCAACAAGCTGGAAGTGAATTTCTAGTTCTTCTTCAAATATGAATGGTAGGCAAAGAAACTTATAACCACCAAGTTCACCTCTCCTTCATCAGGCATCCCCCCTCCTTTCTCAAGGATTTGGAAGTTTGGTTTGGTTGATTTTACGGCATGTCAACTCTTAATGGGTCATTTTATGCCAAATATATTTTTGATTCATTCTTCATCTTCTCTTCTTCATCAGGCATCCCCCTCCTTTCTCAAAGATTTGGAAGCTTGGTTTGGTAGATTTTACAGCATGTCAACTCTTGTTGGGTCATTTTATGCCAAAGACATTTTTGATTCATTCATTCTTGATGGTACACCTTTATTTTTAAACTCATTTTTTTTAAATACATTTTTTTAGAACTTATTTTGTTCTATTAAACCCATAGATGGGACCCAAATAGGTATTATCACTCCAGGTTAGAGTGGACCTGGGAGTAATGGTGATGAAAGGGTGCTTCACATTCCCCATTGCTCCAGAATAGGAACTTCATCAGATAGAGATTTTAATCTCATTCACAGGACAATTAGACCCTCAACCACCGCCTTTCTAACTCCCATATGATAAAAAGGGTTTGGGCTTGCCATAAGGGCAATAGGGTTGCGGCAATCATATAGGTGCTAGGGCTTGACATGCTCAGCCGATTGATCAGAAGAGGCCTCTCCGACCACTTGTCTAGCCTAAGTAAGGGTCTAAGTGGAGCGTTGCATGTCATGGACTGCTCATCCACCAGGATTCCGTCCTTAAGCATCATGAGTTTAATCTCATTCCCAGGAAAATAAGACCCTCACAGCTACCATCTTCTTGCACATATATGATATAAAGGGTTGCGGCTTGCCATTAAGGCAATAGGAAACAAAGACGTTTCTGTTAGATTGATTCTTGATGGGTACTCAAAGTTCGTTTTTAATTCAATTTGATTTGTCAGATAGAAATACATGTCATCATCCTGATCCAATTTAAATTCAAATAATTTCTAATAATATTTTTAGTACTAGCAAATATATGCACCCTCCGGGTGCAAGTATTTAAGTTTTAATGTAATAAAATATTGTATTAAATTAGAAAGGCTAATGAAACTAAATAAGAATACAGATAAAAAGATTTGAAACAGAGGGTGTATAATAAAAGATTTGAAACAGAGGGAGTATAATAAAAAATCGAACAACTGAAACTTACTCTTCCATCACTCTCGTCTTTCATTGTTTTTTTTCTAATTTAAGTATTTAGTTATAAGAGGAAGTAAAGAATAAAATGACAGTTATTTTTTCTTGTTAATTTCATTTAAGATTTATTGAAGAGATTTTTGCTTACATTCATTAAAATAAATCAAACAGTTAGAAATCAATAATACTAAGCACATATTTATTAAATTCGATTTTTTAATATTAATATGCAAATTAGCCTTCCCGTTACCCTGTAAACCGCTATTTGTTGTATATATAAATATAATTGCATGTTATCAGTACGTAGACATAGTTAACAGTATTAATAATGTAAGACAATTTTATTAATAATTGGGATTTAGATAAACAAATTCATGGAGAATGTGATGTAAATAACTAAGGGAATTGTGACTTGAGTAGGAATATAGTTTTGGTTACAGACAGAAAAACACACAATCTCCATTATAATAAGATATAAGTTTGTTCAATGCAGTAATATTATTTTATCTCAACTAGCAAATATTTGCACCCTCCGGGTGCAAGTATTTAAGTTTTAATATAATAAAATATCATATTAAATTAGAAAGGCCAATGAAAATGAATAAAAATGCAGATAACATGATTTGGAACAGAGGGGGTATGATTGAAAAATAGAACAACTTTGAAACTAACTCTTCCATCATTTTCAATTACTCCTATTCCTAATTTAACTATTTAGTTAAAATAGGAAGTAAAGAATAATATTACAGTTATTTCTTTTTGTTAAGGGATTTCTTTTAAGATTTATTGAAGAGAATTTTGCTCATATTCAATAAGATAAAACTAAACAATTAGAAATCAATAATATTAAGCACATATTTATTAAAATCAAATTTTTTAAGATCAATATGCAAATTAGCCTTCCCATTCACACTGTAAACCGCTGTTTTGTTGTATATATAAATACAACTGCATGTTATTTGTATGTAGATATGGTCAACAGAATTAATGATGTAAATCAATTTTATTAATAATTGAGGTTTAAATAAAAATAAAATCATGGAGAATGGGATGCATATAACAAAGGGAATTGTGGTTTGTATAGTAATATAGTTTCGGTTACAGACAGAAAAAACAATCATTAATTAAATTTTATCTATGTATATGCAAATTAGAAATCATCTAAATTTAAAATTGAACAGGTTGTATTTCTATTTGGCAAATATGGCTATCCTAATTGACAACTATTAAGAAATTCTAAATTTAGTAATAGATATGAACTGAGGTAGATAATTGTGAGTGAGAAATAAGACACGGGGATATATGATTGGTGACTTTGCATCTGATAAGTAGCTATCAAAACTGCATAGGTGAGAAACTGTCAGTTACCAAGCACCATTGACTTCATGTCCATGCTACTCACACATATATATATATATATATTTAATATACAAGCGTGTTGGTAGATCCTTGCGGAGAGAAAAAAACCCGGCAGAGAGTTTGATTGTAAAAATACTACCAAACATCAACCAGGAAGAAAAAAATTTTTGAAAAAAAGAAAAGACCAAGATATTCGTACCAACAAAAAAATAATCTATTGGTATAGTATTGGCCAAAAGAAATAATTTGTATTGATATTTGTATTAAGATATATATAATTCAATAACCGCTAGGGAAGCTATTTTAAAAGTGCTCGATACCTAAGTAGAAGAAGTAATAAGGATATCTACTGAGTCAGACGAACCTTATTGTTGGATGTCTTTAGGGTAAATTGAATGGAGATTTTCTGAGGGTTTAGATATGGAGGTTGTGTCATAGATATATATATATAAATGTATGATGAGAGTATTGCATATAGGCTTCAATGTGAGGTGTGTGTTGGGTTTCTTTTTTTTTTATTTTTTTTAATCTAATTATGTATCTTAGTGGGACGATAAAGCAGCCCAGGCATTGAAATGGATTGCTGCAATTTTTGGTGCACAATATCCTATCATTTAGTGTGGTTGTGGTTGGTTTGGTTCAATGTGGAGTGATAGTAAATTTTGAATATAAAGTGTAATAATGCATAAGGTTAGGTTATATTACCTCATCAGGGAAATTTCGTTTTTTTTAATCTTATATATGATGTATACTGGTGGTGGATTGTTATGACATGTTCTTGTTGTGTTTTATGATATGTCACTTTTTTTTTCACTCGTAATGTGGTGGGAGTTAGTCGTGTATTCGCGGGTGGCACTTCTTGCTTTAAGATTATATTTGTTTTTCTCATAGTATTGAGTTGTGTGTTTGAATATAAGATTTTGAAGGGTATCTTTAAATGCATATGTGTGTAAATTTACTTTTTCTTTTTTTAAAATATTTTTCTGAAGTAAATTCCATTTCAGAGTATTGAAAGGTATTCAGGTTTTTAGTAAATTAAAGACATTTCTCCAATTTGCCAGGGCTGGCGAGGGATTTCAATCCACGGAAAATTGTGTCAGAAGAGATATCATTAGGGTTCATCCTTATGTTAAACTCTACTAGGCATTGGTTAAATTAGTTATATTGGGTGATAGTGCATATGCGCATTACATTTGGGTCAGTAATAATATCAAGTCGGCATTATTTGTTGTTCTTTGCTATATAACCATTGGGGTTTATTGTTGAGTTTGTGTATTTATTTTATTTAGTATGTTTAAACATCTGGCGGATTATGGGGCTACGTTAGGTATGACTAGTTCCTGCTGCTCTCTCTTCTCTTGGTCTCCTTTTCCTTCTAATCATCCGACCCGGGAGCAATTCTACCTGTTGAATTTTTTGAATATTGTTTTTCATATTGTTGCTTTAATGGTTCTGATGTGAAGCAAAAAACTCTTCCCATGAATGACTTGTGTTTGATCATAGTTCACATTGTGGTTGTGTTGTTCTGGTATTGAGTATATAGGAGTCGTTAACGTCTTAAAGCATTTCAGTCTATTCTGCAACTGTGAGATAATTTTTGTGGGGTCTGCATTTATGCAGCTGATGGTTAAAACGCTCCAGATTAGTCCAAAATAACAGATAATAATTGAGGAATGCTATATTTGAATCCTTCGATTAACACATAGCAAAAACTGGTATTGAACCCAGACCCCTTTGTAATTCCTAGGCAAATGCTCTAACCACTATATATATATATATATTATATGATATATTTTGAAAAGTATCATACTTTATTCAGATCAGCAATTTAAAACAAATTAAAGGAAACAAAGCGACTGACGATAGTGAATATATCGGATAAATTATCCAATATATCCAATTTGACTTTTAAACGATCCAATACCGTTGTTACTTTTGAAAGCACTTTGGTCGAAGGGCTCTTAAGTTTCTATCGTCTTTTTAACTTTCTTTTCTTTTTTTAATTTGTTTTAAATTGCTGATCATAATAAAGTATGATACTTTTTAAAATTATATATAAATCTTAGCTGTACATAATTGTTTATATATATAAATATATATATATAATGAGAGAGAGAGAGGAGAGAGAGAAGAGAGTAAGTAAAAAAAAAATTATCTAAATAACAATAGATGTCGATCTTAGAGTTTTCACATTTCATCAGGTGATATAAAGCTTCATCCTTTTCAATTTGTGTTTCATTGTAACATCATTCAATTAATGATGATATGCCGATCTAATTCTGGAAGGAGTCAGGATTTAATTAGCTGTTATTTTACTTATTTTGGGTTATCTTGAGAATTTGTATAATTTCATAAATAACTGGTATTTAGGTCTGCTCAAAATAACACTNTGCGGCTCGCCTCCATATATATAATTATATATTTGTTATTTATATATATAATGGAGGAATATGATATTAAAGAGTTCACTATAATGCATATTTGTAAGTATTCAGTAGTTTAAAGTATCAGAGCTGGCTTTAATTGTTTCTGGTATCAACTAGACGCGGAGGGAAGTCTATAACCTCTTTTTTTTTTGTTTGTCCTAAACAAGGAGATATTGCTTTGTGGCATCTGAGGTGGGGTGCCACACAGCTCCGCAACAGACCCAAACTGTGCGGCGATGAAGCCAATATTGAAACTCAGAACTCGTTCTGAGGCGGAATGCTCTTACTGACTGAGCTGAAACAGGCCTCTTTCTGGTTTCTCTCATATATATAGTATATATATATATTATATATTATATGTGGTAGGGTATTTAGTATTGTTTACTTCTCATACTGCTTTGTAGTATAGTTCGCATGGTAAGGGAATATAACCTTACTTAATCTGGGTAAAGTGGCTGCCTGGTTATTACGGTTAGAGTCTCCGCCTGTGCAGCTTTGACAGTTCAGGGTGTCGAATCAGTCCACACAAAGCGGTTTTTCCTGTCTATAGCTGCTGATGAGGTGCTAATAGAGCTGAAATGTACATACAGAGATTTGATTTTTCTTGATTTGTTTAGTTCCTTTCTTTGAATTATAGTGTATTACCCACCCGTATATTCATTTTATTATTATTAATTATGTTTCAAAATTAGTGTATTGGACTTCAATTAAGCACTATATTCTCCACAAAAATTGGCGCTAAAAGAATGGCTCTTATCAAAACATCATATATATCTATATGATTTATCTAACTAATAAATAAAGATGTCCTGAGAAGTTAAGGAACGACTGATGAATATCGTGTCGGGTTTCGCTCCAGATAGAAGAAGTTGCTGGTTGTCCCTATGCCACAACTCTGAAACCAATGAAGTACGGTGTCCTGAGGATGACTATTGCTCCCGGAAATCCGGTAGAGTCTCTCTAGGAGTGACTTTAATTAACTTTCACACCAGCGAGCGTAAGTAAAGCAAGGATCATCTATTATTTACAGATTTGAACTCTGGCCTCATAAAATAATATACCACTGATGTATATTACTATCAGTTTAAACAACCACTCTTACTGGCAGCTGCCAAATGGCGAGAGGTTAAGGAACCGGACTGATGAAAAATCAGTCAGGCTTCACTCCCGGCTAGAAGTAGTTGCTGGGTCTAGCCACACTGATAGAGACTGAACATCGAAACACGCTGTCTGTGGATGACATATATATATTATATATATATAATATATATGAGTTAAGATTAAGGCAATGAATCCTCCCAGGATACGTACAGATAAAATGGGTATGAAAACACACAATGTTGTTAAAATGAATATATTTTTATATCATTTTCATTGCTAATCGAATATTTGTCAATATTAGCAATGAAAATGATTAAAAAAATATCATTTTAACAAAATTGTGTGTTTTCATACCTTATATATATATATATATATATATATATGCGATGAGAGAGATGTGCGTGAGAGAAGAGAAGAGAGAGAGAGAGAGTGGCGTGAGAGAGAGAGAGAGAGTGCGTGAGAGAGAGTGCGAGAGATGCGTAGAGAGAGTTGCGTGAGAGAAGAGAGAGTGCGGAGAGAGAGAGAGAAGAGAGCAGAGTGCGTGAGAGAGAGAGAGAGGAGATCGTGAGAGAGAGTAGAGAGTGCGTGAGAGAGAGAGAGCAGTGCGTGAGAGAGAGGAGTGCGTGAGAGAGAGAGAGAGTGCGTGAGAGAGAAGAGTGCGTGAGAGAGAGAGTGAGTGCGAGTAGAGAGAGAGTGAGTGCGAGTGCGAGAGAGAGTGAGTGCGAGTGCGAGAGAGAGTGGTGAGTGCGAGAGTGAGTGCGAGTGCGAGAGTGAGTGCGAGAGAGAGTGAGTGAGTGCGAGAGAGAGTGAGTGAGTGAGTGCGAGAGTGAGTGAAGTGAGTGCGAGAGAGAGTGAGTGAGTGCGAGAGAGAGTGAGTGAGTGGCGAGTGCGAGAGAGAGTGGAGTGAGTGCGAGTGCGAGAGAGAGTGCGAGTGAGAGTGCGAGTGCGAGAAGAGAGTGCGAGTGAGACGTGCGAGGCGAGAGAGAGTGCGAGTGCGAGAGAGAGTGCGAGTGCGAGTGAGAGTGCGAGTGCGAGTGAGAGTGCGAGTGCGAGAGAGAGTGCGATGGCGAGTGCGAGAGAGATGCGATGCGAGAGAAGGTGGAGTGCGAGAGGGTGCGAGTGCGAGAGAGAGTGCGAGAGAGAGAGAGTGCGAGAGAGAGAGAGTGCGAGAGCGAGAGAGAGAGAGTGCGAGTGCGAACGAGAAGAGAGTGGAGTCGAGAGAGGTGCGAGTGCGAGAGAGAGAGAGTGCGAGTGCGAGAGAGAGAGTGCGAGTGCGAGAGGAGAGACGTGCGATCGTGAGAGAGAGAGTGCGAGTGCGAGAGAGAGAGAGTGCGAGTGCGAGAGAGAGAGTGCGAGTGAGAAGAGAGAGAGTGCGAGTGCGAGAGACGGAGAGTGCGAGTGCGAGAGAGAGAGAGTGCGAGTGCGAGAGAGAGAGAGTGCGATGCGAGAGAGAAGAGTGCGAGTGCGAGAGAGAGAGTGCGAGGCAGAGGAGAGAGTGGGGCGAGAGGGGGAGCGAGAGGAGAGAGAGTTGCGAGATGCGATGAGAGAGAGAGTGGCGAGTGCGAGAAGAGGTAGCAGAGTGCGAGTGCGAGAGAGAGAAGAGTGCGAGTGCCGAGAGAGAGAAGTGGCGAGTGCGAGAGAGAGAGAGTGCGAGTGCGAGAGAGAGAGAGTGCGAGTGCGAGAGAGAGAGAGTGCGAGTGCGAGAGAGAGAGAGTGCGACGTGCGGAGAGAGAGCAGTGCGAGTGCGAGAGAGAGAGAGTGCGAGTGCGAGAGAGTGCGAGATTGAGCGAGAGTGCGAACTCCCGTCCCCCCAATTCAGTATTGATTTTGTGTGGAACCCCAAGTTGAGAACTACAGGCGTTAAATAAGTACCACTACTGTTCTTCTACGAGGTTTAGTGTTGATATGCCTTTTAACAAGGAATCACCAAACTTGAAAAATGACTGAAAACTGAAAATGGAATTGTTGAAATTAATTGATTCAAATGATGACCCATTTTCCCTTCTAAGTCTTCATCAGACATTAGAAAATGGTTGGTTTTATTTCATTTTATTTTATTTTGATGATAACGGAATTTATTGACGTAAATTGTCATGGAAACAGACAGACTTCGAACATTTGAGAATCTGGAGATTATTCTAAAGATTATAATACGGGCTGTCCATAAAGTCCATGTGCACTTTAAAGAATGTTAAACTTTAACATGCACACTGACTTTGTGGACAACCTGTATATGGGCAGTCAATTTTTTAGCTTAGTCGGTAGTGCGTTCGACTAGGAATCACAAGGTTCCTGGTTCGATACCGGCCCTTGCCCACTCAGCATATGAGTAGCACAGGGATCTGTGCAGTAAAGTGAGGAGCTGATGGTAGGAATGGCGCTCCACCTCAGATGCCTTAAAACAATCTCCTTGGTCTAGCGCTACTGAAAAGGAGAGACTCCTTACTGTATGGCCGATACTGACTTTAGGCCACCCTGACGACTTTAATAATACAGGCTATCCATAAAGTCCATGTGCACTTTAAAGAATTTATAATTTTAATAAGCACACTGACTTTGTAGACAGCCTGTATAATAACAATAATGAAACTATTGCGGTACAGTGCTCAGGTGTACTACAACTCATCACAGGTGAATGTAGAGTACATATAAAATAATGTACAAATGTCAGGAAAATAAAGGGTGCAGGTTGGTTGGTTGGATTTCCGCCATGTTAACCCATTGAGTAATTTTATGCCGAAGACATCTTGTTTAATTCGTTCTCGTTGGGTACTCGATTTTTTTGCCCAGTTGGTAGAGCATTCGGTTAGGAATCACAATGTTCCTAGTTCGATACCGGCCCTCGCCCACTCAGCGTATGAGTAGCACAGGGATCTGTACTACAAAGTGAGTAGCTTATGATAGATCTGGCGCTCCCCCTCAGATGCCTTAAAACAATCTCCTTGGTCTAGCGCTACTGAAAAGGAGATAGACTCCCTTACTGTATGGCCGATACTGACTTTAGGCCACCCTGACGACTTAATAATACAGGCTATCCATAAAGTCCATGTGCACTTTAAAGAATTTATAATTTTAATGTGCACACTGACTTTGTGGACAGCCTGTATAAAAACAATAATGAAACTATTGCGTACAGTGCTCAGGTGCACTACAACTCATCACAGGTGCATGTAGAGTACATAGAATAATGTACAAATGTCAGGAAAAGGAATGGTGCAGGTTGGTTGGTTGGTTGGTTGGATTTCCGCCATGTTAACCCATTGAGTAATTTTATGCCAAAGACATCTTATTTATTTCATTCCCGTGTACTATTTTTTAGCTCAGTTGGTAGAGCATTCGGCTAGGAATCATGGGATTCCTGGTTCGCTACCGGCCCTCACCAACTCAGATCTAGCTGACAGGGTGGTGTATAATATATATATCTATATTACACTTACTAGCAAATATATGCAACCTCCGGGTGCAAGTATTAATGTCATAAAATATAATATTATATTAAATTAGAAAGTCTAAAGAAACTAAATAAGAATGCAGATAAAATGATTTTAAACAGAGAGTGGTATAATCGAATATTTAACAGCTTCCTCTTCCTCCCCATCTTTCCTTGCTAAACTTTTCTAATTTAGCTATTTAGTTAAATTAGGAAGTAAATAATAAAATTACAGTTATTTCTTTTTGTTAATTGATTTCTTTTAAGATTTATCTCCGAGATTTTTGCTCATATTCATTAAGATAAAATCAAATAATTAGAAATCAACAATACCAAGCACATATTTATTAAAATCAAATTTTAAATATCAATATGCAAATTAGGCTTGCCGTTCACACTGTAAACAGCTATTTGCTGTACATATGAATACCATTGTATGTTATTAGTACGTAGATACGGCCAGCAGTATCAATAATAAAAAACAATTTTATTAATAAATGAGGCTTAAATAAAAATGATTCATGGAGAATGTGATGTATAATAACTAAATGGATAGTGACTTGAGTAGTGATATAGTTTCAGTTACAGACAAACAAACACACAATCTCCATTATAATAAGATATCAGTAAAAATTCCCTTAAAGTGGATTGTGCTAATGGCCAGGTTGGTAAAAAATTCTAATTGACGAAAAATCGGTAGAGTTTTGATCCCGGCCTGAGGCAGTCTGCAATGTCTAGCCACACTGAAGAGCTGAGATACAGCGAAGCAGTCTGCAATGTCTAGCCACACTGAAGAGCCGAGATACAGCGAAAGCAGTACTGCCTTTGGATGATAACATATAATGGGTAATTTATGAGGAAGTGAGTCTCCTGCCTCAAAAATTGCTACCCGGTGACTATTAAAATAACAACCCAGCTCAGTCTATTCAAAACTATCCATCTTCACATCTATCTATCTCAATTTGTTCATATTTATCTATATTACTTTAAATACTAAGATTTTTTTTATTCATGTTTGTTTAATGTCTTGTTTTTAGTCTAAATAAACAAGAATTACGACAAAAAAAGATGCGACCCCCCCCCAAATACATTTACTTGTCGAAAATATCTATCTCCATTTGTTCATATCTATCTATATTATTTTGTTTGTTTATCTATCTATCTTAGTCTATTCCAAACTATATATCCATCTTTATATCTAAACAAGAATTACGACGAGCTGGGTTGTTATTTTGATAGTCACCAGGTAGCAATTTTTGAGGCAGGAGACCGGGACGCACTTCCTCATAAATTACCATATAATGATTTGTTTAACTTCATGTGTATTGAATTGGTTGGTTTGATTTTACAGCATGTCAACCCTTGTTGGGTAATTTTAAGCCAAAGACGTTTTTTTTATTCATTCTTGTTGGGCATTCAAAAAATATTAAAAAATTTAAACTGATTTTTTTTATCTATATAACCCATACTGGAGGTAATTGCAAATTAACTTGAGTTATTTTAGGCCTAAGTCATGTTTGTTTTATTCATTATTGTTGGGTAATTCAATTTTTTTACTCATTTTTCATCTATTATAGATGGGACTCTAACAGGTACTACCATTCCAGGTTAAAGTGGACCTGGGAGTAATGGCAATGCAGGGTTACTCCACACTTCCCAGAGCTCCAAAATTGGAACCTCATCACTAGATGCAGTTTTACGTCATACCCAAGACATTTAGACCCTCAGCTACCGCCTTCTAGCACATATATGGTAAAAGTTGGGGCTTTGTTATAAGAGCAATAGAGTCGGGACTAATACATTGGTAGAAAATAGATCTTTCATTGACTTCATCTGCTTTGAATGGTATAAATATTTATTTGGTTAGTTATTTTTGTTTAATGGCATGAGCTAGCCAATACCAAAATTAAATAACCCATAGTTAATATGCCATTAATCAAAAAAACCAAAGTTACAAAAAAAAAAAAAAAAAAAAAAAAAAATTGAGATCTTAACTAAAAGCTTTTAAGCATGGTAGGCTACATCAAGGTCTAGACTACATTGTTTATTTACAGTATTGATTTTGATTATATTGATGTAGTTTTGAAAGTATAAATAAGTGTTACTATTTGTATTATTCGGACTATTGTCTTCATCTTCATTGTTATTTGTACAACGTTTCGGCCGATGTGCCCTCTGGCCCTCTTCAGGTATTTCTTGTTGGACTCTGGAACCTTCTTGTCATAATCGAAAGCCATCTCAGAACTTTAAACCTAACCCTTTATTCAGTTCACGGGGATATCCTGTTCTCATTCTGCTAACCATAGCTGGGGTACAGGTGTTTAGCTGTGTTAATGTAATGGCGCCCAATTACGACAAGAAGATTCCGAATTACGACAAGAAATACCTGAAGAAGGCTGGAGGGCACATCGGCCGAAGCGTTGTACAAATAACAATGAAGATGAGGACATTAGTCTGAATAATACAAATAATACTAATTATCTATTATATATAGATATATAGATATAGATATATATATAGATAGATAGATAGAGAGTCTATCCTCTTTTTGCTAGCGCTAAACTAGGGGGATTATTTTTGCTGAGGGAGAGTGCTACACCTTCCGTCAGCTCCATCACTTTACTGCACATATTAGATTACCTAATTATATCTGATTTCTTAGAAAAACTTTTTTTTTTTTCTTGGCAATTCAATTAAAAAAAGCAAGTAAAAGTTTGACAAAGAATAATATGACATTTTTTAAGGAGAATTCATGTTTTATTATACTAAAAAAAAAAAAAAATAAAATAAAATAAAAATTGAAATAGTTTAAGAAATCTTATAAAAATCTAATATAATTATTCAGACTTATCTTTATAGAAAAAAATGTAAAAATTTTATCGGTTCATTTTTTCAGATTTCGTAAAAAAAAATATTTCCCCTAGTATATTTCAGGAAAAACCTATTTCAAACATAATTACTTCAAAAGGTAAGTAATTACCAAAATTTTTGTGAAAATTTGATTGTTGGTTGATTTTTCATTGAATTTTTTAAAATCCTCTAGTCATAACTTGTTTTTGGCTACATTAAATTTCAATTGATTTAATGGTGCAAAAATGTAAACATTGTTTTCATTCATAATTTTCATTATTTCCGTAAGCTGAAAAATTTTTTTTTTTTTTTTTTTTTTTTTTTTTTAAATCATCATCAGGAGTTTTTTTAACATTGCTGCTTTTGAATGGTCCAAAAAGGCAGATTGGATATCCCTACTGTACAGGGTACTGAAAAGTATAGGCACTGCCAAAGATGGCGTAAAATCCATATTTTACAAAGTAAATTTACCAACCCCCGATTGAAAAAAAAATTTTTTTTACCAAAAATCAGGGAATTATCTGATTTCAATGAAATTTCCAGTGTTGTTTTATCAATGAAGGAATTTTATAATGCATCAGTTATTTTATTACGGCCATGTTTATGATATATTTGAGCAAAATTGACCGAAAAAATAGTTTTAAAATTATTAAAAATAAATTACATATGTAATATCATTTTGCTTCTTTTTTCTTTTTACTGATGCTCATTATGTTACTACTTTTTGACTTATACAAAAATTTGACCTTAAATAATTGATTTGATTAATTTTAATTCGGGTAATCCTTAACTTGTTCCTCGTAAATTCCTACCATAAAATAAACTGAACCCTCATTTTATGTCCGTGTTTTTGCAATAAATGTTTTATTTTTCTTGCACCAGTTATTTTAGAATACTAAATATATTTTCTTTATTCTTTCTTTAACAATAAAGAAAATATATTTAGTATTGTAAAATAACGGGTGCAAGAAAAATAAAACATTTATTGCAAAAACACGGACATAAAATGAGGGTTCAGTTTATTTTATGGTAGGAATTTACGAGGAACAAGTTAAGGATTACCATAATTAGTTTTTAAAATGAAAATGAGCCAATAAATTGACAGTGCCTAGAAAAGTAAGTTCGGTCCTCGTGTCACATCCTACCTGTTGGCTACCCGGTAAGTAAAGGTAGATACTACAAAGTTATTTTGGTATCACTAACCTACATGTGGGAGAATCTCAACCTCGCATGAAACTTTCTTTCATCTGTGTCGAGGGTAGGGGAAGCATTGACCTAACGAGTTTGCTAACTGTTACGCCTATGTGGGGGCGCCTTAATTTTTTTTTATTAACTGTAAAAAAACTAATCGTAGCTTAGATTTTAACCTGAGGCGCATCCAATGACGATTAAACTCAACTACTAAGCTTGCCTTAGTTCTGGTAGAATGTCAGATGTATTGAGTACCCAATAAGAACTGAACTCGCTAGTAAGTAGGTCTGCTAACTTGATAAGATCGTATTATTATTACAGGTGTCTTCTTAACCAAAATAAATAAAAAGTAGGTAAATCTTCACTTAGAACCCTCACGTCTTGTGGGATTTTTCTTTTCTTTTTTTTCCGAGACGTAAAATAAAAATTAATTTTGAATATTTTCTTTAAACAAGGACTAAAAGAAGAAAAAAAAGAAAAGAAAAGTTGAATTTAAAGTTTTTCAATCTTTCTCAAAAGAAAGTAATTTGAAAAAATAAAAAATGCCTTGTGTATTTTTTGAAAGTCTCTACAATAAAAAAAAAAAAAAAAGTTTTTTTTCTTATAAAAGAGGGTAAGTGTTTTTCCTGAAACCCGGGAAAAAAAGTTAAAGATAGGAGAAAGATATAAATATATATAGATACAGAAAGACAGAGAGAGACAGAGAGAGACAAAGAGAGAGAGACAAAGAGAGAGAGAGAAAGAGAGAGAGACAAAGAGAGAGAGACAGACAGAGAGACAAAGACAGACAGACAGACAGAGAGACAAAGACAGACAGAGAGACAAAGACAGACAGAGAGGCAAAGACAGACAGAGACAAAGACAGACAGAGAGACAGACAGACAGGCAAAGACAGACAGACAGCAAAGACAGACAGAGACAGACAGACAGACAGAGAGAGACAGACAGGCAAAGACAGAGACAGACAGAGAGAGACAAAGACAGAGACAGAGAGACAGACAGAGAGAGACAGACAGAGAGAGAAGAGAGAGAGAGAGAGAAAGAGAGACAAAGAGAGAGAGAGACAAAGAGAGAGACAAAGAGAAAGAGAGAGAAGAGAGAGAGAGAGAGAAGAGAGAGACAGAGAGACAAAGAGAGAGAGAGAGAGAGACAGACAGAGAGAGAGAGACAAAGAGAGAGAGAGACAGAGAGACAAAGAGAGAGAGAGAGAGAGACAAGAGAGAGAGAGAGAGAGAGAGACAGAGAGACAAGAGAGAGAGAGAGACAGAGAGACAAAGAGAGAGAGAGACAGAGAGACAGAGAGACAGAGAGAGAGAGAGAGAGAGACAGAGAGAGAGACAGAGAGAGAGAGAGAGAGAGAGAGAGAGAGAGAGAGAGAGAGAGAGAGACAAAGAGAGAGAGACAGACAGACAGAGAGAGAGAGAAGGAAGAGAAAGAAAGAAAAAAGATTTTTCCCGGCTGATTTTCAAAAACAATAAAACCATTTTTAATGCTATCTTTCTCACAAACAAGAAGAGACTGTACCGAGTTCATTATTTTATTTTATTCTTTTTTTTTCTTTCCCCTTTTTCTTCCAGTTCCGAAAAATACCGCCAAAATTTCAAGGAACATTCGCGTAAAGAAAAAATCGATAAAAATAAATGTTACAACTCTATACTTTCCCCGAAATAGTGGCTTAACTTTCAAACCAACAATAATAATAAAAAGTAGTGTTACTAGCATTTTATTTATGGTATTAAAAGGGTACAAACTAAATTTAGTATTTGTACCCTATTTTCTTGTGGGTGGGGTTAGAAATGAAACAATTTCCAACGGATATAAAAATAAATACTTTCAACAAGTGGTAGACGATATTTTGTTTTTAAAAAATGCTAATAACACCAAGACGTTAAACAACTAATTCGTAAATGATGGATATTCTTTTACGTAAAAATTTAAAAAGACGCCCTTATTAATGTTCTACGTCTTCAAAGATTACATTGAATATGATATTGACTCCTTAATTTTTACAAACTAACCCCAAAACGAACCTAAATTAAAAATTCTTGATAATAAAAGAAGCAGTAAGCCCAAGGTTATTAATCAATTTATCAAAAAGAAGAAGAAAAAAAAAAGATGTAGATTCGTTCTAACAAAAACTGAATGGAGGCAGACAGATAAGTTTTCTGAATCATCAGGTTTATTTAAAACTTTTTGATATTTTCCAGATATTGTACAGTTCTAACCGATTTTTGTTTTTTTGTTTTGAGGGGCGCAAAAAAAAAGTGGGGGGAAAGAATTAAACGAGTGGGTGGGAATGACTCTTACATAGAGTGTCAAGAAAAATTGTGGGTAGTGACCGAAAAATAAATTAGAGATAAGTTGGAAGAAAAGTATTGAAAGAAAAACAATAGAAACGGTTGCTAAAATGGTAAATGCTATTGTTTGCTGAATCAGGGAAAACTGCTAAGATGAAAGAAGAAAAAGAAAGGAAAAAAAAAAGAAAGTTACTCGATTTTTCCACGTGTCACTTTCCTAGTGGAATTCAATGGGTGAAAAAAGGAAATAAAGAAGAAAAAAATAACCACTACAAAATAAACGGTCATTATTTTAACAAAGGACAAAAAGGCACCTTAATTTCTTTTTTTTTTTTTTTTTTCTATTTTAATAAATATTATTTTAAAATAATAATAAAGAATTCTTGATTTACCCATTAAAAAAAAAATTTTTTAAAAAGGACGGAAAATTTCAAACTAAATTTTTCTTCAAGAAAAAAAAAAAAAAAAAAAAAAAAAAAAACTTTCGTTTTAAATTCTTCAGACTAATTAGAATGAAATCTCAATAGTTAATTAATTGCGATTTGTAATTAATTATTACAAATTTAGTATACGCAAAAAAATAAATAAATAAATAAATAACCACTACAAAATAATCGGTTATTATTTCAAGAAAGGACAAAAAGGCACCTTATTTTCTATATTTATTTTTTACTTTTCTTTCAATAAATCTTATTTTGAAATAAAATAATGATAATAAAAAGTAAGCATTCGTGATTATTATTACCTAAAACAAAAACAAAAAGGAGCGGGGATTGTATTTCAAACAAAATAATTTTTCCCCAAATAAAAATTTTTTTTTTGAATAAATATCTCCAGACTAATTAAAATGAAATATCTACACATCTTAATTATTACACATGACAATTATCACAATTTTAATATATAAGCAAAAAATAACCACAACAAAACCGGTCATTATTTATTTTAACAAAGGACAAAAAGGAATCTCATTTTCGATTTTTTATTTTTTTTTATTTTTTTTAAATAAAACTTAGAAGTAAAATAATAATAAACAAAAAGAAAACATTCTTAATCAAAAGAAGAAAAAAAAAGGCGGAGGGCGCAAATTTCATGCAAATTTTTTTCCGAGAAAAAAAAAACAAAAAAACTTTTAACAAATTTCTCCAGTCTAATTAAAATGAAATATCTAATTTCATTATTTAATCATTTATCACACATCGCAATTAATTATCACAAATTTAATATCATTTTTCTCCCCTCAGTTTAGTAGAAGAAAACACCCTTTTAAGCACCCCTCAGCCAAAAGTCACGTACAACACAAACAGTAAAAGAAAAGAAAAAGATATTTCTCAATTAAAATTAGTCGAGAATTTGACATTGCCAAATTCTACCCACCTAAAATGAATGACAAGTTTGGTATCGAAAATACCTCCAAATTTTTTTTTAATTAATTACACTAAGATAAAGATTATCTACATTTTTTTTTTAAACTGTCACTTTTTTTCTTAACGATTTTAAGAGTTTTATTCTTTTATGGACTATTTTTTTTTTTTATATTTTTCTTTTTGCAAATATTTTTTGACAAGTTTTTTTTTCTTAATTAGAGACTCGATACTTAGAGTGTAGATTTCACAGAATAAAAATGCGTTTTTTTTGTGTGTGTGTGTGATGTTTTTTTAAAATTTCATTTAGGTCTTTAACAATCGCATAAATAAAATTCTTAGAAGTGTTCAAAACAATTTTATAAATTTACTTTGAGTACCCTTTTTGCTTATATATACCTTTTTTTCTTTTTTCTTTACATATATTTTTTCATGCTTTGCAGTAGTCCAGTAAAAAAAAATAATAAATAAATAAAATAAAATTATCAAATTATTTTTCTTAAAATTTTTTTTTTAATTTCTATAAATTCTTGACATTATATATACATTCTTATTCATAATTTTATACATATATATATAATTGTGAATAAGAATTCTCTAATTTAAAAAAAGAAAAAATATTCTATTTCGCTTTGAGGAATAATTATATCATTACATTAAGAAACTCAATTAAAAAAAAAAAAAAAAAAAAAAAAAAAAACCTATGATAAAATACCCAATTTAACATTATAAAAAAAAAAAAAACAGTATTTTTAAAAAGTTATTTTACTATTTCACTCTCAGATCAACGTTTAATCGTTTATTTAAATAGATAAATAAAAATTCCCAGTAAAAAGATAAATAAAATAAAAAGTTTTGTTGCAAATTTACTGGACTTGTTTGTTTCAAAGTTGCGCACCCGAAAATCTAAAAGCAAATGAAATTTTAAAAGAAATGCTTTTAAATCAAAACTCTTTTTTGTACATCTTTTGTTTATATAACGTTAATGAGGCATTTAAATAGAAATTAATGTAGAAAAGAATTGTGAGCAACACGCCTGGTAAATTATTGATATTAAGTTGAGGTTGTTGTTTTATTTTTGTTTTGTTTGTTTTTAGCTTTTGAGAAGAGAAAGATGAACTATGAACGACATAGCATCGACGTGTTTTTTTTGTTTGTTTTTTTTAGGGGGGGGTTGTAGTATTTTCTAAAAACACCTGATTAAAAATGTTCCTTTTTTTTTTATTCCCCCCTAAGTTGCCTTTATTTATTTACTAAAAACTTAGGCAATTTTTTTTCTTATATATGAAGCGAAGAAAAATTAACAGTAACAATATATAATAAACAATTATAAAAAAAATTATTAGCTTAAAAAATAAGAAAAAAGTTATTTAAATGAAAAAAAATTTTAAAATAAAAAAAAACAACGAAGGCCTATTTTTCTTTACTAAATAAATAATCTTAAAATAAAATAAAAAGATATGTATAAATATTTATTCAGAATATGAACGGCATAACATCACC
>CM042172.1:30884305-30896805 GCA_023376005.1 Doryteuthis pealeii | reverse complement strand
GATATGCCGTTAAACAATAAACTAAACTAAACATTTACAAATGAATCAAATTTTGACATTAAATAACCCACAAGGAGTTGATATGCCGTTAAACAAATAAACTAAACTAAACATTTCAAATGAATCAAATTTCGACATTAAATAACCCACAAGGAGTTGATATGCCGTTAAACAAATAAACTAAACTAAACATTTCAAATGAATCAAATTTCGACATTAAATAACCCACAAGGAGTTGATATGTCGTTAAACAAATAAACTAAACTAAACATTTACAAATGAATCAAATTTTGACATTAAATAACCCACAAGGAGTTGATATGCCGTTAACAAATAAACTAAACTAAACATTTCAAATGAATCAAATTTCGACATTAAATAACCCACAAGGAGTTGATATGCCGTTAAACAAATAAACTAAACTAAACATTTCAAATGAATCAAATTTCGACATTAAATAACCCACAAGGAGTTGATATGCCATTAAACAAATAAACTAAACTAAACATTTACAAATGAATCAAATTTCGACATTAAATAACCCACAAGGAGTTGATATGCCGTTAAACAAATAAACCAAACCAAACCATATAACCTTTTGGGTTATTTCCTATAAGTCTAACATAAACATAGGCGAACCACTCTTGACTGATAAATTATTTATTTATTTATTGATCTACTAGGAAAAAAGACGACAAGGTTAGGATTAGGGTTAGGGTTTAGGGTTAGACTAATTGGAAAATAGATAAATAATTTATCAGTCAAGAGTGGTTCCCCTTTGTTTATGTTAGACTTATAGGAAATAACCACTCTTTGTAAACAGTTGATTATAAGCAAATAAGGGGAAATTTTAAAAACACAATCAACCATAGGGGCCTGATTAGTTCAGTCAGTAGAGTATCCACCTAGGAACCACAAGGTTCTGGGTTCAATACCGGCCCTCGCCAACTCAGTACATGAGTAGCAGAGCTTGCATATGTGTGGTAATGAGGGCCTGATTAGCTCAGTCGGTAGAGCATTCACCTAGGAACCACAAGGTTCCAGGTTCAATACCAGCCCTCGTCAACTGTTAGGCTGATTCTGTCATTCTGTTGACTTTACTTGGAGAGCTGATGGTAGGTGTGGTGCTCCACCTCAGATGCAATAATAATCTAGTGCTAGTGAAAAGGGGGTAGACTCTTTTGATGTCAGGCTGATACCGACAATAGGCCACTCAGCCCACTTTACCTGGGGAGCTCACAGTAGATGTAGCGCTCCACCTCAGATACAAAAGCAATCTCCCTGGTCTAGTGCTAGCCTAAAGTGGATAGACTCCCTCACTGTCAGGCTGATACTGACAATAAGCCACACCACCCACTTTACTTGGGGGGTGATGGTAGGTGTGGCACTCCACCTCAGAAGCAAAAAATAATCTAGTGCTAGTGAAAAGGGGATAGACTCTGTCGCTGTCATGCTGATACTGACAATAGGCCACTCAACCACTTTACTTGGGGAGCTGATGGTAGGTGTGGTGCTCCACCCCAGATCCAAAAATGATCTCCCAGGTCTAGTGCTAGGGAAAAGGGAATAGATTCTTTCACTGTCGGACTGATACCACTCCACCTATTTTATTTGGGGAGCTGATGGTAGGTGTGGCATTCCACCTCAATGCAAAAACAATGTCTCTTGTTTAGCACTAGTGGGATAGACTCTGTCACTGTCAAGCTGATACCAACAATTGGCCACTCTGGCAACTTAACTTGGAGAGCTGACGGTTGGTGTGGTGCTCCACCTCAGATGCAAAATAATCTAGCGCTAATGAAAAGGGTATACTTTGTTGATGTCAGGCTGATACAGACAGTAGGATATTCTTCCAATTTTACTTAGAGAGCTGATTGTAGGTGTGGTGCTCCACCTCAAATGCAAAAACAATCCCTCTGGTTTAGTGCCAGTGAAAATGGGATAGACTCCCTCGCTGTCCTACTGATACCAACAATAGGTCACTCCACCAACTTTACTCACTTTTACTATTCTTCTATTCTCTTAGTCTTTCATTCCTCTTATTCTTTCTTCGTAGATGCAAAAAACAATCTCCCTGGTCTAGTGCTAGCGAATAGGGGATAGACTCCCTCACTCTCCAGCTATGTTCATAAAATCTTTATATTACAACTTATGTTCCTTAATTGTTACAGAGCCCTGTCAGCTGGGACTTTAGTACACACCAACTCTACTCTGCAGAGGGGTAAGGCCTCCCCAATGGGGCTACCTGTTGGCTGTGAGTGGCGACCTTTGATGCTTAAGGACGGAATCCTCATGACTGTGCAGTCGATGACATGCAACACTCCACTTTGGCCATTACTTAGGCTAGTCAGGCGGTTGAAGAGGCCTCCTTCAATGATGCCACCTGTTGGCTGTGGGTGGCGACCTTTGATGCTTAAGGACGGAATCCTCATGACTGTGCAGTCGATGACATGCAACACTCCACTTTGGCCATTACTTAGGCTAGTCGGGCGGTCGAAGAGAAATGACCTGTTTGCTGTGGGTGGGGACCTTTGATGCTTAAGGACGGAATCCTCATGACTGTGTAGTCCAGACATGCAACACTCCACTTTGGCCATTACTTAGGCTAGTCGGCGTGGTCGAACATGTCAAGTCCTAACAATTATATGATTGTTCCAACCCTATTGCTCTTATGGGAACTCCCAACCCTTTTTATCATATGAGTGCTAGAAGGCAGTGGCTGAGGGTCTTTATGTCCTGGGAATGACTGATAGTGAGGTTCCAATTCTGGAGGTTTGGTGAATGTGGAGCACCCCTTCATCACCATTGTTCCTGGTCCACTCTGATCCGGAATGGTAGTACCTGTTAGGTCCCATCTATGGGGTAAATAGAAAAACATGTTATAAACAAAACTGATTATCCATTAAGAATGAATTTATTTCAAAACTTTGTTGGCATTAAATGACCCACTGAGGTTGATGTGGCGTAAAACAAAACACACCAAATACCAATATTATTATACTTTTTTACATATTGAAGTATTTAGCTATAGCTCTAAAGTAAACATATCAAACATAATAATTGAATTACTATAACTAGCAAAATAAAAAGACACACTCCGGGTGATGTAAAAATAATTTTTTGAAAGATATTGCCTGAGAGGATGGGAGCTGAAAATTCAATGTCATAGTGTGTGTACCATAAGTATGTAAAATCGTCAAATTTATTAAAGGAATAAAAAAAAAAAGAAAGAAAGACAATTTGAAATGGAAACAGTTTCGATAACTTTAAATATTATATTAGAATAAAACAATCTATATATAAATATATAACACCGGGCATCTATTTATTGAAACAATAAGAATTGTCTAACATTGCATGCTCACATTTTGAGTATATTTATTCTATGTTATGACGTTGGATTATGTGTTGGGTAATGTGACGTAAGCAGTGACGCAGTTTTTGTTACAGACAAAAAGAGAGCGAATCTCCATTATTAATAGAGATGTAGTATATCCACTGGTCCAGCTAGTCAAAATTTTTATGCTTTTTACATATTGAACTATTTAGCAATAGCTCTAAAGTAAACATATCAAACATTGTAATAATTAAATTATCATACTGTGGTATATCCACAGGTCCTGCTAGTCAAGATTATTATACTTTTTACATATTGAATGCAAGAGCTTTTAATTAAACATATAAAACGTTGTAATAATTAAATTATCATAATGTGGTATATCCACAGGTCCTGCTAGTAGATTTTAGTTTCTACATTGTATTCTTAAAAAATCTGATTAATTAAATGTTAGTATGTAATTATATGATTGATTGAAATTAACATTTTTTCTAAATTTAAAGTTTATTAGAGAAAAATAATGATTAAAAAAAATAGGACATTTTTCAGATTCAGAAAAAAAAAGGCAAAATATAAATTTGCAATTCCATTAATTACGTTTATTTCAAATTCTTTGCTGTTCCGATTGAATAAGTTTTTAGAATAGACAAAATATTTAAGAAAAAAAGATTTTTGGATTGAAATTCTATACATGACTTTTAAAGTTCACCCATTTAATTTCTAATGCCTTTTCATAGTAAAAATCAATTTCCAATACATTTTTATAGTAAATATCATTTCTAATGTATTTTTATATCAAATATTATTTCTAATACATTTTAATAGTAAAAAATCATTTCCAATGCACTTTTATAATAAATATCATTTCTAATGTATTTTTATATCAAATATTATTTCTAATACATTTTTATAGTAAAAATCATTTCCAATGCATTTTTAAAGTAAAAATAATTTCTAATGTATTTTTATATCAAATATTATTTCTAATACATTTTCATAGTAAAAAATCATTTCCAATGCATTTTCATAATAAAAATCATTTCCAATGCATTTTTATAGTAAAAATCATTTCCAATGCACTTTTATAGTAAATATCATTTCTAATGTATTTTTATATCAAATATTATTTCTAATTCATTTTTATATTAAAAATCATTTCTAATGTATTTTTAGAGTAAAAATTATTTCCAATGCATTTTTATATCAAAAATTATTTCTAATGTATTTTTATAGTAAAAATCATTTTTAATGCATTTTTAAAGTAAAAATCATTTCTAATGTATTTTTATATCAAATATTATTTCTAAATGATTTTCATAGTAAAAATCATTTCCAATGCACTTTTATAGTAAATATAATTTCTAATGCATTTTCATAGTAAAAATCAATTCACAATGCATTTTTATAGTAAATATTATTTCTAATGTATTTTTATATCAAATATTATTTCTAATACATTTTTATAGTAAAAATCATTTCCAATGCACTTTTATAGTAAAAATCATTTCTAATATATTTTTAGAGTAAAAATCATTTCTAATGGATTTTTATATCAAAAATTATTTCTAATGTATTTTTATAGTAAAAATCATTTCTAATGCATTTTTAAAGTAAAAATCATTTTTAATGCATTTTTAAAGTAAAAATCATTTCTAATGCATTTTTATGGTAAAAATAATTTCTAATGCATTTTTATAGTAAAAATCATTTTTAATGCATTTATAGTTAAAATCATTTCTAATGCATTTTTATAGCTAATAATAATTTCCAATGCATTTTTATAGTAAAATCATTTCCAATGCATTTTTTTCATAAAACTCATTTCTAATGCATTTTTATAGTAAAAATAATTTTAAAATCTGTAAAGTTACTTTCAAATCACACACAAAGCAGAGCAATGCACAATGTATCAGCATACCAACTACCATAATACTGCAACCACAGAATTTGCCTACTGCAATGTGATATATGCACCACAAACTAACACATACAAAAATATTCCAAAACTTTTGACTTACCCTAGTTAAATTCTCCTTATTATATATATATATATATATATATATATATATATATATATATATATATATATATGAGGTTAAGTAAACAGACAAATGTGTTTCTTTTTATATGGCTTTAAGCCGACAATTTTTGGAGGATATGTGCTTAATTAAAGTCGTACCTAATTTTGAAAATTAATTAGTTAATAATTAATGAATTTTTTAGGCGGGCATATATGTTCAAATGTTCTCGATTCATTTAGCCTTACATTTGAACATATATGCCCGCCTAAAAAATTCATTAATTATTAACTAATTCATTTTCAAAATTAGGTACGACTTCAATTAAGCACATATCCTCCAAAAAAAAAAATATATATATATATATATATATATATATATATATATATATATAACAGGGTCCAAGTCCCATCTAGTTTATTCTCCAGGTGCTTTGTTAGAGTCCAGGTAGTGCAGCCATACAGTAACACTGATACAACTACGAATTGGAAGAATTTTTGCTTTAATTTGTCAGCAAGATCGGATTTCCATATCACTGACAATTTGTTTAAAGCAGCCCATGCCTTACCTATGCACACATTGATGTTGCTTTCTGTTGATGAGATATTACTACCTAGGTACGTGATGGGACTTACACAAAAATGCTGCATGCAATATTAAACAAGACATGGAAACAACAGCCCACAAGAAAACAGCTGTATGGCAACCTGTCCCATATCACACAAACCATCTATGTGTGGTAAACAAAACACGCTGGGCACTGCTGGAGAAGCAAGGATGAACTCATAAGTGATATTCTTCTGTAGTAGCCAACATAAGGGTGTGCCAGAGTGGGTTGCACTGCAAAGACATACGTAGATCAGCTCTGCGCGGATACTGGATGCTGCACAGAGGACCTTCCAGGAGCAATGAATGATAGGGAAGGATGGCGAGAGATTGTCATGGATATCTGCACTGCCAGCATGACAGGATGATGATGGATGACATCAGGGTAGCGTGGACATGGAGTCAACATCACTTGGTTACTGACAGTTTCTAGGCTATGTGATTATTCAAACCAGAAACCATCAGTAACCAGATACCATTGACTCCATGTCCACGCTCTCTTAATTTGAATATAAATGCTCTATCTATTATATTGAGCACTTTACTTATAAATATAGCAGCATATTATATATATATATACAACACCTAAAGAAAGCATCACCTTTTGTTTGCAGCCACTGCACCAGAGACTGCCTTATGAGGATCGGTCTGTTCAGCCACTCATGTAGCTGTAAGTGAGAGAGAAAAAAAATATATATACGCCATCGTCTAAAATAGACGGAAGGTTGCCAACCATATATATATGTGAAGAGAAATGGAAGTGAATCCGACGGTATGTAGTATAGTAAGAAATTTGAAAAAACACAGGTTTAAATAAAATGAGTGGTAAGTTTATTAGCCGATGCTGCAGTGTTTCGATCTTTTAAGTAGATCTTCTTCAGGGCTCTTGTTGATATAAGGAAGAGTAAAGAAAATGTTTTTATCATAGAATAATGAGGAGAACTGTGATAGTCCTTGTTTATCAATCTATTCAAATTTGAAATTTACTCTTCCTTATATCAACAAAAGCCCTGAAGAAGATCTACTTAACAGATTGAAACACTGCAGCGTTAGCTAATAAACTTACCACTCATTTTATTTAAATCTGTGTTTTTCAAATTTCTCACTATACTACATCTATATATATATATATATATATATATATATATATATATATGAGAAGTGAAAGATTGAATAAATCCGAGAAAATGTGGTTGAGAGTAGAGGAAAATATGGATATAACAACACAAAAGGGCTATGTTCAATTGCTATTTCACCATATCATTACGCCAAGCCCTCCCGACTTTCTTCTCATTCCCCTAGACTACCCACCAATAAGCCATTTCCCTTTTTCTCTCCCTCCCCCCACCCATTTATCTTTTCACTATAAAAACAGAATGTACAAGCACTTAAATCAATAAACTTCTGAAGAAGCTTCAACCAATAATGAGATGAAATATCAATTGAACAGAGTCATTTTGTGTTGTTATATCCACATTTTCCTCTACTCTCAACCACACACACACACACACACACACACACACACACACACATATATATATATATATATATATATAAGAGAGTTTTATAATTTGCTTGAAACATTGTGTATATATTGGTTAGGAGGTTGATTTAGAAGGCTATCACAATGCAGGTGTAAAGAAAAAAAATAATAATACGGTAACAATGGTGTTGTGTGTTAACCTGTATTTTATTCTTGAATTTTCGAGATAATATCTCTTTTTCAAAAGATCACTGGAACTGAAGCAGTCTAGTTATGGCATTTCTTTTTTAATGAATTTTTTTTTTTTAAAAAGAAATGCCATAACTAGACTACTTCAGTTCCAGTGATCTTTTGAAAAAGAGATATTATCTTGAAAATTCAGGAATTAAATACAGGTTAACACACAGCATCATTGTTACTGTATTATTATTTTTTTTCTTTACACCTGCATTGTGGTAGCCTTCTAAATCAACCTCCTAACCAATATATATATATATATATATATAATATATATATATATATTACACTCATCTACACACACCATTTTTTACATTTCATGTGCAGTTAGACTTAGCAACTACTTCTAGCCGGGATTGATACCCGACTGATTTTTCATCAGTCGAATTCCTTAACCCCCTCGGCCGTCAGCACGTACAAATAAGAAGCAGAGTTTTAACTGATAAATACATACATAGGTGTATATGTTACAGTCACTAGACAGCTCAAATCCGTAAATAACAGATGAGCCTTGCTTACACTAATGGTGAACGTCAGTTAAATTCCCTTCGAAAGAGATCTACCGGGTATGGGAGTATATATTACAGTCATCCACAGACAACGTGTTTCGATGTTTCACGTCTCTTTCAGGAGCAAAACCCAACTGACTTTTCATCAGTCAGATTCCTTAACCTTTTAGCCATCTATCTATCTATACATATATAAAGGGCAGTTGTGTGTATATGTATGTCTGGAGGAAACTTCAAAAATAAAACAATTAACAACAAAGTAAATATATATACACATTAAATATCACCAGGGCTTGGTTTTTTAGCAAAGATAATAGATTTATATTTATATTTGGGAAGATAATTAAAGAATAGAATTTAAATGATAACATCATGTATTTTATTTTTCATTTAATATTTTTGATATTAGACATTAACATTTCTTTTCAGAGTTGCTGGATCAATGCTAGGTGTATTTTTTTACATAGGGGTTTAAATGGGGCCCCCCACGAGGATTCAACTCACGATTCAGTAATAATGGATCTGCGGGACTAACTAGAAAATAATCCCCCTCTACCCTGGTGATGCCAGGTAGCCACTGCTAGTATATATATATATATATATGATTTGTTGAACACAACAGACATTTCATGTCTGACAAGTTTCTTTCCAATCTTTTCAAGTTGTCTGCCCAGTTTTTTAATATTTGTATACAGCAGTCATATTCTCAAATGCCTATAATTTCCCACCAATTCTCCTCCCCCCATTCCCCACAACATTCCATATAATTCTGTGAGTTCCTCCTCCTACTTACTCCAACCGCTACTCGGTTTGTATTAAAAAGAACCAAGAAACAACTCAACTATTCTACACCTGAAGATGGCACTACAAAGTGCCCAAAGTACTTGTGATAAAACCTTCAGTGGACATATTAACCAACTCCACCAGAAAATTAAAAAACTGGCCAGGCAACTTGAAAAGATTGGAAAGAAACTCGTCAGACAAGAGATGTCTGTCATGTTCAACCAAACATGTATAAAGGAAAAAATGCTGCCAAAATATACTTATTTTATATATATATATATATATATCATCACACACAACACACACACACACACATATATATATATATATATATATATATATAATATGTAATATTATGAAAAAATTGAAAAACAGAAGTTCATAAATGTGTAATATTTATTTTGCTTACACTGCTGTGTTTCGACAATAGATCTTCATCAAAGGGTTATTCAATTTTTTTGATATTTCATATTTTCAATTTTTCATAATATTATACTGTCGGATTAACTTCCACTTTTTCCTCACACACACACACACACACACACACACACATATATTCAATCCGCTGTTGTTGGGGTGTTAAAATGCACTGACTGCACTTCTACAGAGAGGTAAGACTCCCCAATGGGCCACCTGTTGGCCGTGGGTGGTGACCCATTATGCTTAAGGATAGAACCCAGGTAGCTGAGCAGTCCATGACTTGTAATATTCCACTTTAGGCTTTTCTTGGGCTAGACGGGTGGTCAGAGAGGCCCCTCCAATCAATCGGCTGGTCAAGTCAAGCCCTAGCACCTATATGATTGCCCCCAACCCTATTGCCCTTATGGCAACCCTAACCCCTTTTTATCATATGGGTGCTAGAAGGCGATGGCTGAGGGTCTACATTTCCTGGGAATTACATTAAACTTTATCTGATGGTGACGTTCCAGTTCTGGAGGTTTGGTGAATGTGGAGCACCCCTTCATTACCATTGCTCCCTGGTCCACTCTGACCCAGAGTGGTAGTACCTGTTTGGGTCCCATCTATGGGTTAAATAGAAAAACATGAGTTCATAAACAAAATTGTATTATGCATTAAGAAGGAATTTATTTCACAACTTTGTCGGCATTAAATGACCCACCGAGGTTGATATGCCGTAAAACAAAACAAAACATACCAAACCAAATCAAATATATATCAGTCATCCACAGACATGTGTTTCGATGTTTACGTCTCATCATTGTGGCGTGACTTTTTTAACAGCTACCTCTAGCTGGGAGCGAAACCCAACAGAATTTTCGTCTGCCAAGTTCCTTACCCTTGCAGCCGTCAGCGACTGTCAGTCCGGGGTGAACAATGAATTGATACATACTTACAGGATATATGTTTTTACAATCACCAGAGAACTTAAGTCTGTAAACAACAGGCGAGTAAATGCTTACGCTAAATGGTGAAATTTCAATATATATATATATATATATATATATATTATTATTATTATTACTAGCAAATATATGCACCCTCCAGGTGCAAGTATTCAAGTTTTGATATAATAAAATATCATATTAAATCAGAAAGGCTAATGAAACTGACTAAGAATGCAGATAAAAAGATCTGCAACAGAGGGGGTATAATCGAAAAATAGAACAACTTTGAAACTAACTATTCCATTTTCCATTACTCCCCTCTTTCATTGTAAATTTTCCTAAAACTATTTAGTTAAAATAGGAAGTAAAGGATAATATTACAGTTATTTCTTCTTGTAAATAAATTCTTTTAAGATTTATCCACGAGATTTTTGTTTTATATTTCTTAAGATAAAACCAAACAATTAGAAATCAATAATACAAGCACATATTTATAAAATAGAATTTTAAATATCAATATGCAAATTAGCCTTCTCGTTCAAACTGTAAACCGCTATTTTGTTGTATATATAAATACAATTGCATGTTATTAGTATGTAGATATGTTCAACAGTATTAATAATGTAAAACAATTTTTATTAATAACTGAAGGTTTAAAAGAATGAAATCATGGAGAATTTGACGTAAATAATTAAGGGAATTGTGACTTGAGTAGTAATATAGTTTCGGTTACAGACAGAAAAACACACAATCTCCATTATAATAAGATAATGGAGATTCAGAATCTATCTGTCTGTATCCAAAACTATGTGACTGCTTATTGTGTATGTTTATCAATGAGTGTTTAATTTATATAATAGTCAAAATCATTTATACATAGAATAAATCTTATATATCAACAGTGTCTTTATGAAAATCTTTGTTAGATTTGCCTCAAAACAGCCCATGTTTATTAATGCATTTAAAATCCCATAATGTCTCTTATATATCACTAAGAAGCGCATGGTCTAATGGTTACAGTCATGGGAAATGGACTTGTCGCCCCGAGTTCAAATCCTGGACGTGGTAATTGCATTTCACTTAGCTCTAAAACCCTTGGGAAAGGTATGAATCCTACTCTCCCTCCAGCTATGGGTAAATAGTAGGGCAGACTGGGCTCTTTAACCATGTCTAGGTAACTAGTCTAGGAGAAGGAAAACTCTGAATTCAAATCTGTTAAACTCCGCTTAAGAAATTGACCTTGTGTCACATCCTGCTTGTGCGGAGGGGTTGGTAAATATATATATATCACTAAGAAATAAAGGTTTATATAATATATGGGGTGGTTAATTTCATTGATATATTTAGTTACATTAAAACTTAAATACTTATGCCTAAATGGTGTATATTCTTGTTGGTATATATAATTACTTAAAATATGGTAACAGTAGATCTTGTTCTAGATTGGTTTGGTAAATAAAAGACATGATTGGTCGGTCCCCTGATATTAAATGCCAAATTGTAAAATAAATAAAAAAACACCGGATTTATTTAAATTGTCTTGAATTTAAAATAATTCAAATCTTATGAAATTAATTTTTGGTAAAAAAGAAAGAAGAGATTTAAAAAAAAATTTTTACTATTAAAATATACCTCCCTTTTCAACACACACACACACACACGCATACTCACACATACACATACACACACAGAGGCACGCACACACACATAGATAAACACCTCTCTCTTCCAATCTCTCTCTCTATCTCTCTCTCTCTTCTCTCTGGTTGTCTGTCTGTCTTGTTTTTTCTCTCTTTTTTTTTCTTTTTCTCTATCTTTCTTTTTTCTCCCTCTGTCTCTTTTTCTCTCTTTTTCTCTTTTTCTTTGGTCTCTTTTCTCTCTCTCTCCCTCTCTCCCCCTCTCTCTCTCATTCTCTCTTTTTTCTCCCTCTGTCTCTTTTTCTCTCCTTTTCTCTTTTTCTCTTGGTCTCTTCTCTCTCTCTCTCTCTCTCTCTCTCATTCTCTCCTTTTCTCCCTCTGTCTCTTTTTCTCTCTTTTTCTCTTTTTCTCTTGGTCTCTTTTCTCTCTCTTTCTTCTCTCTATCTCTCTGTCTTTGACTCTTTCTCACTCTCTTTCTATCTCTAACTATCTTCTCCCCACTCTCTCTCCTCAATCTATCTATCTCAGTCATCCTCTCTCTTTT
>CM042172.1:30828107-30884205 GCA_023376005.1 Doryteuthis pealeii | reverse complement strand
GGGGTCACGAGAAGAGTTTGATAATCTAGAGCAAAATGGCGGTCGCGTCGATATTGCAACGCATAAAAATATAATTTTAAATCTATAAATCTTAATAAAACTGCATATGTAATTGAATTTTTCATTTTATGATGATGGTCATTATGTTACTCATTTATTCGATTTTTATGACAAAAGTGTAACCTTAAAGTATGATTGATTTAATTCAAGTTTTGAAATTCGTGTTTTAAAAAGTGTATGCATAAGACTGATTTTTTTGGGTAAGCCTATATAGTTGTATTATGGAAGGGTTTGGGTGTTTTATATAAGTTTAGAGTGTTATTCTTGAATTTTTTGGTGCGATGTTCTTGCGTGTTTTTCTTTTAATTCTCTCTTTTTGTGTGGTCGGGCGCTGAAATTTACGTAGTGGAAGTTCTAGAGGGAATGAAGTAAGTTAAAGAGGACTAGAAGATCGAGGGGGTGTTTTGAATGACTTGGCTTTACTTGACGCTGGATTGGATTAGGTCGCGCTTAGCAAAGGGAAATATCTCCTGGCGTAGTAGGGTAAAGCGACTGTACGAAGCCCAGTTACGGCCGTACTATTTCGAATGGCCTGCAGATATTCTCTTTTAGAACCTTAAGTCATGCTCTTTTGTCAGCAGCTATGAGCCGTCAGAAGGGTCTTTCCGGGAACGGCTCATGAAAGTTTGGGTTGTTTTGTTTTTTTTAAATTTTTATTTTACACCCCACATATATGACGATTACAATCTACCCATTTAATGAAATATTACAGTGTATTTTTCTCGTAACTTGGAAAACTTGAAAGTTGGGGCGTTCATAAGTCAAGGTACCACTATATTTTCTTTGGCATAATAAATTTGGAAACTTAAATGTTTTTAGCGTACTTATTAACATAAGCGTATCTGAAGCTCACTCGTACCTCAAAACTCAGCTCAAAACACAAGGCATAAAATCAACCGAGTGACAGCTCGTAAGTTGAGACACTCGTATGTCAAGGTAGCACTGTATTTTTCTTTGACGTAACCGTAATAAATTTGAAAACTTACCGTATTTGACGCACGGCATTTAAGACGCACCCCCATTTCACACGGGCATTTAAGACGCACCCCATTTCAGCAGGTCAGATTCAGGAAAAAAAGATTTTAGTGTATTTAAGCATATATTGTTGAAAACCGTCTAGCTGTGCATTACACAAGCAGAAACATAGCTGTATAAAAGCAATTTGGCAGTACAGGCAAGCAATAAGCATACACGTAAGCTGGGTTAGTGAGCATCATAAAGAAGATTAGCCTAGGCCTATGGGAGGTCTCAAACTTCACTTACGATGTAAGTTGAGACACTCGTATGTCAAGGTAGCACTGTATTTTTTTTTGGCGTAACCGTAATAAATATGAAAACTTAATTTTTTTGTGAACTTATTAACATAAGCGTATCTGAAGCTCACTCGTACCTCAAAATTCTGCTCTCAGCACAAAGCAAAACAATCTGCCAAGTGACGGCTCTTAACTAGGAAAACTCCATGGTTGGGCCACTAATAAATCAAAGTACCACGTTATTTTTCTCTGAGATAATAATTTTGGAAACTTAAATATTTTTAGCTCAGTCGGTAGAGCGTTCGGCTAAAAACCACAAGGTTCCTAGTTCGATAACGGCCCTCATCAACTCAGCGTATGAGTAGCATAGGGATCTGTGCAGTAAAGTAAGGAGCTGATGGTAGGTGTGGCGCCCCTCCTCAGATGCAAAAACAATCTCCTTGGTCTAGCGCTAGTGAAATTGGGATAGACTCCCTCGCTGATTGGCTGTAACCGACTTTAGGCCACTCCGACGACTTTACTATAAGGGCCGGGTTAGCTCAGTCGGTAGAACGTTCTGCTAGAAACCACAAGGTTCCTGGTTCGATATCGGCCCTCGCCAACTCAGTGTATGAGTAGCATAGGAATCGGTGTGGTAAAGTAAGCAACTGATGGTAGGTGTGGTGTCCACCTCAGATGCAAATACAATCTCCTTGGTCTAGCGCTTGTGAAATGGGGATAGACTCCCTCGCTGATTGGCCGATACCGACTTTAGGTTACCTTAAATCTATTAATAATGGAGATTGTCTGTATTTCTGTCTGTAACAAAAACTACGTCATAGCTCTACGTCACAGCTTACGCCATAATATTCTTATGCTATATACACCCGAAATTTGAGTAAGTAATTTAAAAAAATTTTTTTACTCTCGTCCTTTTTTTTACAGTAACAAGAAGTAACTAAAAAGTTTTACAAATAAATAAATACCTACGATTTTGTGTAAAATTGATGTGGAAAATATTCAAAATAATTGTTTGATTATTACATGCATGTAACATTTTATTTGAGAGGGACGGGGCTCAGTTTTCATTTCAATTTGTTTTTTTTTTGTTGTTTTTTTTTTACTCCTTTAATAAATATGAGGATTTTGCTTATTTATGATACAAACCCTCTGACATTGAATTTTTAAACTCCCACCCTCTCAGGCAATGTCTTTCAAAAATTAATTTTTACGATGCCCGGAGCGTGTTTTCTGTTGCTAGTATTTTTAATGAACTTATTAACATAAGCGTATCTGAACCTCATTCAAAATTTAGCTCACAGCACAAAGCAAAAAATCGACAGAGTGGCGGCTCGTAAGTTGGGGCACTCGTAAGCTGGCGCACTCGTAAGTGAAAGCAGCACTGTATATAGCACTTCATTATCGATTACCAGAGAAGCATCTGTTCGAACATGTTACAACTTGAATCTTGAACAATCTTCCATTTTAAGACTACAAAGATTTTTTTCTTTTCTTTACACAATGTGAATTCCCAAGTTCGAGAATTGAAAATCCCCGCCTCAACAATGACACTTGAATAATAAACACAAAGTTATTTAAAAAGATGATAAATGACCAGCAGGAAGACATGTGAGAACATTCAATGCACCGACAGACAATGAAGTGGCCGTCTTAACATTTGGAGATGACCCTGGAGGTCACTGCTGTAATCAATAACACAACGGTCAACGGAGGCACGATTGGTGTAATGGTTAAATACTAGCAAGATCTGTGGATATACCACAGTATTGATAATTTATTTATTGCAAATGTTTGATATGTTGATGTTAAGAGCTATTGCTAAATTGTTTAATAGGTAAAAAGTATAAATATATTCTCGAACTAGCAAGGACGTGGATATTTCACAGTAAATGATTAGAATTTTTTATTATGATCATCGTTGATTTTATTTTTAATATAGCTCAGCTTCATTTTTTTGCTTAATAGTTTAAGATAGGTAATAAAGTTATCATAATCTCGTACATAGCAGGACTTTGGATAGGTCACATAGTGCATAATGTAATTATAGAAAGGTTGATAGGGTATTAAGAGCTATTGCTAAATATTTGTTCCATTATTGGTAATAAAGTATAACATACTGACTACAGGACCTGTTGAATTATTAAACTTTATTAGTATGTAAATTTGATATTTTATCGTATTTTGATATGTTTACTTAATCGAGCTAATGGTAAAATATTATTTCAATCGGGAAAAAGTATATATATAATACTTGACATGCAGGGACTGTGAACATACAATCACAAATGATAAGTTAATTATTACAGGTTTTTTCTTCGTTTGATATGTATTTTAAGAGCTATTTGCCTAAAATAGTTTTCAATATGTAAATCAGTTATAGAATTATCGTTGATTTAACTCTCGTCGTCTCTTCTCTCTCTCTTGATCTCTTCTTCTCTCTCGTCTCTCCTTCTCAGTACACTTGGTTCTTTCTTCTTCTCTTATTGTTCGAATTGAAACAGATTAAAGCTGCTATATTGGTCCCTCGTCTCTATTTTCCGCTACTCTTGGTCGTTTCTTTTTTCGGTGTGGACTAAGGCATTTTGTGTGTGATATTCCATGTTCTTGCCCTTTCCTTGCGTCTTTCTTTAATAAAATCGGATATGGTCTAGTTATTTTCTGAGGTGATCGTATCACTTTCATGAAAAAAATAATAATTTCTGCTGAATAAGTCACAAACGCTAGATTACCAGGATTTTACTTTTTTGCATCGCCATCTTGGAAGATGTTGGCGGTCTGACGATTTTGTTTAACCAGGAGGATGGTGGCATGAGAATGATGATTAGAGAACATTTAATATATAGTATATTGTGCTCCGAGATTCATCCGGACGTAGCTTGTTTGTGTTTCACTTTGCATTGACTTGGGGAATAGGCATGAACGACTATTATTTCTCTTGGGGAAAGTCTTGAATGTATGATCCGACGTCGTCCAGCTATTCATTCTGGCAACTGTGGCCCCCATTCGAGTGGGGTAATTTACCTTCCTCTAGCAGAGAGGTGGTGCAGTCGGGTAATGATCTGCTGTTCCCATGCTTCAACATTGGTGACTTTCACCCTCTGACTAGTTTTCATTTTTTTTCTATATTGACGGTTCCTTGGTGAGACGTGTTGATATATTGAGAGAGAGAGTGGTGAGAAGTGAGAATTGTTGAGATGAGTCTGCTTGGGACATACTGCGCTGAGAGATTTAGCACATTGGATCGTTTTGCAACCATATTTTGTAGACTTTTGAGGAAATAGTGTAATCTCATAGAAAAGTAAGTGCCTTGATACTAGTTTATAGTAGGATAGGAGTATATATATACTTATAGTAACTTATTTTATATCTATAACATATATTATTTCGTATATTTCTTTGTGTGGTTACTCGAAGTGTTCTATGTATCAGTAGGTGATTCTAGGACTGGTTCATTTCCTACCATTAGTTTGTAGAGTTCAGGTTCCGTGATGACTCAAATTTTAATTATGTAACAGAAGCATAAGTTATTGTTGTCGTAATAGTTAGTAAAAAAATAAAGGTAAAGTGTCGGCGACCTTAAAGTGGTATCAGCTCAGGCGCGAGTGGAGGTCTCAATAGTGCTACGACCAAGAATTGTTCGGCGTCTGAGGTGGGAGGCGCGCACAACTACCATCAGCTCCTTACATTAACCGCATCAGGATCTGCCTTGTACTATCTTTCATGCCACTTTGAAGTTGCGACGTGCGAAGACTCGGTTATCGGTTGGGCTCTCCGGAACTAGGCACCGTTTGGGGGTTCTAGCCGAAACGGCGCCCTTGACCGGGCTACGGCGGCGGGTCCCTAAAGTCTTAAAGTACCGAGTGGTGATGTGTGCCGGGTTATAGCGACCATTTCTCACACTCCGTGGGGCGTTAGGCCAGATGCTTCTTCCACGACCGATCGAGTAGTTTCCTTTTTATCTATAAAATATATACGTAGTCTGAAAGAAGCTCGTGGGGGCCTAGATAATCGGTTTGACACGCAGTGAAACATGGCCATAAACCACGATAGCCATTGGGATTTAACCGTTGCGCCTTTATTATTGCACAGAATTACTAATCTATATAGTATATATGTTGCTGATAGTATATTGTTGAATATATTTTATTTATTAGAGTTTAGTTTGTTGTTAATTGCACAATAAAGTAGCTAACGAACACCGTGTGATTTGTTATTTGTTATGTTGTATCTTATCTTGACCTTCTGCAATAAGTTAGCATAGTTTCTTTGCTTATCTGGATTTGATCTCCATGCGATTAATATGGAATTAATATCACTTTAGAACACACATTTGTATTATTGTGTTAGCGATTAGAGTTGATATTTCTTAGGCTTGTATCATAATGGGGGTGGGGTAGATATGCCCCTCCTCCGTCGCCAATATAGTGTAAGCACTGACTGTAAATTTGAAAACTTTATTTTTTATGTGAACTTATTAACATAGTAGAGTATCTGACAGCGCACTCGTACCTTTTTTGTTTTGTGGTTCAAAATCATCTGCTCTCGATACACAAAGCCAAGAACAAGTTCCGTCAAGTGACGCTCTTCAAACATCGAAATATCTTTCATGTTGGGCGCTGCCGACTAATAATATCAATGGTATTCTTGTGTATCGTTTAGGTTTCTCTGAATAATATTAGGTTGGAACTTAGGTATTGGTTATTATGTAGAGGATCGGTTAGCGGTCTAGGTTCGGAGTATTTCTTATTGGCGTTTTTCGTGGGTCTATGTAAACCACATTGTTCTCCAGTTTTCGATAGCTGGCTCGCTCACTTCTAGACTAGCGGGATGAGTAGCATAGGGATTCTGGGTGCGCGTAGTAAGGGTATTGGATTGCTGTAGGTGGTTGTGGGTGCGCTCCACGGCGTCAGATTGCAAGAAATCAATCTCTCTTGTGCTATGCGGAGGGGTGGAGAAAGGAGATGAGACTCCTTCTCCTCAGGCCTGTTATTGCTTGGCCTGATATCCTTGGTTTTTGGACTTTAGGCCGACATTGATGTTGGTTTTTTGGTTGTTTTTTGTTTTTTTATTTTTGTACCTGAGAAGTATTATTTTTGATATAGGAAAATCCAATGTTGCAGTTTTTTTGAAGTAGAGCGTTTCAACTGTCTTTTCGTGTTGACATGTTTTTTTTTCGTTCTTTGCATTTTTTATAAGATAAAATCCTTTTAATTACTTACAATAAAGTTGTTAAGTTTAAGGGCCATTGCTTGGCCTTATAGCAAAAGCGCTTATCTGGTGGAATCCTTGATAAAGAGTCCGTCCACAATGTGAATCCTTTGGTTACTAAAGAGTCCTCAGTTACTGGTTATCATATAAGTCCTTCGTGAGTATTGTTAAAGATCCCGGCAATCCTATGTGCGTCCATCGTCAAAGAGTGTGTATTTGATGTGTGACCAACATGGGGGGTTCAAGTATCTTATTAGGCCAGTAGTACTGCCAGTGATTGGTTACAAGAGTCAATCACGTGACCATAGCCAGTCTATAAGTATAAGCGGGAAACTAGCACACACCTTATATATGAATGGTAGCAAGGTAGACTGGCAAACCATGACTAGTGAGTTCGAGCCTCACTGGGTGACCCTTATATTCGGCCTTGTGCCACATCTAAGCGAAGCTTAGTAAATAACTATATATGAATGTGGTGTAATGGTTAGCAAGTGAGACTGGCAAATCATGAATAGTGAGTTCGTGCCTCACTGGGTGCCCCTTACATTCGGCTTGGTGCCATATCTAAGCAAAGCTTAGTAAATACCTATATGAATGTGGTGCAATGGTTAGCAAGTGAGACTGGCAAATCATAACTAGTGAGTTCGAGCCTCACTGGGTGCCCCTTATATTCGGCCTTGTGCCACATCTAAGCTACGCTTAGTAAATAACTATATATAAATAGTTCTCAACAAAAGTAACTTACAACATCTGTTCCCCGTGATTTCTATTTTGTATTGTTATCATCTGACCCAATCCAACAACTTTTTTCTTTGCTTATCTGATTTGACTCTCCTGCGATTAATATGGAATTAATACTGGAACAACATTTGGTAATTATTGTGTTACGATTAGAGTTGCTATTTTAGGCCTGTAGTTGAATGCAGTTTTACAGTGGATATAATTTGTAGCATGAAATTTGATCCTTTCTTGAAGTAGAAAGATGTAGTATCAGTTTTAATCCTTGTTTTGAAGTAAAAAGGAGTTGCATCAGAGTTGATCCTTTCTTGAAGTAGAAAGTAATATGGGATTAATACTGGAACAACATTTGGTAATTATTGTGTTACGATTTGAGTACCCATTTTAGACCTGTAAGTAAAGTCGTCGGGGCGGCCTAAAGTCGGTATCAGCCAATCAGCGAGGGAGTCTATCCCATTTTCACTAGCGCTAGACCATGGAGATTGTTTTGCCATCTGAGGTGGGCAGACTGAAAGAGTTATCTTCTCTCTGGTTTCCAGTTTTTGTCCACCAGGGTTTTTTTGGTATTTAAGCGCCTGTTTTGAACTCTCGGCCTCTTCTTCTTCTTCTTCTTCTGCGGCACCTCAGCACATGGGTTAGACTTTTATGTCTACACCCTTCTCGTGTGGGGGCTTCTGCCCCTAACACAACGCTAATAAGTTCACTTTCTTATGGACTCTCCATAACCCCTCATTACTTCTATGTCTAGTTATATCTACCTTGTATCTTTGTCACGTACATGTATTCTATGTTATAAATGTTTCTCCATGTGCTTATATTAAAGTCCATGTTATGTTTAAACACCTTGTCGGAGTTGTTTGTTTCAACCAATTATAATTGATATTATAACTTTGAACCTTACGCCCATATTTGGACCATCTCATGGTGACAAAATCTTTCCGCCCTGTTGGCTGGGGCATTAGAATGCACCGACTGCACCTCTACAGAGGGGTAAGACTCCCCCAATGGGGCCACCTGTTGGCCGTGGGTGGCGACCCGTGATGCTTAAGGATAGAGTCCAGGTGGACGAGCAGTTCATGACATGCAATACTCCACTTTGGCCCTATCTTGGGCTAGACGGGCGGTCGGAGAGGCCCCTCCGATCAATCGGCGTGACGTCAAGCCCTAGCACCTATATGATTTTCCCAACCCTATTGCCCTTATAGCAAGCCCCAACCCTTTTTATCATATGGGTGCTAGAAGGCGTGTGCTGGCGGTCTACATGTCCTGGAATGACGTTAACTCTCTGATGGTGAGGTTCCAGTTTTGGAGGTTTGGGAATGTGGAGCACCCATTCATCACCATTGCTCCCCTGGTCCACTCTGACCCGGAGTGGTAGTACCTGTTAGGTCCCATCTATGGGTTAAATAGAAAAATGTATTTATAAAAAAATTGTATTATCCATTAAGAATTGATTTATTTCAAAACTTTATTGGCATTAAATGACACACTGAGGTTGATATGCCGTAAAACAAACCCAACAAACAAACAAACAAACAAAATCTTTGAGTGGTTTAGGGACTGAGTGGAAAGAATTGTTGAATTCTTGGAAAGGTTGATCTTGAGCCAAGTAAGTCATCCGGCAGTGCCAGATTTGAACCGTAATTTTTGGACCATTCCCCAGGGTCCGAATATTGAATGGTAATCATTAAATCCAGGAGCGCATCATTCTGGACACATTTAACGTCCAGTAACTTTGTACGTTTTCAAGATAAAATATATGAATTATTCATATGTTCATCTATAAATAAAATGTTTGAATATTTTCATAGATGTGTTAGGTTTTTCGTCTGAATAATTGCCAGAGGAGCGGGTCAACAAAACTGATAAAAGATACAATAGAGATACAACTAATTTATCTCTTTAGTGGAGAGTTCAATTTTTTAGGAAATATATTATAAATATATTATAAATATATGGTAGTGCAACGATTATCGTCGTAGGAAGATATCAAGTGAGTGTTTTTGGCAGGGAATTAGGTAATTTATGAGGAAGTGCGTCCCGGTCTCCTGCCTCAAAAATTGCTTCCCGGTGACTATCAAAATAACAACCCCAGCTCATCGTAATTCTTGTTTATTTATCGTAATTTGTCGTAATTCTTGTTTAGATATGAAGATGGATATATAGTTTGGAATAGACTGAGATAGATAGATAGATAATCAAAAAAATAAATAGATAGATATGACAAATGGAGATAGATATTTCGACAAGTAAATGTATTGGGGGGGTCGCCTCTTTTTTTTGTCGTAATTCTTGTTTATTTAAAAAAAAAGACAAGACATTAAACAAACATGAATTTAAAAAAAAATCTTAGTATTAAAGTAATATAGACAAATATGAACAAATTGAGATAGATAGATAGATATGAAGATGGATATAGTTTGAATAGACTGAGCTGGGGTCGTTATTTTAATAGTCACCGGGTAGCAATTTTTTGAGGCAGGGACCGGGACGCACTTCCTCATAAATTACCGGGAATTATAACATAGTATGATGATGACGTTTTTTTTCTTCTTATACATAAAAATATTGAAATTTTATGACCATAGTCAAATTTTCAATGAAATTTCGATACTTATATACCTTTTAGATGAATTTATGTTTAAAATATTTTTTCCTAAAATATATTGGGGGAAATATTTGTTTACTATGTCCCCCCCCTATTTGATTTTATGAAATCCGAACAAAATATGAATTATGAGTTCAATTTTTTAGGAAGATATCAAGTGAGTTTTTTTTTTGCAGGGAATTTTAACATATTATGATGATGACGTTTTTTTCTTCTTCTTGTTATGAAAATAATATCTGTTAATAGTGGAGATTTCGGTTTGTCTGTGCCGAAACTACGTCACTGATTACGTCACAGTCATTTCAGGAATTAAGTAGGTTTCTCAATGAGTATTTGATTCATCGTCAGTATCATTACTACTGTAAGGTTTAAAGTTCCAAAATTAAAACAAAGCCTTCACAAAACGTTTTCATCACGTCGGGGTATCACCAGTTGTAAGATTCAAAGTGATAATTCTTGAAGATAAAACTCCGACAAGTTTGATAGACAAAACATTTAATATGGTACAGCATATGGATATGACGAGATACATAAAGTATAAGGTGTACATAAACATACATACATAAGCAATACAAAGTTACACGTAAAAGGATAATGACACATTCATGAATGGTAAAAAGATAAACATGAAAGCCACAGACATGAGACTAGGAATAGTCCATGCTGTGTGAATCACTTACAGTAATGTAAGGGGGCAAAGCCCCAACAAGAGGGGGTAGACCAGAGTCTAACCCATAGTGGTGTCTCGTGGGTCGAGCAACGGGAAAAGAGCAAGAGACGTTCAAACCAGCCACTTAAATATAACAGGCCCCTAGCGGGAACCAGCAAACTAAACAGTTGTTCTGGTTCCAACGGGAGAAAATTCAATATTTTATAAAAAAGAAGGTTCGCAAAATGTATTATGTTTTCAGAAAAAAATTTATTCTTTTTATCTTGCATATGCAACACGTGTTTCAGATCTTCTGATATCTTCTTCAGGCTTTGATCAATAATATATATATATATATATATATATTATATATATATATATATATGTATATTGTGGTGTGTGTGTGTGTGTGTGTGTGTGTCTGTTGTAATTATTCCGAGTTGAAAAAAAAAAAGAAAATAAAGTGCTCAATTACGAATGTAAGAGCTGTATTTATTAAAAATAAGTGTTTATACAGATGTTTGAGAAAACATTTACCTTAGGTTTCTGGCTTATGCCATCATCAGAATGTTATACCTCTCGTGTTGATAAACAAACACATTTGTTTGTTTACCAACACGAGAGGTATAACGTTCTGATGATGGCATTAGCCAGAAACCTAAGGTAAATGTTTTCTAAAACCTCTGTATAAACACTTATTTTATTATATATATATATATATATATATATATAGTTTGTTGTATTTTATATATTTTTTGAGAATTTTCTGAGGGATAAAGATAATGTGAATTGCCTCCCTTGGAGCGTTTTAACTGTTTGCTGCTGATGATGGAAGAGAAAGGGTATTTAAAAGCCGGTCAAGCCTTCTTCGCTCTCTTTTACCAGGAACAAGAATTTTGCCCGAGAGCGGGTTGATTTAAAAGAACATTGTCCCTCAGAGTTTTCGTTCTCTTCAGAGAACTTTGGTAGCCTTGAGGCTATAAATTCAGTCTGGTGACTGAACAAATTGTAAAGAAAGAAAGGAGAAAGAATTAAGAAAGGAAAGAGTGTTTTTTCTTCTTCTATTTTTTGTGTTTTCCTTTAATTACCATGTTTTAAGTGTTCTTTTTATTTGTTTGTAATTTGCTATTTTATCAAAATTTATGTTGTTAAAATTAAAATTAAAATTAAAAATATGAAGAATCTTCCGAAAAGCCCATGACGTCACGGTTGCTGCTTCGTCCCAGTATTTGACCCAAGCGAACAACCCCCACTATAATTGTTCCTTCATCACGTAGGCTTGAAAAAAAGGGAAGGGCCAGGCTTACAGAGAGAAATGTGACGTCACGGATTAGGGCAAGGGAGAATTTTCGCCTTTGAAACTTCAGTGTCGCAGAAGACAGCCACCTGTGAGGATCTTTGTAGCAATGCTACCTCACAGGTCGATAAATTCAACACGTCTTTGAGGAAATTAAGTCTATCTCCCTCAAAGACTGAAAGAATAAGCCGGCACTCACTCGAAATTCTACGATATTACAATAAGGAAATTTGTAGCATACGCTACCTTATTGTAATACGAAATCTACAATTAAGAACATACGAAATCTACAACCAAGAACACTACGAAATCTACATTCAGAAAACTTACGACAAATGAACACTGTTACCGGGCTCACAGATAAGTTCCCCCGCAAAACAATCGTTTTTTGAAACACTTACAACTAAATCTCTCTCTATCTATTAGTTACTACGCCACCCTCTATCAAATTGACATTTTCCCCAGTATATTTACAAAGCGAATTTACCCGTACTCTGGAGTTAGAAGATATCCCCCATGTTGGTATTGGTGCTTCACGGCGCTAATCCCGATAATTTGTTAACTAGAAGTCTTCGGATTTCAGCAAGAGGAAATTATCCTTAACCAATAAATTGTTTCTTTATTAAGACTTACAGCAGAATTTGTTATTTTTGCTTTACCGTTTATTTCATTTATAAGAAATATTATCTTAATCAATTATCTCCCTTTGACTATTGCCAAAATACGAGGCTCGCAGAGCCCAGGGGTCTTAGCCATAAACTGATGAGAAACCTCATTCGATTGGCTAAGAGCCTTTGTCAGCGACCAATCAGAGCACACGTTACAAGACTCAGTTTGGCTGCGAATTTTGAGGCTGATACCTTGAAATCACCCTCTTGCCATTGGAATCTTTTCGAGGAATGACGTAGTTTTTTACACAGCAAAGGCGTTGGCAGAACGAGGAGAATTGGAACAGCAGGGGAGCCGTAGATTTCGTAAAAGTCAGACTTCAAATACAGGAGATAGATAAGTTTCGCAAAAACATTATTTTGCAAACCATTATACACCATTATACAATACACATTGTAAACCTTGCATACACTTTGTATCTCAACTCACATATTGTATTTTGTATGTTACATGTTCTTGTGATTGATAAACGCATTGTTTTGTTTAAAAGCCTTGTGTTGTGTTCGTTAACCTATTCTTTACCCTCATCTGACTGTTTTCTTTACACATTTTACTTTGTTTTTTGTTTCAAAGTCGGGGCATACAAGGTCTAATATTTTATCCCGAGTTTTTTCGGGTTAAAATTCCGATAATTTAATGTTATCAGAACTAAGTTTCCATTTCAAATTGTTTTATTTTTTATGATGATGGTTTTTTTCTTTTTATTTATGAAAATAACATCGAGATAATAATAATAATAATAATAATAATAATGTAATTTCGTGGATTTTTCCTGCAGGAGGCACTTGTAGTGCAACGATTATCGTTGCAGGAAGTGGAAACGGTTGTGTTTTCAACTAATGTCTAGAAAACTATTGATTGTTGATAGTGTTGTGTGGGGATTATCTTCCATTTGCCTGGAAGAGTTATCTCCCCACTGGGTTTACGTGCCGACCACCAGGGGCTATAGTATATAAGCGCCTAATTTAAACTTCTCTTCCTCTTTTCTACCTCTCCTCGTAGGTACCCACATGGGTTAGACAATTGTCATTCCCTTCTTGTTGGGGCTTCGGCCCTCAACGCCGGCTGCTGGTCACTGTAAGTGATTTATACAGCATGGACTATTCTTAGTCTCATGTCTGTACCTTTGTATTAGGTGTACTTTTATGTCATCTTGTCTGTGACTTTTATGTATGTATGTTTATGTACACTATTCTATTCTATCTTCTATTGTTTATGTATCTTGTTTATTCATGTGCTGTATTATATAAAATGTTTTGTCTCAGAAATGTGTCGGAGTTGTATGTTCAATTATGACTTTGAACCTTACAGTTGGTTTCCCTTTTGAATACTGCATCTCCTTAGAGCTGTTTTTGTTGCATTTGGCATTAAGCCCACACCCACTTCCTTCCACGATAATCGTTGCGCGACAAGCGCCTCCTATCTGCTGATTGGCTTTTCAACTAGTCTAAAAAAAACTATCGTTAGTTGATAGTGTTGATTTCTTCTTTGGATACTGCAGTCTCTGTAAATCTGTTTTTGTAACATTGTCATTAAACTCTGTGGGATTAAATAAAACTAGAATAAAATTAGAATAAAAACAACAACAAACGCCCAATGGGCCTTCACCGGAAGAACTCTCCGCGCAGATGTGCGACAAAAAGGACTGTACCCCGACACTCAAAAGAATATTCTGGTTGCATGTTCTTAAGGTTTTTGCTTTATACCCCATCTCATTTTGTGGTCGCGCTGAAAAGGGAGGAATTTAAGGAACGAAAACGGAAAGATACAAAGGCAAGAGGTAGTTGTATGACTTAGGCTTTATTGACCGAGTCATAGTCTCCTGTAGCAAAAGAATACTTCGGCCATTTGGAATTTAGGCCTTAACAGGGTCTGGTCGCTCCTACTAGCCAGGGAGATATTCCCTTGCTACAGGCGACTATGACCCGGTCAATAAAGCCTAAGTTATACAACTACCTCTTGCCTTTGTATCTTTCCGTTTTCGTTCCTTAAATTCCTCCCTTTTCAGCGCGACCACAAAATGAGATGGGGTATAAAGCAAAAATCTTAAGAACATGCAATCAGAATATTCAGCTACATTTAAACCTTAAAACACCCAACCTCTTCCTACCCCATAACCGCTTCCAGTTCCTACGACTATAATCGTTGTATTACAAGCGCCTCCAATCTGCAGGTTGGAGGCACTTGTAATACAAGTGGACACTGTTATATGCATGCCTCAACTTAGTTGCTGCTGATGCTACATTCACCCCTACTGCTGTTACCCCAAACTTGAATACAGAATAAATCCTTGAATCTGACGCACCTGTTTGTTCATCTTTCCTTTCAGCATTACTTATTCCTGATGCGATTTCATGGGCCATCCTTTAAGCTTCAAGCAAGAACGCTTGTAAAGGTAAAGAATCCTTTGGTTGTTCCTTGGTGCTCCTCAGTATTGCAAGACCCTCATCAATGATTGGACGTCTCTCAGTATCAGTGATTAAGGAGTCAACAGCCATGCATTCGGCCTGTTGATTGGCTGAGATTTAAAACACATGACCTCGCTTAGTCTATAAATTTAAGTGGTGTATTGTAGGTAGCACGGCTTATATACCTAAAATAATCCAACGCTCTCTGAGCATACTAAAGACACGTTTGGGATTTCAACTAGTGTGTAGAAGAATTTCTGGTTGATACTGTCAGCTTCTTTTGATACTGCTGTGTGTGCAAATCTGTTTTTGTATCATTGGCATTAAGAACCTGCCCCCCCCGATACCTTGACCCCCACCCCACACAGTCTGTACCTACTATTATACCCATAAATGGAGGGAGAATAGTTTGATGCACACCTTTCCCATATTTGATATGGCATGGGGCAAAGTCACTCCTAAAATAGACTCGTTGACTTGACCACCGAAGCATTTCTATTGTCCAATCACAGGCACAATATTCTGAGGTCATTGTAGGATAGAACTAAGGATGCCGACCAGATACTTAACAATTAGAAGTATGTGAAATGCAAAACAACTTCGTCCAGGATTTGAACTCGGGAAGAGGAGGGGATCGCTGTGTTCACTACAACGATAATCGTTGCACTATAAGTGCCTCCAATCTGCTTTGGGGCACTTGTAGTGCAACAATTATCGTCGTAGAAAGTGGGCACCGTTGGGTTTTCAACTAGTGCGTACAACTACTGGTTGATAGTGTCGGTTTCTTTGGATACTGCAGTCTCTGCAAATCTGTTTTTTGTTGCACTTGCATTAAGACCCCCCTCCCTGCTCACTCACCCACCCCCCAAATAAATAAATAAATAAATAAAAGGTCACAGATTCTTTTGAGAATAGTCGGCGTTGGAAATAAGCAGACAGAAATTTCTTTTGATGTTTCATAAAAAGAAAAAGCAAAGATATCGACTGACTTTTTTTTTTTCTGACTTGTCACCGCGATGACACCAGCTTAACGGAGAGATGTTTATTTATTTTTTGTCAACCAGTCCATTAGATCTTTATTACAGATGACAGGAAAGTAAATGGTATCTTCTGAACATCTGACATCAGACTAGTTGGTGTAAAAATAAAAGTAGTTTCTATCTATCTATCTATCTATCTATCTATATATAATATATATATATATAATATATATATATATATATATCTATCAATCGATCGATCTATATGCGTCTCTCTCTCTCTCTCTCTCTCTCTCTCTCTCTCTTCTCTCTCTGATGCATCCATATTGTCCATTCTAATGCATCCCCCATTTCTCTTTATCTATCTATCTATCTATCTATCTATCTACGTCTCTGTCTCTGTCTCTGTCTCCCTCTCTGTCTCTCTCTCTGTGATGCATCCATATAGTGCATTCCAATGCTTCTCCCATCTCTCTTTCTCACTCACTATCTATCTATCTATCTATCTATCTATCTATCTATCTATCTGCACCTCTCCCCCTGTGTGTGTGTGTGTGTGTGTGTGTGATGCACCCATGATATCAATTCTAATGCATTCCCTCTCTCACCTCTCTTTCTTTCTCTATCTATCTATCTATCTACCCGCGTCTCTCTCTCCCCTCTCTCTGTGATGAATCCATATTGTCCCTTCTAATGCATTCCCCCCTCTTTCTTTCTCTATCTATCTCTATATGTGTGTGTGTGTGTGTGTGTGTGTGTCTGTCTGTCTGTCTTCTCTCTCTGTGATGCATCCATATTGTCCATTCTAATGCATTCCCCCTCTTTTTTATCTATCTATCTATCTATCTATCAGTTAGGGTTAGCTCAGTCGTTAGAAGTCCGACTAGGAACCACAATGTTCCGGGCTCGATACCGGCCCTCGCAACTTAGTGTATGAGTAGCATAGGCATATGTGCAGAGCTGATGGTAGGTGTGATGCTCCACCTCAGGCGCCAAAACAATCTCCTTGGTCTAGCGCTAGTGAAAAGGAGATAGACTCCTCGCTGTCTGGCTGATACCGACTTTAGGCCACCCCGATGACTTTATTTTTTTTTTACTTGTTCCTTAATCTTCCGACCGTTATCCTCTTTTGCTGCTGTTATCTCTTTGGCCAATAGTAGCAATTAGATGCAGTTAAGGCCTAAACTTGAATGGTCAAGAGATTATCCTTGCGGTCGGAAGTAGATCTTTTTCTCGCACATGCGCGGAGGGTTCTTCCGGTAAATACTCACAGGAGTTTGTTATTTAAAAAAAATTTTTTTCTTATTTTTATTTTATTTTAATTCCCACAAAAGATTGTTTATTTTTTCTTTTGCACTTTAATGTTACATAATTTATGTGGTAGCATAAATTGCTGACAAGACCCTGTAGTTAATTTGAAAGGGTTAGAGTTAAAAGAGTAGGCAGGTAGTTTTCCGTTGGATGACCCCAACTGACCCTCGCACACTATGAAAAAAAAACGTAACTAGTTTAGATTTCAGTTTCAACCTGAGATCGACACAGAGTTGACGTGCTACTGCAAGGTTGATTCTCACCACGCGGTGAATAAGAATGGGTTAAATAATTCTTGATCAAGAAAATAAAAGTCTCGTGGTTTAATTAATCGCATGAAAAAAAATGCTAAATAGTTAGCCCTTAGTAAGGAGACAGTTAGATGAAAAAAAGATGACGGACAAAAAAGTAGAGGAATAGTCAGACAAGAAGTTAGCAGAAGTTGTAAAGAAGAAATAAAGTAACAAGTAAGTCTCAAGTTCTGTCTCTGTCTCTGTCTCTGTCTCTCTCTCTATCTCTGTCTCTCTCTGTCTCTGTCTCTGTCTCTCTCTGTCTTTGTCTGTCTGTCTGTCTGTCTCTGTCTCTGTCTCTCTCTGTCTCTGTCTCTGTCTCTATTACCGAGTCTCCTCTCTTGATTATATACCCGATGACAATTTGTAAATGCAAGATAATTATCTCCCTTGTTTTGTTCGGCCATCTATTGCGTGGGTACAGGCACCGTTTGACACCGGTAAAAGTCACATGTTTGCGTGGCGCTGGTTTTGAATTCTTTTAGCAGCAGGATTTGAGGCGACAAGAAGGTAAATACATGCTTTGAACTTTTCCTCCTCTTTTTCGATTTTATTAGTTGTATATTAGAGAAACTACATAGCCCTTTGTATTATATTGTAGTTTCACTTTGAAGACCAGTTGCAAAACAGGAGGATACGTGACAACTCCCGTATTTACCTAAATAAAAGTGTCTTCACCAGTCGACTCTGTCATTACTCATTCCTTGCTTGGGTTGCCGTTACACAATTAAAGAACTAAAAGCTTCATACTACGTTTCAATATTAATGTTTTATGGACCAATGCAGTAATATAGTTCATAATCATTTTAAACATGATCTCAAATAAATATATTTGATCTCTAGATGGGACCATAACCCTACCAGCTTGATTCAGATTTTACTGTATATGACAGTCTCGTATATTTTATTAAAAGTATTTACGGATTCGAAGGAGCTTTTATTTCTCAGTAGTTGAAGGCAAATTGTCGGACAAAGAAGGAACAACACAAAAGTAAATGCAGACACTGTATTGACATAAAATTACATAAAATGTTGCAAATTTATTGGTATTTGCTACGAGACTCATCTGTGGAGGGATTCCTTGTAGTTCTGGAGATAACACAGTTTTCTTCTCGTCGGTGGGAAATGTAGTTAAGACGCTTCGTCTCGGTAGTAGTTTTCCTTTGGTCAGTGTGCGTTCGTACCGGCCTTTCTGTAGTATGCTGGTGCGATGCCTTAGACGGAATCTGGTTGTAAGGTTACCGTGATAAATGGACCCTGTTTTGGGGCTAAGTGAGTGAGAGCGTTTGTTTTTACGTCTCTCGTTGTTAACGGTTCCCTGATAAGTACGTCCGTCCCGGACGAGGGCCCACAGACTAATGGTGGGGTTTTGATTCTCGCGCCAATATCCCATTGGCGATTTGTCCCCCTAGTGGCAGGGGAAGATAATTCACATGGAATTTCTGACATCATTGCCATTACTCCCATGTCCACTATGTCCGGAGTGGTAGAATATGTTTGGGTCCATTCTATGGGTAAAATACATCTGTATGACTATTATTTGTATTGAATAGGAATGCTTGAAACCATATAACTGACAGGGCGGACCCATTTGTGTGTGTTGGTTGGTTGGTTGGTTTGATTTTACGGCATGTCAACACTTGTTGGGTTATTTCATGCTGAAAAGTTTTTGTTTTATCAATTTTTGTTGGGTATTCTATTTTTTTTTTAATTCAATATTTTTAAACCATATTTTTGTTAGCTCATTTCTTTTATATCTATTTAACCCATACATAGGACCCCAACATGTACTACCACTCCGGATCACGATAGAAATAGCAAGGACGATGTACTTCACATCCCCCAATGCTCCAAATTGGAACTTCACCATTGGATGCAGTTTAAAGGCATACATAGCATTCTAAGACCATCAGCCACTGCCTTCAAGCACATATATGATGAAAAGAGTTGGGTGTTTGCCATAAGGGCAATAGGGGTCGGGACAATCAAGTTAGGGCTTGACATGACTAGCCGATTGATCGGATGGGGGCCTCTCTCACCGCCCGTCTAGCATAATAGTTTAAACAAGTGTGTATGTGAGAGTAAGATAGATAGATAGATAGATAGAGAGAGAGAGAGAGAGAGAGAGAGAGAGAGAGAGAGAGAGAGAGAGAGAGAAGAGAGAGAGAGAGAGAGTGTGTGTGTGTGTGTGTGTAGAGGCCTTGTTGTAGAGGTTCGCAAATGATATTAAAATGACGAATAAAAATATGACACAGTTTAGGTAGAAAATACGGAGAAATGATAAAACAAATGCATATGACAAGCCGACAAGTCAGAGATACCCGGGCAGCCTACCAGTCCACATCGCAAGTAACAAATAAATTTATTCGGAGAATAAATTTGCAATAATCAACAAAATTGAATTTTCAAAAGAAATAGTGTGGATATGATGTGGAAAGGTTTGCTACGAAATGTAAAATGTAAAAGTTCGTCAAGAAATGTGTAATGGTAAATGTGAAATGTTTATGTAGTCGAACAGTTCGGATACGTGTGCTAGAAATGAGAATTAATTTTGTTCATACGACCTGCTGAAACGGATTCTTGATGTAAAACGAAGTGGTAAGAATAATGGTAGTAGTAGGAGCGTCGTAGTTGTGTTGAGGCGGTGGAATCGTTCGTTCGGACACCTGTTTCTTGGTCGTGTTCTATCTGGCCGCGAGATGGGATTCGTGTGTTTGTTTGCTGTTGTTGTCGGGTGTGTGTCCTATTTGACAGCGAGATGAAGTCTGTGTAATTGCTGATTTCTTCTCTGTCTTTTATAATTACGAGATGAGATCAAAAAGAAATTAATTTTTTGAGGCGCGGACACGTGGACGTAGTTGTGAGCAATGCTAACCTAAGCCAATCGATTCTGATTTTTATGTAAACATTTGTTTTAATCACTTTTCCTAAAGTTTAGGAAAAGGATTGTGTTCGTGTGTTTGCTTTAATCACTTTTCCTTAAGTTTAGGAAAAGGACTGTGTTGTGTGTTTGTTTTAATCACTTTTCCTTAAGTTTAGGAAAAGGACTGTGTTGTGTGTTTGTTTTAATTTCTTTTCCTTAAGTTTGAGAAAAGAAATGTGTACGCGTATTTATTCTATTTTGACATAAAATATAGAGTTGTATTCTATAGAGAGAGAGAGAGAGAGAGAGAGAGAGAGAGAGAGAGAGAGAGAGAGAGAGAGAGAGAGAGAGAGAGAGGAGCGTGTGTGTGTGCGTGTGTGTAGAGAAAAGTGAGAGACAAACAGCGTGTTGTTATCGTTCTGTATATATCCATCAAATTATCATTGTTTTTAACGGTTCATTTTCGTGACTAAATCTTATATTTGAAGAAAGAAATATGTTATATACACAAATATAGATATCTCCCGATTCACTAACTCAGCAATTCAATTCGCGCACACACCGCAATAAAGAGATATACTCGCCAACAAAATAAAATATAAGTTGCTGACGCCGAACGGAAGTTTACTCAACGGTAGCCTAAAACGAAGTGACCAAATTTACACGGTTCTACGCATAGGCCCCAGCAAAACTTCCGGATGGAAAACAAAAAATTCCTAAACAATAAAGAAAATAATATTGTAAATAAAATTCGCATTTTCATCCAATCCAAACGATTCGCGGGTGAAATGGAAAAGATCTCAGTTGATCCGATTTTGGTTCCCAACAACCTATATAAAGTCGGCTTTGAAAAGCCGACAAGTCAGAGATACCCGGGCGGCCAACCAGTCCACGTCGCAAGGAAGCCAGCGACACGAATTCTACACCTCAGGTCGACCGACCTATATCTCTCACTTACCCTCTAACCTCATGACCCTTACTGCCGACCGACTCTTAAACGGGCAACATCCTACAAAACAAGAATACACCAACTATGATACACGATATCAACCCGCTATCGAATACTAAAACACAAGACGCTGCCCACCTAACCAACACCTAACCACCACCACTGGCTCATCTGCCCACTTCTCCACCTACAATACAACTGATTCGGCCACCAGACATTTCACTGTCTTTATTATTCACGTTACAACTATCACCAAAATATCCTTTAAATTCATTTCTATCTTTTCTTCGCTTTTCATGTTCCTTTTTCCAATACAATTGTTGAAACTTAAAATTGTGTTTGTTTTTCCTCGTCACCATACGCTTCGTCATAACCCTGTTTATAACAAATATAATGAAATAAACTTTTGTTTGACAGTTCCCTGTCAATCCTTTTCTTTTTTTCTTCAAACATTCACAATAATATTTTCACTCATTACGACATTAACACTCGCCTTATAAACTTATTTAATTTCTTATTTTAACAAATTCAGATTTAGAACGACACTTTCGTTTGTGTATTATGAAAGTAAACAATGTTTAAATTTTTAATAAAATCAAGTTTTATTTCTGGTTTTAATGGATTTAAAATGCAGCAAGAATCTGCAAGATTATAAAGAATGGAAAATTGATGCAATTGCCGTTTCCAAGAATTCATAAAACAGATGGGAATCATGATAACACAAAAGAGAAAAAGGAGAGAAGAACAGATGGGAACAATTAGAAAACAAAATAAAATTAGATGACATGAATTAAATGAAAGAAGAAAAGATGACTTGGAGCAAACGGGAAATTTTCACTGATATTTGAAGATAGAGAAAATTTTCTTGATTAAATTTCATCTTCAGAATATTCTATTAACCCTTTACAACTCTCAGCCCAAGTATTTCAAACTGCGATTGATTTATTTTACACTGTAAACCAAATATTTCAATGTGAGTTAGTTTGCTATACACTGTAAGCCCAATATTTCAATCTAGCTTGCTATTTTATTATACACTGTAAGGCCAACATTTCAATATGAATGCTATTTTATTATACACTGTAAGCCCAGTCTTTCAATCTACTTGCTATTTTATTATACACTGTAAGCCCAATATTTCAATCTGATTTCTATTTTACTATACACTGTAAGCCCAGTCTTTCAATCTGCTTGCTATTTTATTATACACTGTAAGCCCAATGTTTCAATGTAAGTGTTATTTTACTATACACTGTAAACACAGTCTTTCCATCTGCTTGCTATTTTATTATACACTGTAAGCTCAATGTTTCAATGTAAGTGTTATTTTACTATACACTGTAAGCCCAGTTTTTTCAATCTGCTTGCTATTTTATTATTCACTGTAAGCCTAATGTTTCAATGTAAGTGTTATTTACTATACACTGTAAGCCCAGTCTTTTTATCTGCTTGCTATTTTACTATACACTGTAATCCCAATGTTTAAAATCTGAGAGCTATTTTATTATACACTGTAAGCCTAGCTTTTGAATCTGCTTGCTATTTTATTATACACTGTAAGCCCAATGTTTCAATGTAAGTGTTATTTTACTATACACCGTAAGCCCAGTCTTTCTATCTGCTTTCTATTTTACTATACACTGTAATCTCGTTTAAAATCTGAGAGCTATTTTACTATACACTGTAAGCCCAGTTTTTGAATCAGCTTGCTATTTTATTATACACTGTAAGCTGGATGTTTCAATGTAAGTGTTATTTTACTATACACTGTAAGCCCAGTCTTTCAATCTGCTTGCTATTTTACTATACACTGTAATCCCAATGTTTAAAATATGAGTGCTATTTTACTATACACTGTAAGCCCAGTTTTTGAATCTGCTAGCTATTTTATTATACACTGTAAGCCCAATGTTTCAATGTGAGTCTTATTTTACTATACACTGTAAGCCCAGTCTTCTGGTCTTCTTGTACAATAAATAAACTTCTTCACTACATATTTCACTTCCTTGTCACTGGAGTAATGTTTGCTTCAGACTATCATTTCCTCGACCCTATGAAAGAGGGTTTGAGAGGCAAACATTATTCCAGTGACGAGGAAGTGAAATTTGTAGCGAAGAAGTGGCTCAAAGAACAGTCAACCGAATTTTATGGTGCAGAGATACATGCTCTTATTTGATAGTGGAACATTGCTATCGAGAGAAATGGTGACTATGTGAAGAAGTAGGGATGTGATCCACAGAGGACCAGCTTCCTTTTGATGTATTATACATGTTGCTGTGTTGGTAATTATGCCTCTCCTAAACAAAATAGCATTACATTTTGACTCACCTGTGTGGAGAAAAAGGGATGTGATCCACAGAGGACCAGCTTCATTTTGATGTAATTATACCTGTCCTAAACAAAATAGCATTACTTTTTTACTCACCCTCATAATTATGTATGGTAAGTGTAGTTTAATTCAAACTAGATTTAAACTAACGGTTATGGAAAAATACAGGGAAAATGATGGACAGATTTTGACCTGTGTTTGACCACCTCTTCAGATTCGTCAGAATGAGCCGTGTGAAAGTTTTTTTAGAGAAATCAAATTTTTGTTGGGTGCTGAACAGGAGAGTCGTAATGGTGATCAGTCCATTGAAACTAAATTTTCACATGCATGTTTGTTGATCTGGATCTTATTAAATAATGAAGAGCTCTAATTAAAGCAAAGTCTTGTGTTTGATAATCAAAAACTCTGCAATGGCACAAGACAACTTAGAACCTGAAACAGAAGTAGCCATCTACCAACCCAGAGATAGGTTGAGCTAAGAATAACATTTACCATCCCAGAGAAATAGCAGAATTCAGAGATAAGATAATAACCATGCAGATAATAGACACAGAATATAAGATCTAGCTACTCAGAACAAGATAAGTGTAAAGAATATAATTATATCTGTATACAACATATGCAAGCGCGTGGTGTAATGGTTAAAGTCACGGGAAATGGACTTGTTGCCTCGAGTTGAAATCCTGGATGTGGTAATTGCATTTTACTCAGCGCTAATTGTAAAATTTTTAAGTGCCATCCTTGGCCAGTTGAAAAGGGCTTAAAGAAAGTCCTATGTTATGGAATCCTTTGGTGATCCTTTGGTAAGCATATAAGTCCTATCCTGCGTATTGGTAAAGGTCCAGTGATTTAATCCTATGTCTGTCGTCAATGAACGCTGTAGTAATTATGACCAGTAGGGTCGGTTAAGTATTGTATCAGCCTCAGAGTACTGCCAGTGATTGGCCAAGAAATAGATCACATGATCTCGCCTTGTCTATAAGTATGGGCGACGATCTAGCAAACACCTTATATACAAAATTCTCAACACTAATACCCTTGGGAAAGGTATGAATCCAACTCTCCCTCCAGCTATGGATAAATAGTAGGGCAGACTGGGCTCTTTAACCTTGGTTAGGCAACTGGTCTAAGTGAAGGAAAACTCTGAACTCTGCTTAAGAAATTGACCGTGTGTCACATCCTGCTCGTGTGGAGAGGTTGGTAAATATATATATCTGTATACAACCATGGGTATGCAGGTATACACTATATTATATGAGATGCGCTGATATAAGTATGGTATACAATATGAAGATGGATGCCATGAGGAAGGTACCATTCTCTTCATTTTTATTCATTCATTCATTCATTCATTTATTTGTTTGTTTTATAATGAGAAGAGAAATTTGTCGAGAGAACAGAAATTTGTTGGGTTGGACAGCTGGATCTCTCCACTGAAAAAGACGTTCTCCCAACTGCAATAGCCCACTGACAAAGTCTGTCCACCTGCAACAATGTTACAGCAGTCTTCAATCAATTCACCAAAGTTTACTCGTTTTTTTGTCTGCCGCATGTTTCTGCTCTCGTTAGCAAGATCAAACACAACTCTCTCGGTGTGGGAAGGCAGGCCTTAAATAATGATTCATTGCCCTGACCAAGATCCCACATCCGGGCCAATCGTGCCCAGCGCAATTTAGAAATTTGCATATGCACAAAAGAGGTAGTCTGACTTTGAGCTTCGACTCATGATCAGAAGGTTGCGGGTTCAATCTCCGCTACATGTTTATTGTATCATAGTGAACTGATCAATGCCAGATAACTCTAATATTTCAATAAAGAAAAAGCCGTGTTTTGTGCTTGCAGTGAAGATAAAAATTGTAGAGATTATAAAGTCATTGCTAATTTTCCTTTGTGTCTCTTTATGCCTAAAAAAATGTGTGTGTGTGTGTGTGTGTGTGTGTGTATAAGAGAGAGAGAGAGAGAGAGAGAGAGAGAGAGAGAGAGAGAGAGAGAGAGAGAGAGAGAGAGTTGAATGAAGATTATTATACATTTTACCTATTGAACTATTTAGCAATAGCTCACAAGTAAAAATATCAAACGTTGCAATAATCAAATCATAGCTCTGTCGGTAGAGCGTTCGGCTAGAAACCACAAGGTTCCTAGTTCGATACCAGTCCTCGCCAACTCAGTGTATGAGTAGCACAGGGATCTGTGTGGTAAAGTAAGGAGCTGATGGTAGGTGTGGCGCTCCACCTCAGATGCTAAGATAATCTCCTTGGTCTAGTGCTAGTGAAAAGGGGATAGACTCCCTCGCTGATTGGCTAATACCGTTAGGCCACCCCGACGACTTTACAACTTTTACTTTGGTATATGCACAGGTCCTGCTAGTATCACATATTTCCCATATAACAGTAATATGATAGAAGGTAAAAAGATATTCCTAGATTCAAAAGGAGGGCGCATATTTTTGCTAGTAACTCAGATATATTAAGAGGTTGAGAGTTCAATCTCCGCTACATGTTTATTGTATGAACTAATCAAGGACAGATAACTCAAATATTCCAACAATGAAAATGCCATGTTTTGTGCTTGTAGCGAAGATGAAAATTGTTGATATTCTAAAGTCATTGCTAATGTTCTTTTATGTCTGCAGGAAAAGAAATTGTTGTATCCGAGATGTAGGAATAACAGAAATGATAATAAAAACAGGGAAATTGTTAACAATAACAATACTTGTTTTATTTATTCTTACTGACAGGGAAATACAGTAGATGGGTTTTGGATTAGAGTTCTGGCTTGATGTAAGATACACGTGTGTCATGTAGTATCCCCGGTTCTGCTCTGCCCTCCGTTGCTGCTGCTGCTGCTAATATTTTTTTTCCCCACCTCCTTTTCCGGTTTGATTCGTTAGGGTAAGATAACTCTCCCTAACAGAAATAAAAAAAAGAAGAATTAATTAAATATTAAAAAAAATGGTAAACATAATGGCCACATGTTTATTGTATCATGGTGAACTAATCAAGGACAGATAACTCTAATATTCCATAAAGAAAATGCCATGTTTTGTGCTTGCAGCGAAGATGAAAATTGTAGAGATTATAAACTCATTGCTAATTTTTTTTTTTTATGTCTGCAGGAAAAGAAATAAAAAATAAGAAGAATTAGTTAAATACAAAAAAAGAATAGCAAACATGATGGCTACATGTTTATTGTATCATGGTGAACTAATCAAGGACAGATAACTCTAATATTCCATAAAGAAAATTCCATGTTTTGTTTGGTTTGGTTTGTTTTGTTTTACGGCATATCAACCTCAGTGGGTCATTTAATGCCGATAAAGTTTTGAAATAAATCAATTCTTAATGGATAATACAATTTTTTTATAAATACATTTTTCTATTTAACCCATAGATGGGACCCTAACAGGTACTACCACTCCGGGTCAGAGTGGACCAGGGAGCAATGGTACTCCACATTCCCCAAACCTCCAAAACTGGAACCTCACCATCAGATAGAGTTTAACGTCATTCCCAGGACATGTAGACCCGCAGCCACCGTCTTCTAGCACCCATACGATAAGAAGGGGTTGGGGCTTGCTATAAGGGCAATCCATGTTTTGTGCTTACAGCGAAAGATGAAAATTGTCGATATTATAAAGTCATTACTAATGTTCTTTTATGTCTGCAAGAAAAGAAATTAAAAAAAGAAGAATTAGTTAAACATAAAAAAAAAATGGCAAACGTGAAAAAAGTGAATTGTGGGTAAAAAATGGAGGACAGTGAATTTTAAAAAAGAAAATTCATTAAGAAAAATCAACAAAATGGTGAAAAATAATTATAAAATGGAGATTTTCTTTTTAAAAAAAAACAAAAACAAGAATCAACTTTCAATTTAAAATGATTCAAAGTTAAAAAAAAAGAAATAATAATTCATAAAAAAAAAAGAAGGCCTTCAAGATAAATTGCTTAAGAAAACCAAACGTTCTTCATTAGAAAGATTTGCCTCATTGAAACAAACAGTTTGTGCTAATAATTACAAATTAAATTCTTTTGAATCTAGAAATATCTTTTTACCACCTTTCATATTGCTGTTATATGGGAAATATGTGATACTAGCAGGACCTGTGGATATACCACAGTATGATAATTTAATTATTACAACGCTTGTCATGTTTACTTAAGAGTTATTGCAAATGTAAAACGAATAATAATCTTGAAGAAAGAAAGATGCAAGAAAGAAAAAAAAGAAGCAAAGAAGAAAGAAAGAAAGAAAGAAAGAGTCAAGGAAAAAAGAAAGAAAACAGAAGAAATAAAGGAAGGAAGGAAGGAAGGAAGGAGCCAGAAAAAAGAAAGAAAGAAAGAAAGAAAGAAGCAGCGTAAGAAAGAAAGAAAGAAAGGAAGGAAGAAAGAAAGGAAGAAGAAAGAAAGAAAAAAAGGGGCAAGGAAAAAGAAAGAAAAAGCAAGAAGTAGGAAGAGAAAGAAAGGGACAAGGAAAAAAGAAGAGAAAGAAGAAAGAAAGGAAAGAAGAAAGAAAGAAAAAACGGGGCCAGAAAGAAAGAAAGAGAAGAAAGAAAGAAAGGAGCAACAACATAAGAAAGAAAGAAAGGAAGGAAGAAAGAAAGAAAGAAAGAAAGAAAGGGACATGGAAAAAAGATAGAAAAAAGAAGAAAGAATGGAATGAAGGAAGAAAGAAAGGGGCTAGAAAAAAAGAAAGAAAGAAAGAAAGAAAGAAAGAGAAAGGGGCATGGAAGTAAGAAAAAAAAAAGAAGAAAGAATCAAACAAGAACCAAAGAAGAAAAAAAGAAAAAAGAAAGAAAGAAAGAATTAGTTGTATTCATACCTTTCCCAAAGGTATTATAACTATGAGGAATACAAATAGCCTCGTTTAAGTTTTGAACTCAGGTAGACAAGTCCACTCCCTACGATCGATAACCGTTTCGCCATGAGCGCCTCTAACAATGAAGCACAAATGACATTACACACCTTTGACCAAATAGTGGCCAATCCTTTAACACAGAATTGATAATACAAACATCAACTTAACAAAAAAAAGAAGAAAAAGAAAAATATCTACAAAAAAAGAAAAAAAAAAAAAAGGTATCATCAGATTCCCCATCCTTCGAATAAGTGACGAAGGAGAAAGTGATCGTTTTCCCCAAATGTCAAACATTGAAAACCGTTTAGCCAGATTTCTGTACATAGCAGATTATTCGAGAAGAGATGAAAATAGGAAAATTAATGCCCTACCCAGGTCACAGTGACCTGCAAAGGAAATTGTCATGGATATGTCTTTACACCCACACCTTTATTTCTTAAGTGACATACAACACACATTGTAGGATTTTAGACGCGTAATAACAACATGGGCTGATTTGAGCCGACTAGGAAACGCAAGATTTTGAGTTCGATACAAGCCCTTGCCAACTCAGCATATAAGTAACATAGGGATCTGTGTGGTAAAGTGAGGAGCTGATGGTAGATGTGGCGCTCTACCTCAGAAATCAAAACAATCTCCTAGATGAAGATTCTGGGTTTGATACTGGCCCTTGATAACTCAGCATATAAGTAGCATAGGGATTTGTGCGGTAAAGGGAGGAGCTGATGGCAGATGTGGCGCTCTACCTCAGAAACCAAAACAATCCCCTAGACGAAGATTCCGGGTTTGATACTGGCCCTCACCAAATCAACGTATTAGTAGCATAGGAATCTGTGCAGTAAAGTGAGGAGCTGATGGTAGATGTGGCGCTCTACCTCAGAAACCAAAACAATCTCCTAGATGAAGACTAGGAACCGCAAGATTCCGGGTTTGATACAGGCCCTCGCCAACTCAGCGTATGAGTAGCATAGGATCTGTGTGGTAAAGTGAGGAGCTGATGGCAGATGTGGCGCTCTACCTCAGAAACCAAAACAATCTCCTAGAATAAGTCTAGGAACCGCAAGATTCCAGGTTGATACTGGCCCTCGACAACTCAGCATATGAGTAGCATAGGGATCTGTGCAGTAAAGTGAGGAGCAGATGGTAGATGTAGCGCTCTACTTCAGAAACCAAAACAATCTCCTAGACGAAGATTCCGGGTTTGATACTGGCCCTTGCCAACTCAGAATATGAGTAGCATAGGGATCTGTGCGGTAAAGTGAGGAGCTGATGGTAGATGTGGTGCTCTACCTCAGAAATCAAAACAATCTCCTAGACGAAGATTCCGGGTTTGATACTGGCCCTCGCCAACTCAGCGTATGAGTAGCATAGGATCTGTGCGGTAAAGTGAGGAGCTGATGGTAGATGTGGTGCTCTACCTCAGAACCAAAACAATCTCCTAGACGAAGACTAGGAACTACAAGATTCCGGTTTGAAACTGGCCCTCGCCAACTCAGTGTATGAGTAACATAAGATCTGTGCGGTAAAGTGAGGAGCTGATGGTAGATGTGGCGCTCTACTTCAGAAACCAAAACAATTTCCTAGATGAAGATTCTGGGTTTGATACTGGCCCTTGATAACTCAGCATATAAGTAGCATAGGGATCTGTGTGGTAAAGTGAGGAGCTGATGGTAGATGTGGTGCTCTACCTCAGAAATCAAAACAATCTCCTAGACGGAAGATTCCGGGTTTAATACTGGCCCTCGCCAACTCAGTGTATGAGTAACATAAGATCTGTGCGGTAAAGTGAGAGCTGATGTAGATGTGGCGCTCTACTTCAGAACCAAAAACAATTTCCTAGATGAAGATTCTGGTTTGATACTGGCCCATTGATAACTCAGCATATAAGTAGCATAGGGATTTGTGCGGTAAAGGAGGAGCTGATGGTAGATGTGGTGCCTACCTCAGAAATCAAAACAATCTCCTAGACGAAGATTCCGGTTTGATACTGGCCCTCCCAACTCAGCGTATGAGTAGCATAGGGATCTGTGCGGTAAAGTGAGGAGCTGATGGTAGATGTGGCGCTCTACCTCAGAGACCAAAACAATCTCCTAGACGAAGATTCCGGGTTTGATACTGGCCCTCACCAACTCAGCGTATAAGTAGCATAGTAATCTGTGCAGTAAAGTGAGGAGCTGATGGTAGATGTGGTGCTCTACCTCAGAAACCAAAACAATCCCCTAGACGAAGATTCCGGGTTTGATACTTGCCCTCACCAACTCAGCAAATGAGTAGCATAGGGATCTGTGCGGTAAAGTGAGGAGCTGATGGTAGATGTAGCGCTCTACCTCAGAAACCAAAACAATCTCCTAGATGAAGATTCTGGGTTTGATACTGGCCCTTGATAACTCAGCATATAAGTAGCATAGGGATCTGTGTGGTAAAGTGAGGAGCTGATGGTAGATGTGGTGCTCTACCTCAGAAATCAAAACAATCTCCTAGACGAAGATTCCGGGTTTGATACTGGCCCTCGCCAACTCAGCGTATGAGTAGCATAGAGATCTGTGCGGTAAAGTGAGGAGCTGATGGTAGATGTGGCGCTCTACCTCAGAAACCAAAACAATCCCTAGACTAGACGAAGATTCTGGTTTGATACTGGCCCTCGCCAACTCAGCGTATGAGTAGCATAGGGATCTGTGCGGTAAAGTGAGGAGTTGATGGTAGATGTGGTGCTCTACCTCAGAAATCAAAACAATCTCCTAGACGAAGATTCCGGGTTTGGATTACTGGCCCTCGCCCAACTCAAGCGTTATGAGTAGCATAGGACTGTGCGGAAGTGAGGAGCTGATGTAGATGTGGTGCTCTACCTCAGAAACCAAAAACATCTCCTAGACGAAGACTAGGAAGAGGATTGTTTTGTGTTGTCTGAAGTAGAGCACCACATCTACCAGCAGCTCCTCACTTTACCGCACAGATCCCTATGCTACTCATACGCCTTGAGTTGGCGAGGGCCAGTTATCAAACCCGGGAATCTTCCGTCTAGGAGATTGTTTTGATTTCTGATGTAGAGCACCACATCTCCGATCAACTCCTCACTTTAACCGCAACAATCCCTATTGCTACTCATACGCTGAGTTGCGAGGGCCAGTTATCAACCCAGAATCTTCGTCCCTAGTCTAGGGATGTTTTGGTTTCTGAGGTAGAGCGCCACATCTACCATCAGCTTCCTCACTTTACCGCACAGATCTCTATGCTACTCATACGCTGAGTTTTGGCGAGGGGCCAGTATCAAACCCGGAATCTTCGGTCTAGGAGTTGTTTTGATTTCTGAGGTAGAGGCACCACATCTACCATCAGCTCCCAGCTTACCACACAATCCCTATGCTACTTATATGCTGAGTTATCAAGGGGCCAGTATCAACCCAGAATCTTCATCTAGGAGGATTGTTTTGGTTTCTGAGGTAGAGCGGCTACAGCACCCATTCAGCTCCTACTTTACCGCCACAGATCCCTATCTATCATTGCTGAGTTGGTGAGCGGCAAGTATGCAAACCCGGAATCTTCGTCTAGGGGATTGTTTTGGTTTCTGCAGGTAGAGCACACAATCTACCATCAGCTCCCTCACTTTACTGACAGTATTACTTATGCTACGTTATACGTGAGTTGGGAGGGCCAGTTATCAAACCCGGAATCTTCGTCTAGGAGATTGTTATGGTCTCTGAAGGAAGAGCGCCACATCTACCATCAGCTCCTCATTTACCGCACAGATCCCTATGCCCTACTCATACGCTGAGTTGGCCGAGGCCAGTATCAAACCCGCGAATCTTCCGTCTAGGAGATTGTTTTGCATTTCTGAGCGGTTAGAGCCACCCATCTACCATCAGCTCCTCCCTTTACCGCACAAATCCCTATGCCTACTTATATGCTGAGTTATCAAGGCCAGTATCAAACCCAGAATTTCATCTAGGAAATTGTTTGGTTTTTCTGAAGTAGAGCGCCACATTCTATCCATCAGCTCCTCAACTTTTACCGCACAGATCCTTATGTTACTCATACACCTCTGAGTTGCCGAGGGCCAGTATTAACCCGGAATCTTCGTTAGGAGATTTGTTTTGATTTCTGAGGTAGAGCACCACATCTACCATCAGCTCCTCACTTTACCACACAGATCCCTATGCTACTTATATTGCTGAGTTATCAAGCGGCCAGTATCCAAACCATAATCTTCATCTAGAAAAATTGTTTGGTTTCTGAAGTAGAGAGCCACATCTACATCCCAGCTCCTCACTTTACCGCACCAGATCCTTATGTACTTCATACACTGAGTTGGCGCAGGGCAGTTTCCAACCGGAATCTTGTAGTCCTAGTCTTCGTCTAGGAGATTGTTTGTTTAATGAGAGAGCACCACATCTACCATCAGTCCGCACCTTTACCGCACAGATCCCTATGCTACTCATACGCTGAGTTGGCCGAGGCCAGTATCAAACCCGGAATCTCGTCTAGAGATTGTTTTGATTTCTGAGGTAGAGCACCCAACATCTGACCATCAGCTCCTCACTTTGACCGCACAATCCCTATATGCTACTCAATTCTGAGTTGGCAAGCGGCCAGTATCAAACCCCGGAATCTTCGTCTAGGAGATTGTTTTGGTTTCTGAAGTAGAGCGCTACAATCTACCATCTAGCTCCTCACTTTACTCACAGATCCCTATCTTACTCATAGGCTGAGTTGTCGAGGGGCCAGTATCAAACCTGAATTCTTGCGGTTCTAGACTTATTACAGGAGATTGTTTTGGTTTCTGAGTAGGAGCGCCACAGTCTGCCATCAGCCTCCTCACTTTACCACACAGATCCTATGCTACCATACGCTGAGTTGGCGAGGGCCTGTATCAAACCGGATCTTGCGCGTTCCAGTCTTCATCTAGGAGATTGTTTTGGTTTCTGAGTAGAGCGCCACATCTACCATCCAGCTCCTCATTACTCACAGATTCCTATGCCTACAAATACGTTTGATTTGGTGAGGGCCAGTATCAACCCGGAATCTTCGTCTAGGGGATTGTTTTGGTTTCTGAGGTAGAGCGCCAAATCTGCCATTCAGCTCTCCTTTACCGCACAATCCCTATGCTAACTTATATGCCTGAGTATCAAGGGCCAGTATCAAACCCAGAATCGATTCATCTAGTGAGACTTCGCTCTATTTCGCGCTGACTTAAACTCCTGTGAATAGAGNTTCAACCTTATTTATATATATATAATTAAAATTTAAAAAAAAAAATTTTATATATATAATATTATTTTTTTTGGAGAATATGTGCTTAATTGGAGTCGTACCTAATTTTGAAAATAATTAATTAATATGAAAGATAGGCGGGAATGCCTATTTAAATTGTAGGCTAAACAAATCGAGAAAAAAATCGAGAAAAATCGAGAAAAAAAAAGCCATTCCAACATACCTTGTTATACAACTTACATTAATATAGTATAGTATAATATTGGAGAAATGCTTAAGTAAGTCATAATTAATGAAAATTAACTTAATTGATAATAATGAATAGGTGGCATCGACCTGTCAAATGTAATTGGCAATATAGTTTCAATCAATTATTTAAAATTAGGTATGACTTCAATTAAAGCACATATCTCCCAAAAATTGTCGGCTAAGGCATAATCAATACAATTGTTTGTTTTACTTCCATGATATATATAAATATATATATAATATATATGATATTTATATATAATACCTCCACAGACACATGTTCACCTACACATCTCTCATTGTAGCTAGACATTTGTAAGCTACCTATAGCCGGGATTGAAAAACTTAATAGCTTAACCGCTTGGCTATTGCAACCATACAGAAATGGGAAGGGGATTTAAGTATGTTAATACCTCACATCTGTCTTATGTAAAGCCCATAAGTGGCTCCATACTCCTTTTTATAGGGAGACGTTATATATATAAAATATAAATATATATAAATAAAATAAATAAATATATAAAGGTGTATATATTATTTATGAGCAACGAACAGTCACACAATTTGGTTATGCAGCGTAACTGCATAACATTCGGCAGGAGACTTAGTCCAAATGCAAGAAAATATCGAAAATCAAAATGTTTACAGACAAAATTTTATGATTGGATGAAATATTTGTGCCTTTGGCCATAACCGTTCCAGTAAAAGCTAAAACACTGCAATCTCACACTATAGTTAAATATATATAATATAATAATATCATATTATATTATATAATATATATAAAATGATAGAAAAATATAAAAAGTTATTGTTATCTGCACAATGTCATTGCAGGCCCAATCCTGAGTGAGATCTTTGGTGCACTGACTGCACGCAACTGATGATGTCTTCTGGGCTGCTGTTTTCCTCTCCTTCGTTCGGGCCTCTTGCTGTCGAACACATTAACAAACTAAGATGATATCACTATCTAATACAACAGTAATAATGACCTTAAGATCTGGTTCCAAAACATATTTCTGTTTGAGGCATCACTCAATACAAAGGATCTTTCTCTTTGAGAGGATTTCTTTGTTTTAGAAAGTCATTTTCTCTTCCATTATTTTTATTGTGAATAGAAAATAGTTGTATTATATCGAAAACTCTGAGTAAATACGCAAAAAAAAAAAGAAATTCTTTAGAATATCATTGTTAATGCCTGCTCGTTAGCTCTAGGGAAAGAGGAAAAAATCTCTAAAGATCCTTGTGTTTTTTTCCGTTGCTACCATTTCAAAGGATCCACTGCCAGAAGAAACTCATCATCACAGAATCCTAGACCCCTCATCACACGGAACCGCTACCCCCCATTCACACAGGAACACCCCCTCATCAAAACAATAGTACTCAGAGAAAATATGTTTGTGTTAATCAGAAAGAAAACATTTTTACATTTATTTTTATCTTTTCTTTTTTCTCTTTTTTTTTTTGGTGATGATGTCTAAGAATTGTGTTTTTACCAACAAATACACATGATAATAAAGGGTTGGGGGAATTTGTCATTAAGGACAATATAGTGGATACAATCATTAGGGCAGGGCTGATTTGACCACTGATTGTTCGGTGGGAGCCTCTCTGGTCTCACATCTACCCAAATAAGGCCCAACGGAAGTGAATTTTTACTCCCACCTTCGCAAATATGCAAAAAATCGCTAATTGTTTTACAATTCGAGCCTGAGGTGTTTTTTAGTTTGTTACTAGTCTATAAAATGGGGAGTTCATTGTCCGACTGTAAACTGAATACAATGTTACTCGCTTAGTCACAAACCACCTGAGGAATAGTGTAATGTTTCAAATGTTATTTGGATGTTACCGACCCTCATGTACACGGGATATCCTACCTTCTATTCTGTTCTTACGCTTTCTTTCTTTTTTTTTTTCTTTCTATTCTTATTTTCATCTTTTACTTCTCTACATTAACAAACATATCCTCAAAAAAATATGTTTGTCTAATCACGAAAAACATATTTTTTAACATTTTTTTATCTTTTTCTTTTCTTTCTTTTCTTTTTTTTTTGCTTATCGATAATTTCAAGATTCTGATTTTAATATCTAACAAATAAATCTCAAAATTTACCTCAAGTTCGTATGAAAAAATTCTTTGTGCTGCTTTGGGAAATGTGAGAATTTTTGTTTAAATTTTAAGCGTTTCATATAAAGACTATAACAGTTTATTTCTCAGAAAACAAGAAAATGTGTGTTTTCAACTAGGTTAGCAGCAGTTAACGTAGAGCAATCGCCTATTTGTGTTAGCTAACAATAAAAGGAGTAATTAATTCAATGATTAACATTCTATTAATAATGGAGATTCGCTTCAGTTTATCTGTAACAAAAATCCTACGTCACTTGCTTACGTCAACATTACCCAAAATCGTCATATACATAGGAATAAATACACTCAAATTTGAGAACATGCATACATTAGACACAGTCTCATTGTTTTTTTAAAACAAAGTTTAATAAATACATGTGACTGGATATTATATATCTAATATAAGTTTGTTTTATTCTACATAGCATCATTTAAATGTTACGTTCAAATTGTTATTTATTTTTTAAGTCTTAATGAATTTTGATATTTGTACGTTACTAGGGACACTCGCGACATTGGAATTTTTTACGCTACCCCACTCAGGCAATATGTTAAATCTATTTTACATCGCCCCGGAGGTGTTTTTATTTTGTAGGCAAGTCTATATAAATGGGATTCGTGTGTCCGTCATGTAACGTGAAACAATGTTTCAGCTTATGTCACAATACGCCCCAGGAATAGTGTAAGTTTACATGAGTATTGATTATAGTAAAATCCATACAATATTTAGATACATTTTGAACACACCTCATATTTTGAAGAAAATGTTTCAATATCGTTGTTCATTGTCTATCTTGGTAGATACAGCTTCAGTCTTGATACTTTTTGAACACACCTTACATAATTCTACTCTTCCCATAATGAATAACACATTAATATAGATGAGAATATATATAAAGTAACTCAATTTTATGCAAAAATAGTTACAATTATTCTTCATTCTGTCCTTGGTAAAAGCATGTTCAGTCTTGAACTTTATTGAACACATCCTGTATATATATATATATATAATATATATATATATAAAATAAAAGATAAAATCTATGAGTCAATGACCGAACCTACTAAAAGTTTCGGCTTAATTCTCTTCAGAGTCAGATCTTAGCCCTGAAGACAATAGCGAACAACTAGTAGGTTCGTTGTCCATTAGTTTTATTATTATTTGCTCAGTCTTAGGTATTAGCACTTTTACTTATGTACTTTAGTCCTCACTGGCGGGTTGTATTTAATATATTATATAGTATATCTTATAATATATTATATATAATATATATATATAAAATAAATATATATATATATAATGCATATAAATTGGTTTTTTCTTTTCGGCCAAAATATTGGTACTAATAATTATTAGGTTGGAACGATTATCTTGGTCTTTCTTTTTTCCACCAATTATTTTTTTCTCACTGGTTATGTTGGTAGTATACTTTTTACAATCAAACTTTTCTGGTTTTTTTCTCAGCCACGAGAGTTTACCAACAGTTTGGTATATTAGAATATAAATATATAATATAATATATATACTATAATATATATATTATAATATAAGGGTAACGTAAACAAACAAATGTGTTTCTTTTTATAAGTGTTAAGCGCTGACAATTTTGGAGAAGTTGTCTTAAATTGAAGTCATATCCAATTTTGAAAATTAATTAATTAATAATTAATGAATATGTATAGGTCGGGTATTATATTTTAAGCTTCTACATTGAAATCATATAGCCCGGTCTAAATTCATTAATTATTAAATTAATTAATTTTCAAAAATTAGGTATGACTTCAATTAACACATATCCTCCAATATATATATATATATATATATATATATAATATATAGCGAGACCCTTCACACAAGTAAGGGATGTGACACACTCTTGTGTTTATATTACATAAAAGATTTATAAACGTCGGTGTAGATTTTTCGCCATCGTCCCAATTTAATTTTATTGGAGTCAAATAAATTTGCATAGGGCGTTAATTGGGGAGGGGAGGTCTGCTTCATAGGTGAATTCTTCGACAATCTGTGTTCAGACATTCCAGAACTGGGGCAGAATAATCAAGCGATCTTTAATCTTGATGTCTAACAATAATTATAGTTAAACTCTCCATCACTCCACAAATCGAAAATATATAGCACCGCTGCTAAACACATATAATTTCTTATCTGTCATCTCTCAAAGTTCTCTTCATAGCAATATTATCTTATAGATGAGGGTAAATACATAAAAGTTATATATATAATATTATATATATACTATATCATTAGTGTACGAAATGGATTTTTGTTTCCTGTTTCTGTTGTTTGTTCAGAGTTACATCTCTTTCCTCTTGTTGTGGCATCTAAACTATATTGAGAAATAGAGTCACTCTAACTCAGCGGTTTGAGTTTCAAAGGTTAACTTCAGACTAAAAAATGTAGTCAACATCTAACATGTTATTAATACATAAAGGTTACAGTAGATTCAGCTATTATGAGGAGTTCGATTCTCACTGGTGCCCATAACTTCTGGCTTTGTGCTGCATCGAAGCTACCACGTAGTAAATAACATATAGTTTAGCAAGCTAATTCGGCAGACCGATGTATTTAGTAGAGTTTCGAAATCACTGGTGTCCACATACTTCTGCTTGTGCCCGCATCTAACTACTTATAAAATAACTATAATGGTTACAGCTAGAATTCGCAGACTACATATAAGTGAGTTCGATTCCACTGGTTGCCCCATACTTCTAAACTTTTGCCACATCTAAGCAATGCTTAGAAAAAACTATAATGGTTAACAAGCTAGATTCGCAGATCCATTACTAATGAGCGATTCTCACTTGGGTGCCCCATAATGTTAGGCAAGCCACGAATTATGTAAAAATAATTTGATTCTTTTGTCTGCAAAAAACTTTTTTTATTTCTCTTCAGATTCTTTTATATGAAATTATGAAAATTTAAATCTAATGAATCTATTCAAAACTTAAAAACAGGTACGTACATAAATATAAGCTGCTTATGAATTATGCAACAATAATCCATAATATAAAAATATCAAGCCTCATCTAAAAAATTCAGAGAAATGATTGCTTTTTGTCTGGTAAAACATTTTTTAAAATTTTTATATTTCTCTTTCAAGATTTCTTTCAATATGAAATTATTGAAAATCTAGCAAATTTGATCTTATTCCAAAAATATCCGCTATTAGGGTAGTGATTTGTTAAAAATACAAGCCCAGTTTCCTTAAAATCCTGAATTCTTGAAGGTGGAATGGTTGATATAAGAATGTGATTCCTAGAATTGGAAAAAATTTCCAATATACATAGTTATAGATTATACCTTCCCATTTACAAAATCTGGCCACATCTGATAAACTAATCAAGCAATTCTCTCACCTCTAAGCGCCTTTCAGAAGTCAGTTGGGTCAATCACTGCCAATCATACCCTAACAGTTATGGAATTCCCCACCGTCTGATTTTAAATCTACTAATGGCATTTTTATTCCAATATCTTTGCACAGGTATGTACAATAATTCATAATATACTTTATGAATTATGAACATTCCTGTAATGATATTGCAAGAGAAATGATCTTTTTGTCTGAGAAAACGTTTTTTATTTTATTTTTTATTTCTCTTTATCGGATTCTTTCAATAAATTATTGAAAATGCTTGCAACAATTGATTCCTATCTTTTCCAAAATATCCGATAATAGGTAGGGATATTTAAAATACAAGCCATTTCCTTAAATCTTGATTTCTTTGAGGTGGAATCGTTGATATAAGAATGCAATTCATATGAATTGGAAAAAATTTCCTATATACATTATAGATTATTGTTGGAAATTCCATAGCTAATTATCTCCCCCTGCCACCAGAGGACGAATGCCAACATCGTATGTTGGCACCAAATACCAAAACTTCACTTATCGCAAAGCAGTTACTGGAGAAAGATGTCAAAAGAAACGCTCTCATTACTTAGCCCAAAAACAGGGCCTTCTTATCACGGAGCACCCATTGAGTGTAGACGCGTAAACAGCAGTTCCTACATTTCATTCATCACTTAGCCCAAAAACAGGGCTTACTTATTGAAAAGCAGTACTGGAGGAGAGAAGTAAAAACACTAAGCTCTCATTACCAAGCCCCAAAACAGGGCCCATTTATCACAGAACTTTACAACCAGCTCCCTTCTAAGGCATTGTATCTACATGCTGCATAAAGGCCAGTACTATTGCACACTTTCTGAAGGACGAGAAACTACCGAGACGAAGCGTCTTATCTACATTTCCTACCGATGAGAAGAAAACCCTGTTATCATCATTACTCAAAGAAAATTCCTCCTCAGATAAGTCTTGTAACAAATACCATTAAAATTTGCAACAATTCTATGTAATTTTGTCAATACAAGTGTCTGCAATTACTTTCATGTTTGTTCCTTCTTTGTCCGACAATTTGCCTACAACTACGGAGAAATAAGAGCTCATTCGAAACCATAACTACTCTTATTATTCTTCCCATTTACAAAATCTGGCCACATCTGATAAACTAACAACTAATTCTCTCACCTCTAATGACGCTCTTTTCAAAAGGTCAAGTTGGGGGTCATCACTTGCCAATCATAACCCTAACAGTTATGGAAAATTCCCCACCTCTGATTTTAAATCTAATGAATCTTATTCAAAATATCTTGCTACAGGTACGTACATAATTCATAATCTACTCATGAATTATGTAACATTCTGTAATATTCAGAGAAATGATTCCTTTTTGCCTGTAGAAAACGTTTTTATTTATAATTTTTCAGATTTCTTTTCATATAAAATTATTGAAAATCTAGCAATTTGATCTTTTCCAAAATATCCGATAATAGATAGTGATTTGTTAAAATACAAGTCATTTCCTTAAATCTTGAATTCTTTGAGACGGAATGGTTGATATAAGAATGTGATTCATTTGATTTGGATAAGAATTCTTTACAAATGTCTGAAAAGATTTCCAATGCACATATTTTTACGTGGATGAAAAGAAAAGAAAGAAAGAAAGAAAGAAGAAAGAGAGAAATATGTGGAGAAGAAAGAAAGAAAGAAATATATGGGGAAGAAAGAAAAAAAAGAAAGAAAGAAAGAAAGAAATATATGGAGAAGAAAGAAAGAAGAAAGAAAGAAAGAAAGGGAGAAATATGTGACGAAGAAAGAAAGAAAGAAATATATGGGAAGAAAAGAAAGAAAGAAAAAATATATGGAAAATGAAAGATATAAAGAAAGAAATATATGGAGAAGAAAAGAAAGAAATATATGGAGGAGAAAGAAAGAAAGAAAGAAATATACAGAGAAAGAAAGAAAGAAAGAAAGAAAGAAAGAGAGAAATATATGGAGAAGAAAGAAAGAAAGAAAGAAATATATGGAGAGAAAGAAAGAAAGAAAGAAAGAAATATATGGAGAAAGAAAGAAAGAAATATATGGAGAAGAAAGAAAGAAAGAACGAAATATACGGAGAAAGAAAGAAAAAAAGAGAGAAATATATGGGGAAGAAAGAAAGAAAGAAAGAAAGAAATATATGGAGAAGAAAGAAAGAAAGAAATATATGGGAAAGAAAGAAGGAAAGAAATATATGGAGAAATAAAGAAAGAAAGAAATATATGGAGAAGAAAGAAAGAAATATATGGAGAAGAAAGAAAGAAAGAAAGAAAGAACGAAATATACGGAGAAAGAAAGAAAGAAAGAAAGAAAGAAAGAAAGAGAGAAATATATGACGAGAAAGAAAGAAGAAAGAAATATATGGAGAATGAAAGAAAGAAAGAAAGAAATATATGGAAAGAAAGAAAGAAATATATGGAGAATGAAAGATAGAAAGAAAGGAAATATATGGAAAAGAAAGAAAGAAAGAAATATAGAGAAGAAAGAAAGAAGAAAGAAAGAAAGAAAGAAATACATGGAGAATGAAAGAAAGAAAGAAAGAAATATATGGAAAAGAAAGAAAGAAATATATGGAGAATGAAAGATAGAAAGAAAGAAATATATGGAAAAGAAAGAAAGAAAGAAATATATGGAGAAGAAAGAAAGAAAGAAAGAAAGAAATACATGGAGAAAGAAAGAAAGAAAGAAAGAAAGAAATATATGGGAGAAGAAAGAAAGAAAGAGAGAAATATATGGAGAAAGAAAGAAAGAAAGAAAGAAATATGTATAGAGAGAAAGAAAGAAACAAACAAAGAACGAAAGAAAGAAAGAAAGATAGAGCGAAATATATGGAGAAGAAAGAAAGAAAGAAATATATGGAGAAGAAAGAAAGAAAGAAAGAAATATATGGAGAAAGAAAGAAAGAAAGAAAGAAAGAGAAATATAAGGATTGCTAAATATTGGGGAATATATTTTGATTGACTGATTTCATAAATAACTAGCATAGTTATGGTTGAATTTTATATATGGATCCACACTTTTGCCTAGGATCAGGATGTAATATCTGCACACCCTGTTAAAGAATAGATTAGTTGTATCTTTTATTTGAGGGGCAGTGTAGCTAATTTTGTTTAACTCTTTGCCTACCAAATTCCCCTCTATGGCTGTACCAAATATTCCTGATATTTTTTTTTACCTGTATTATTATTGCTGTGATGAAATAAGATATTGTTTATATATCACAACTTATCTTATTTCATCACAGAAATAATTTAACATTAATCAATAAGGACATTTTAATGAATAAATACACCATTATAATCGGCTGGGCGTTAGAATGCACCGACTGCACTTCTGCAGACAGGTAAAACTCCCCCAATTGGGCCACCTGTTGGCCGTGGGTAGCGACCCGTGATGCTTAAGGATAGAACCCAGGTGGATGAGCAGTTCATGACTTGCAATACTCCACTTTGGCCCTATCTTGGGCTAGATGGGCAGTCGGAGAGGCCCCCTCCGATCAATTGGCTGGTCACGTCAAGCCCTAGCACCTATATAATTTTCCCAACCCTGTTGCCCTTATGGCAAGCCCCAAAACCTTTTTATCAACTGAATTAATTGAGACACCGATTAATAGCAGTCGATTTCACATGTGTGGAATGCAATGAACACACACGTGAAATCGACTGCTATTAATCGGTGTCTCGATTAATTCAGTGGATTTAACCCTGAAGATCCTTATGGTGAAACTCGAGTAGGTTATCTGTTGTACCCATTTTATAATAATATATATATATATATATATATATATATATATATATATTCAACCCTACCCGTAATACACTTTGATGAAAAGAGAGTGAATGATGAATTTAAGGGAATGTCATCTGAGTATAGGACTGGTCTCGTTCGATTTTCATTCTTTTTATCCTGTTCTTTATTTCCTTTTCTTCTCGCGTGAAAATCTAAAATCATTTGTCAGAGATGCTAATGACTCTTTTTTTTTTTTTGGTTTTTCTTTATTGGCTTTCTTCTTGCAACTGATTTTCTCCTGCCCCTCCCGCTCCTTGTCTTGTTTTTTTTTAGTTTCCCTATGGACACATCAAATTATCTTCATTGACATTTTCTTTGATTTCCTCTCTTTATTTTTTTTGCTTCTTCCTTCTCAAAGAAGAATCCTCACATCTTGGGAAACAGTAAGAGAAAAATATGGAATCTAATGGAATTATTGTTTCACCATCCCCAAATTCAGTTCCTGTGGATTTAACACTTTTGATTGTTTTTTGATGTGTGAACTTGTAGAGCTCTGCATTTTAAAAGCCCAACTCACCAGGTTATCCATTTGTATTGTTGCATGCGATCAAGTGACATCTATATGGGTTTTTTCTGGTTTTATGTGGTATTAAGTTTTTAAGTTATTTTTGGTGTGTGTTTGCTGGTTGTTTTTTTTTTTTTAAACCCATTATATGTGGTTCTTCCTTCTTGTGGGTTGTTAGGCTGAAAAGGAATTAAAGGAAAGAAAAAGAAAAGAAAAAGACAAAATGCACTTTTAGGATTCAGACTTTATTCCTAGGTTCATAGCTATTTCATGAAGAGGAAATTTCTTATTATATGTATTTCTTCCTTCTTGTGGGTTGTCAGGCTGAAAAGGAATTAAAGGAAAGAAAAAAAAGAAAAGACAAAATGCACTTTTAGGATTCAGACTTTATTCCTAGGTTCATAGCTATTTCATGAAGAGGAAATTTCTTATTATATGTATTTCTTCCTTCTGGGTTGTCAGGCTGAAAAGGAATTAAAGGAAAGAAAAAGAAAAGAAAAAGACAAAATGCACTTTTAGGATCAGACTTTATTCCTAGGTTCATAGCTATTTCATGAAGAGGAATTTCTTATTATATGTATTTCTTCCTTCTTGTGGGTTGTCAGGCTGAAAAGGAATTAAAGGAAAGAAAAAAAGAAAGAAAAGACAAAATGCACTTTTAGGATTCAGACTTTATTCCTAGGTTCATAGCTATTTCATGAAGAGGAAATTTCTTATTATATGTATTTCTTCCTTCTTGTGGGTTGTCAGGCTGAAAAGGAATTAAAGGAAAGAAAAAGAAGAGAAAAGACAAAATGCACTTTTAGGATTCAGACTTTATTCCTAGGTTCATAGTTATTTCTTGAAGGAGAGATCTGCTCCTGAGCCAGTCAATAACGTATGTTCCCAGTAAGATCTGCGTTGGGAGTGGCTGAGGGTTATTTTTGGTACCAGGGTCTGACTTCTGTTGATCATCAAGCTGAAATGGAAAAATTAAAACGGAAAAATTTGGCTTGGGCATAATGAATTTAACTATAACTAAGGACACGATTTTTGTTATTTTTTTTACTTAGATTTTAACCATTAGTTGTGTTTTTAACCGTTTTTCATTGGACGTTATTTTCCTACAGAAGGCCACAAGAGAACTAATTTTTAAGGGAGATAAATATTTTCCAAGAATTTATTAACATAAACACACAGATTATTACACGTTTAATCATCCATACTTAAGAAAAACATGCACCGCCTGTAAAATTGAAATAGAAAGTATGTTTTTTTGTACATGTTTATTAATTCTGACTAGTCTTATCATTCGTCTGTTTTATTTTATCTATTTTTTTTTCTTAAACACAACTAACGGTTAAAATTTAAGTAAAAAATAACATCAATCGTGTCCTTAGTAATAATTAAATTCATTAAAATCAATGCCCAAGCTAAATTTTTCCGTTTTTAATTTTGACAATGATTTGCAATTTTAACCAGAAACTTTTAGGATTCACACTTTATTCCTAGGTTCATAGTTATTTCTTGGAGGGGAGATTTTCTCCTGAACCAGTCAACGTGTTTTCTCAGTCAAGGCCTGAGTTGGAAGGACCGAGAAATCTTCTTGTCACCAGAAAGTGAGTCCTTTTCTCTATGCATGCCCAAAAGTTTCTTTCTGTCTGAGGACTCCTGGGAAATTATTATTTTTTATTTTATTTTATTCTAATTTTATTTTAATTCCCACCATCCCTACATCTTGGGAAATGGTTAGAGAAAAATATGGATTCTAATGGAATTCTTATTTTTCTGTCTGTAACTGCCACTAAACCGACCAGTTAATTATTCCTTATTTTTATATAATTATTTTATTTATACAAAATTAACAATCAGAGTATTTAATTTAGGGTAGTTTAATGGGTTTAATATCATTTGGTGCTGACCACTAGTTTCTGCGGTCTATGAACCCTAACCAGAAAAGGGTAAGGGGAAGTTAGAGTTAAAGTTTATCGTCAACTGGTCAGATGAGGCAAAAACAGTAAGTTTCCATTTCTCTGAAGAATGTTCTATTTCTTTGAGGATTTTTGCATTTTTTAAGAGTATTTACTGTATACGTCATTAAATGTATTTGTTTTTTCCTTGTACAGTTTCACAGTGTTTATTAATGACATCCATAAAGGAGCGTCATGCCGTTCCATTTGAGACCAGTAGGCAGTAAAACTGTCCCCAAATTCATTTCCTTTTTATTCTTCCCCTCTGGACTCACACCCGTTGTATAATTCTCAGCGTTTTGTGTTTTCAAAGATATGAGGAAAAAAAAGAAGACCATATGACCTTTAGGCACCCCTTTTGCGATCTCGATTCATAAGGACATTTTTCCATTTACACCGTCAAAATCTGGTTGTTTGTTAACAGACGATTTTTAGAGTTTTTTTTTTAAATTATAAAACTAACCCCTAACCCTAAACCTAACCCTAACCCTAACCCCTTACAAACAACTGGATTTTGACGGTATAAATGAAAAAAATGTCCTTATGAATCGAGATCGCAACTAGGCACTAAAGGTCATATGGTCCTAAAAAGAAATACAATAGCACTGCTTCACACTGTATGAAAAGAGAAGTTTGAGAGTAGCTTCAACCAACAGAAAACGCAGTGAAATAATCTTAATTTTTATTTTGCTTTTTCTCTTGAGCATACTACCAGCATTTTTAGTTGCGGTAATTATATATAAAGATTGTAACAGCAAGTAAAATAATAATTTTGTCTATATAGTACGTGCCTGGAGTTTGGGAGCTGTTAATATACCTTATTTCTTGGAGTAATTGATTATTTTTTTATTATATATGCAGGCATGTGTAAATGTACGGTCGCACACAAGAGGAAACTGGGGAAGAGGTTCATATGTATGACAGTGAATAAAAACAAACGAATGCCTGTGAACAGCGCGTTCACAGCCGAACTTGTAGAAATGGTAGGTGGTTTGAGCCCAGTCTACCCTACTATTTACCCAAATCTGAGGCGAAAAGAGATGGATTCATGCCTTTCCCAAAGCATGAATCCATTATACATGATAACAACCATGATGTTACTTGAGCTTTCAAAATCTGTAAAATCTAAGAAAATCAGTTTTTAATGAACTTATAAAAAGAAAGAAATACGAACCATCACTTTTCTTTCTTGACTTCCTTCAAACAAGAAAAAAATGACTTAGCTCAGTCGGTAGAGCGTTCGGCTAGAAAACCACAAGGTTCCTAGTTCGATACCGGTCCTCGCCAACTCAGTGTATGAGTAGCACAGGGATCTGTGCAGTAAAGTAAGGAGCTGATGATAGGTGAGGCGCTCCACCTCAGATGCTAAAAAACAATCTCCTTGGTCTAGCGCTATTGAAAAGGGGATAGACTCCCTCGCTGTATGGCTGATACCGACTTTAGGCCGCCCCGATGACTTTACTTTTACTTTATATATACATACACACACATGCATAAATATCCATATGCATGTGTATATATATATATATATATGCATTTTCAATAAAACCACTGTACACTAACTGTAATATTTGTATCATTTTGATGGAAGAGTCTTTTGTAATATTATATAGAGCACGCATTTCAAACTGAGAAGCCCCCTAGAGTCGCATGGATTACATATGTATGTCATGAGGGTTGCATGGATTACATATATCTGTCATGAGTCTTTTGTAATATTATATAGAGCACGCATTTCAAACTGAGTAGCCACCTAGAGTCGCATGGATTACATATGTATGTCATGAGGGCTGCATGGATTACATATATCTGTCATGAGTCTTTTGTAATATTATATAGAGAAGGTATTTCAAACTGAGTAGCCCCCTAGAGTCACATGGATTACATATGTATGTCATGAGGGTTGCATGGATTACATATATCTGTCATGAGTCTTTTGTAATATTATATAGAGCAGGCATTTGAAACTTAAGTGTTACATAATTGAGTGGTGGGTGTGGGTTTTTTGACTAACCCTGTAACGAGAATTCAGGGAACCGAAGTGGAAAAATTCCAGACTGTTGGTACCCTTGACCCCAAAGATGGGAATCTCACACATCATATGTTTTAGTTAGTTAAGAAGTCAGTTTCAACCTAAATGGGATGCAGAGCAGACGTGCGACTGTTGAGGTTAACTCTCCACGCATAAAAATGGACAATGCAGAAATAAATCTTTTCAATGCACGACTTAAAAAGAAGCCCTTAGTTAGAGACAGCGACCAGACAAGAATTTTAAGAAGACAAGAAGAGACTAGACAACAATCGGCTAAAAGAAAGAAGTAAAGATGAAACAGCCACTACACAAAGAAAAGGTTGACTCTCTGCGCATAAAAATAAAAATGGGCAATGCAGAAATAAATCTTTGATCAAGGAAAAATGTATTGTAGTTAATTGATGCATGACTTAAAAAGAAGCCCTTAGTTAGAGACAGCAACCAGACAAGAACTTAATAAGAAGACAAAAAGAGACTAGACAACAACCGGCTAAAAGAAAGAAGTAAAGATGAAACAGCCACTACACAAAGAAGACAGAAAGGAGAATAAAGCATTTATTTCTTTATTATCAACTAAAAGCCAATAAATACATATCTAAAAGGAAAAAGACTATTACTGGCAATGTTTACAATGTAAAGACAGCAAGCAAAATGGTGCGATCAGGCTCAAACTTCGATCTTGTGATCAGAACAGTGCCAACTATAACCACACATGTTCAGAATGCAGTGTGACTGTGAGGGCATATGTACATTGTACTAGATTGACTGCGGATGAGTTTCATACTCCGGAAGTCAGCACAGAAGTGTGACCATAAACTAATATTAAACTCACTATTTAATCAATATTTGGCAACTGCCAAGTGCTTGCAGAATTCTCCAAGGTGACCAGTTGTAATTTCCCAGGAATCCATTTGACAATATTTAATGTTCCAATCCAATTCCTCTGGAACTTACACAATTCTTCACTAATGTACGAGAGAGGGTCAAAAATCATCTGCACTTTCGCCATAACATATCTTTATTATAGTCACACTGCGTTCTAGTTTGAGACTCAATCTGGTGGTAAGTGATACAGAAGAGATCTATTAATATGTCTACATTGCACACTCTTTATCATTCCAATTATAAAAAAGTAAAGTTGTCGTGGCGGCCTAATGTCAGTATGAGCCATACAGCGAGGGAGACTATCCACTTTTCACTAGCGCTAGACCTAGGAAATTATTTTAGCAGCCTAATGTCAGTATGAGCCATACAGCGAGGGAGTATATCCCCTTTTCACAAGCGCTAGACCAAGGAAATTATTTTAGCGTCTGAGGTGGAGCGCCACACCTACCATCAGCTCCTTACTTTATCGCACAGATCCCTGTGCTACTCATACGCTGAGTTGGCGAGGACCGGTATCGAACTAGGAATCTTGTAGTTTCTAGCTGAACAATCTACTGACTCAGCTACCTTGTATATATCTTCTATCTTCTTTATAACTGGCTGAGCTCTCTAGTCTTGTCATCTGGGTTGATTTGGGCTGTAAATTTCTTAAGCAAAGTTTAACAGGTTTGAATTCAGAGTTTTCCTTCTCCTAGATTAGTTGCCTAACAAGATTAAAGTCTTCCAACTATTTACCCATAGCTGGAGGGAGATGCATACCTTTCCAAATATATTAGGACTATGGGAAATGCAAACAGCCTCATCCAGAATTTGAACCAAAGAGTTTAACATGTCTGAATTCAGAGTTTTCCTTCTCCTAGACTGGTTACCTACCCAAGGTTAAAGATCCCAGTCTGTCCTACTATTTACTCATAGCTAGAAGGAGGGTAGGTGAATGCATAACTTTCCCAAGGGTATTAGCACTATGTGAAATGCAAACAGCCTTGTCCAGGATTTGAACTTGCATCGATGAGTCCATTTCCTATGACTGTAACCATTACACCATGCACCTTCATATCTTTTTACTTATATATATATATATTTACTGACCCCTCCGCACGAGCAGGATGTGACACAAGGTCAATTTCTTAAGCGGAGTTTAACAGGTTTTGAATTCAGAGTTTTCCTTCCCCTAGACTGGTTGCCTAAACAAAGTTAAAGAGCCCAGTCTGCCCTACTATTTACCCATAGCTGGAGGGAGAGTAGAATTCATACCTTTACCAAGGGTATTAGCGCTAAGTGAAATGCAATTACCATGTCCAGGATTTGAACTCGGGGCGACAAGTCCATTTCCTATGACTTTAACCATTACACCACGCTATCTTTTTACTTATATGGTTGTGTGAAGAAATATAGACAACTATGGGATGTTACACTGGATGGAAGTTCATTATTAGTTGTAATGTCAATGTTCGAACGTTTCAGTTTATATAGAAACCTTCTTCAGGGCAGTATGAAACAAGTAAAGGAAAAAAAGATTTTTGTTGTTAAAAAGATGATGGATTATTTCTCTGAAATTTTTAGATGAGGCTTGATAATTAGTATTATTTGCATTTTTTGGACTATCGTCCTATCTTCATTGTTATCTGTACAACGTTTTGGCGATGTGCCCTCTGGCCTACTTCAGGTATTTCTTGTTGGACTCGGGAACCTTCTTTTCGGACTTGGGAACCTTCTTGTCCAATTGGACACATGGCCTAGTGGATAAAGGAGTTAGGTGAAGACAGTTCTAAGTGACAGTTATCTCTAGACTGCAGGTTCAATCCTAGTCAGGGGCAGCAGTAACATAGAATAATAATTAACACAAGCTTAACACCTGTACACCAGCTATGGTTAGTGGAATGAAACAGGAGAACCCCGTGGACTGAATAAAGGGTTAGGTCCAAAGTTCCATGATGGCTCCCGATTACAACAAGAAGGTTTCCGAGTCCTAGAAAGTTCCTGAGTTCAAGAAGGTTCCTGTATCTGAAAAGAAATACCTGAAGAAGGCCGGAGGGCACATCGGCAGAAACGTTGTACAAATAACAATGAAGATGAGGACAATAGTCCAAATAATACAAATAATACTAAGATGATGGATGTTTTTGAATGAGTTGAGTTTGGAAATATGTAGAAAAGGTTCATAACTGTTCATAGATTGGTGTTCAAATTGAATGTGTGTTCATAGATTGGTGTTCAAATTGAATGTTCATAGATTGGTGTTCAAATGAATGTTCATAGATTGGTGTGTTCATAGAGTGTTCAAATGAATGTTCATAGATTGGTGTTCAAATTGAATGTTCATAGATTGGTGTTCAAATAGAAGTTCATAGATTGGTGTTCAAATAGAATGTTCATAGATTGGTGTTCAAATAGAATGTTCATAGATTGGTGTTCAAATAGAATGTTCATAGATTGGTGTTCAAATTGAATGTTCATAGATTAGTGTTCAAATTGAATGTTCATAGATTGGTGTTCTGTGTTCAAATTGAATGTTCATAGATGTTCATAGATTAGTGTTCAAATGAATGTTCATAGAGAATGTTCATAGATTGTGTTCAAATAGAATGTTCATAGATTAGTGTTCAAATAGAATGTTCATAGATGGTGTTCAAATTGAATGTTCATAGATGTTCAAATGTTCATAGATTGGTGTTCAAATAGAATGTTCATAGATTGGTGTTCAAATTGAATGTTCATAGATTGGTGTTCAAATAGAATGTTCATTGAATGTTCATTAGTGTTCAAATTGAATGTTCATAGATTGGTGTTCAAATAGAATGTTCATAGATTGGTGTTCAAATTGAATGTTCATAGATTGGTGTTCAAATTGAATGTTCATAGATTGGTTTTCAAATAGAATGTTCATAGATTGGTGTTCAAATGAATGTTCATAGATGGTGTTCAATTGAATGTTCATAGATTAGTGTTCAAATTGAATGTTCATAGATTGGTGTTCAAATTGAATGTTCTGTTCATTGAATCAAATAGAATGTTCATAGATTGGTGTTCAAATTGAATGTTCATAGATTGGTGTTCAAATAGAATGTTTATAGATTGGTTTTCAAATTGAATGTTCATAGATTAATGTTCAAATTGAATGTTCATAGATTGGTGTTCAAATAGAATGTTCATAGATTGGTGTTCAAATTGAATGTTCATAGATTAGTGTTCAAATTGAATGTTCTTAGATTGTGTTCATGTTCATTGGTGTTCAAATTGATGTTCATAGATTGGTGTTCAAATTGAATGTTCATAGATTGGTGTTCAAATTGAATGTTCATAGATTTGTTCAAATTGATGTTCATAGATTGGTGTTCAAATTGAATGTTCATAGATTGTTTCAAATTGAATGTTCATAGATTTGGTGTTCAAATTGAAATGTTCATGATGTGATTGGTACACGCGAAAATGAAAGTCAAGATGTGATTTTATGGTTGTGTATGAAAATGATAAGTAGAAAGGTGTAAGTAATGATAGACGTTGACTGAGATGATTTCGTGTGAGTTTGAACATTTATTGATTAAACTCTGATAAGTCAGTTATTGATCTGTTTGGTTTGATCAGTCGGTAAAAGAAAAAGAAAATAATATTTTGAGCAGATCAAAATTTACCTGCAGCAACCAGCAGTAGCAACAGTAGCAAGTTCAAAATTTCAAATTATTCTTCCTTGAAATCCTTGGAAGCCATTAGTTGTTTTTATTAAAATGTACAATTGACTTGATCAAGTTGATAATGTAGATAATAATACTTAATAATATAGATATTTTAATCTAGTTAATAATGTAGATTATAATGATTAATAATATAGATAATAATAGTTGATAATGTAGATATTTTGATCAAGTTAATAATGTAGATTATAATTATTAATAATATAGATAATAATAGTTGATAATGTAGATATTTTAATCTAGTTAATAATGTAGATTATAATGATTAATAATATAAATGATAATAGTTGATAATTTTTGATCAAGTTAATAATGTAGATTATAATTATTAATAATATAGATATTAATAGTTGATAGTATATATTTTAATCTAGGTAATAATGTAGATTATAATGATTAATAATATAGTTAATAATAGTTGATAATGTAGATATTTTGATCAAGTTAATAATGTAGATAATAATGATTAATGTTGATTTTTAGCACACCAAATTTGAAAAGTGTCGCGAAAAATGGCGACTTTTTTGTAACCTATTTTTGTTTGTAAAATGAGTTCTAGATCTTCCCTACTTCTAAAAATTGGTTTATAAAAGCATTTTTGTCCAAGGAATTCAGAAATGCTATCAGAAAAGTCTTAAAGTCAACCAATTTTAAGTTATTGATGATTTCTAACATTTTCATAGCAAGATCAATATCCCGATGTGGCACTGTGTCTATGACAACAATTTTTTCTATTATTATTTCACATATATTGAACATTATTTGTACCAAAAAGATAGTTTGATTTTTGCTCAGAAAATTTCAGAAAAATTGAAGGGGGTGGGTGACAATTTTACTTTTTTCTGGATGATTTGACATGGAATTACCCTGAGGGAAGTTTTTTTTGCTGAGTCAGTGTTTTGTTGAGTGAGATGCTTTATCAAACGGGTGTTTTGTTTTTAAGGCTTTTTTGTTAAGTGTTTTTTTTTCTGCTTTGGTGTTTTTCTGAGTGGGCATTTTGTTGAGTGAGAGTTTCTTTATATTGAACCCTCCCCCACAAATCTATTGCATAGGGCCCCAAGGTGGAGTGTTGCATCTCATGGACTGCTAAGCCGCCAGGATTCCGTCCTTAAGCATCATGGGTCACCAACATTGGCTAACAGGTGACCACATTGAAGGTGGAGATCTTACCCCTCTGTAGAAGTGCAGTTGTGCAACCATGACCGACAAGTGGTCCCATTAAAGGGTGGGATCTTACACCTCTGCAAAGGTGCAATTAGCATATCTAACAGCCCCATCTGATATTCTCCAGCCCCCCCCCCCAGCTGGATCTATAGAATACACCAACTGCACCTCTGCAGAGGAGTAAGATCCAACCCCTAATGGGGCCACCTGTTTGCCATGATTTTCTGACTGTATTTCTACAGAGGGGTAAGATCACATGTTGGCCATGGTTGGTGGCCCTATTATGAGAGGGATCTTACCCCTCTGCTGAGGTGCAGTTGGTGTATTCTATAGATCCAGCTGACAGGGTGGTGTCATAGATGATGCTCCAGCCTTGTACCAGACTTGACCTGAGTAATTGATTGAATATTGAAACTTTTACTGCCTACTGGTCTCAAAGAAAGGAATGGCATGACGCTTCTTTACTGATGTCATTAAGTTTATTTAATAAACACTGTGAAACTGTACAAGGAAAAACAAATAACATTTAAAAAACGGATAACAGAAAATACTTTTCAAAGAAATAGAAAATCCTCAAAGAAATGTGAAAATCCTCAAAGAAATAGAAAGCTTTTACCGTTGTTACCTATTCCGTCTAGTGGCATAAAAACTCTAACTCTGACTTCCCCTTACCCTTTTCCGGTTAGGGTTCATAGACCGCAGAAACCAGTGGTCAGCACCAAATGGTATTAAACACATTAAACTAAATTGAATACTGTGGTTGTAGTTAATTTATTTTTATATAATTATAATTATATAATTATAAACAAAAACAACTGTATGGCCACCTGCCCCCCGCCAACCATATCACAAACCATACGAGTAAGACGGGCTAGACATGCAAGACACTACTGGAGAAGCAAGGACGAGCTCGTAAGCGACGTACTACTGTGGAAGCCAGCACATAGACACGCTAATGTGGGCCACCCAGCCAGGACCTACATTGACCAACTATGTAGGGATGCCGGCTACTGCGCCGAGAGGCTCCCAGAGTCAATGAATGCTAGGGAAGGCTGGCGAGAGATCGTCATGGATATCCGTGCAAATTGCATGACATGATGATGATGATGATGATTCTATACATGAATAATCTACACACAGTTGTATGATATCAAGTACTCTTGTCAAATAATAAATAGAATTTTCCGGCATATCTATTTAGTCTGTAAATGGGACCATAACAGGTACAACCACTTTGGGTCAGAATGGACCTAGAAATAATAGCAATGAAGGGGCAATCTACACTCCTCAGCACTCCAAAACTGGTACCTTACCAGCAGATGCAGTCCTCATACCCAGGACACCCCCTTTTGTGTGAGAGTATCTTTCTGCAGGAGATACAATACAGATTCGATACAATATCTTATTATAATGGAGATTGTGGGTTTGTCTGTCTGTAACCGAAACTATATTACTAAACAAGTCACAATTACTTTTGTTATTTATATCACATTCTCCATGATTTTATTTTTATTTAAACCTCAGTTATTAATAAAATTGTTTTACATTATTAATACTGTTGACCATATCTACATACTAATAACATGCAATTGTATTTATATATACAACAAAATAGCGGTTCACAGTGTGAATGGGAAGGCTAATTTGCATATTGATCTTAAAAATTTGATTTTAATAAATATATGCTTAGTATTATTGATTTCTAATTGTTTGGTTTTATCTTATTGAATATGAGCAAAAATCTCGGGGATAAATCTTAAAAGAAACCATTAACAAGAAGAAATAACTGTAATATTATTCTTTACTTCCTATTTTAACTAAATAGTTAAATTAGGAAATTTACCACTGAAAGACGGGAGTAATGGAAAATGATGGAAGAGTTAGTTTCAAAGTTGTTCTATTTTCCGATTATACCCCCTCTGTTCCAAATATCTTTATCTGAATTCTTATTCAGTTTCATTAGTCTTTCTAATTTAACATGATATTTTATTATATTAAAACTTAAATACTTGCACCCGGAGGGTGCATATATTTTCTAGTAACTATAAATTATTTTTAGTAAGATGACTTGAAGCTATAATTGTTTACTAAAGATTATTATTAGTTATTTGAAACCATCCGACTGTGTGCAAGCAAATGACTATTATCAAATGTTGCAAAAAAATTTGCAGCTATGTTATAAAATGTTTTCACTTTAACAGCATTTTGTGGTGTTTTCATATCTTTTTATATACACTCATACCGTCGGATTCATTTCCTTTCTTTTAACTTATATTGGTCATATTGTATTAGATATTCACTGATCTTAGCTTCGTTTCCCATAAGACCAGAATTAGGGCTAGACAGGCAGTCAGAAAGGCCCTCACCAATGAATGGAACCTGGGAACCTTCTTTTACTGCCTACTGGTCTTGAAGAAAGGAATGGCATGACGCTTCTTTACTGATGTCATTAAGTTTATTTAATAAACACTGTGAAACTGTACAAGGAAAAACAAATAAGATTCAATAAAAAGATAACAGCGAATACTTTAAAAAAGGAAATCCTCAAAGAAATGTGAAAGCGCTTACCGTTGTTGCCTGTCCCAACCAGTGGCGTAAAAACTCTCAAGGCTTGTCCCTGACTTCCCCTTACC
>CM042172.1:30820607-30823107 GCA_023376005.1 Doryteuthis pealeii | reverse complement strand
GTGTGCTACAATGCACCACTTAAATTTATAGACTAGTCGAGGTCACATGGTTTAAAACTTAGCCAATCAACAGCCCTAATGCATGGCTGGTTGACTACTTAATCACTGATATTGAGAGATGTCCATTTGCAATTATTGATGAAGGACTTGCAATACTGAGGAGCACCAAGTAACAACCAAAGGATTCTTTACGAAGGATTTCTGCTGGACAAGCACTCTTGCTTGGAGACAAAAGTTAGAGAGGCCTCCTCAGATCAATCAGCTAGTCTCTCGAGCCCTAGCACCTATACAGTTTTCCCAATCATATTGGCCTTATTGCAAACCCTCAACCCTTTTATCATAATTGTGCCAGAAGGTGGTGGCTGAGGGTCTAAGAAACCTGGATATATTTAAACCGCATCTAATGGTTAGCGCAACTTCAATATTTAATGGACTGTCTGAGCGATCCGCAATGTGTTATCCTGTCAATTAGATGCAATCCAGGATCCGTTCGGCAAATAAAGAAATGGATGGCTTCATAAATCATTCGCTCGGATAATGCCATCGCGTTTTCTGCTTCATGTCATTATTTAGTTTGCTGGTCAGCAATATTGTCAATGTAATTGTCAATTCTACTAGCTGAAGTAACTGTGCTACGTTGGGTCAGAAGTTAAGTCTTTGTTTACTACACGCTATTTTACAATCATCTAAAAAATTCAGGCAAATCATTGATTCAATTTATCATATATATAAAATATATATATATATATATATATATATATATATATATACATGCACACACTTTATATATATTTCATATATACACACAGTACACACACACACATTTCATATATACACACAGTACACACACACACATTTCATATATACACACAGTACACACACACACATTTCATATATGTTTCATATGCACACACACACAAACACACACACACACATTTCATATGCACACACTCACACATTTTATATATATTTCATATGCGCACACACACACACACACATTTCATATATATTTCATACACACACACACGAATATTATTTTTATGGTCAGTTCATGGATTACTGTCCCTATTCATGTATCATGCAAATTAATAGTACTACAAGTCCAATAAACTTCTAACCTCACAATCACTGCTACAAGTCAGTTGCTCATTGAATAAACATGTTACTACTTCTTTTATATAAATGAATTCTTTACATTTATTCCTTCGTGGTGTAATGGTTAAAGTCATGGGAAATGGACTTGTCGCCACGAGTTCAATTTCTGGATGTGGTAATTGCATTTCACTTAGAACTAATAACCTTGGGAAATGTATGAATCCTACTCTCCTTCTTGCTATGAATAAATAGCAAGGCAGACTGGGCTCTTTAACCTTGCTTAGGCTAGAAAGAAAACTCTGAATTCAAACCTGTTGAACTCCGCTTAGGAATAGTATTATCTGCATTATTCGGACTATTGTCCCCATCTTTATAGTTATTTGTACAACAATAAAGATGGGGACAATAGTCTGAATAACGCAGATGATACTAATCATCAAGCCTCATCTCAAACATTCAGAGAAATCCGTTAAAGAAATTGACCTTGTGTCACATCCTGCTCATGGGGAGGGGTTGGTAAATATATATATATATTGTATATCATAGTATTTAATCTCTCCTCTCTCTCTCTCTCTCTCTCTCTCTCTCTTTTTCTGCATTAGCATACATTAATTAATAAGACTATCAAAAAATAAAAGAATAAAAATAAAACACCCTCCGGCCTATGTGTTTACAAACATAAACATTTGAGAAAGAGGACTGTACCTTGAATATAAGGAAAGTAATAAAACTAAGAACACAATATTCATCATTTTGTTTCTGATCTTCACTCTTTTCCATGCTTCTAAAAGAACTGCCCCACCCCAATTTTTTCCCAAAACTCAACAGATATATATATATATATATATATATATATATATCTGTATCCAGCAATATGAAAGGACAAAGGACAATATTTGCAGATAAAAAATGGCTGCATTGTTCAATAATATATGCCTAAAAGAAGGAATGCTGCCTAACTATACATATATATATATATATATATACATATAAAATAATAAAATTCGAAGGCAATACAATGCGTAAAAAATAAAGACAAAAAGATGTTTTATATGTATAATCGATTTCAAAGCAAAGCTTTATCATCAGAGTTTTTTTCAGAAATGACGTGCTTATGTTTTTTTATTTGTGTGGTTATAATTTCTCTTCATGGTGGACTCTCCTATCGTGAATGATAGATGAGGGGCAGCAGTGAGTGATTTGTTTCCTCCCATGTTGTGCATGCTGTCAAGAAGACATTTTGTGTTTCCTCGAGTGTGATAGCAGCCCAGCCCCACTGCGAGCCATGAAGCCACACTGACAAACGAAAAAGCTCCAAGGCAGGAGTTAAATGTTTTTCTTTTAAGGTTAGGCAGAGCTGATCTCTATGCTTCAGTTTATTTTGTTCAAAGCTCGTTAGTCTAGC
>CM042172.1:30790607-30815607 GCA_023376005.1 Doryteuthis pealeii | reverse complement strand
CTAATTAATTAATTATTAATTAATTAACTTTTAAAATTAGGTACGACTTCAATTAAGCACATATTCTCCCCAATATATATTATATATATATATGTCTCTCTCTCTCTCTCTCTTCTTTCTCTCTCCTTCTCTCTCTCTCTCTCTTTCACCTTCTCTCTCTCTCTCTCTTTCACCTTCTCTCTCTCTCTCTCTCTCTCTATCTCTCTGGACATGGGTCCAGTTGTCTTTTTACCCGTCTTTGATCTTAATATTTTTATTGCAATCAAAGTCCTCTGAACTGAAAACAAACCTTTTTGAGGATTATGTAAAAACAATAAAGAAAAAATATTTCCATTTTTTTTTCAAACCATTTATTCATAAAGGAGTTGGTTTGTAGCTGTTGTGTGTGTGGTGTGTGTGTGTGTGTATGCGTATGTGTGTACTTGTGCATGTGTGTATGTATGAGTATTTAGTTTAACAGTTTTGAATTCAGAGTTTTCTTTCTCATTGACTGGTTACCCAGCCAAGGTTAAAGAACCCAGTCTGCCCCACTATTTACCCATAGCTGGAGGGAGATTAGTTGGATGCATACCTTTCACAAGGAGATTAGCGCTATGTGAATGCAAGTAGCATCATCCCGGATTTGAACTCGGGTTGACGAGTCCATTTCGTACGACTCTAACCATTACACCATGCAGTTCCATTTATATATGTACATATATGGACATATATTTGCCTGTCTCTATCTTCTGTTTCCATCTGTCTCTCTATCTGTCTGTCTGTCTGTCTGTCTGTCTCTCTCTCTCTCTTTCTGGACATGGGGCCAGTTATACAACATCTTTTTTTACATCTTTTTTACATCTTTTTTACATCTTTTAATTGATTTCAATTGATTATTTTCCTTTGTTTTTTACCCCCCTCCTTTTAGTCTCTCTCTCTCTCTCTCTATCTCGCTCTCCTCTCTGGAAATGGGTCCATTATTCAACATCTTTTTTACATCTTTTTTACATCTTTTAATTGATTTTAATTGATTTTAATTGATTATTTCCCTTTGTTTTTTACCCCCTCCTTTTAGTCTCTCTCTCTCTTTCTCTCTCTCTCTCTCTCTCTTTCTGGACAGGGGCCAGTTATTCAACATCTTTTTTTACATCTTTTTTACATCTTTTTTACATCTTTTAATCGATTTCAATTGATTATTTCCTTTGTTTTTTAACCCCCTCCCTTTTAGTCTCTCTCTCTCTCTCTCTCTCTCTCTCCTCTCTCTCCTCTCTCTCTCTCTCTCTCTGGGTCCAGTTGTTTTTACCCCCCCACCCCACCCCCACACCTTTGATCTTAACATTTTTATTGCAATCAAAGTCCTCTGATAAGGGAGGACTGAAAACAAACCTTTTGAGGATTGTATAAAAATAATACAGAAAAAATATTTCCATTTTATTTTTCAAAGTATTTATTCATAAAGGAGTTGGTTTGTAGCTGTTGTGTATGTGTGTGTGTGTGTGTGTGTGTGTGTGTGTGTGCATGTGGGTGTGTGTGTGCTTGTGTGTGTGTGTTTGTGTGTGTGCATATTTATTCATGAAGGAGTTGGTTTGTAGCTGTTGTGTATGTCTGTGTGTTTGTGTGTGTATGTGTGTGCATGTGTGTGTGCATGTGTGTGTGCATGTGTGTGTGGGTTCTTGTGCGTGTGTGTGTGTGTATGTGTGCATATGTGAGTGCTTGTGCGTGTGTCTGTGCACGTGTGTGTGCACATGTGCATATGTGTATGTGTGTGTGTGTGTGTATGTGTGTGTGTGTGTTGCACGTATACATATGTATGTAAGTGCTTGTGCATGTGAGTGCATGTGTGTGTGTGTGTGCATATGAGCCTGTTTATGTGTGCGTGCGTGTATGTGTGTGGTTTATTGTTTGGGCTTTTTACGGCATGCCAACCCTTGTTGGGTTATTCTATGTCAAAGAAATTTTTGTTTTATTCATTCTTCATGTGTACTCAATATTTTTAAAAACTTAGTTGTTAAAATTCCTAGCATGAAATTGTGTGTACACATTATCTGAAATGAACTTAATTGTTATTAAGAACACATTTTATGATATTTTTGTGTTAAAGCATGCACTTGTATTGTTTTCGAAAAAGTTTCTAAGATTTGTTTATTTCGCACGGAGACTTTCAAAATGGCTACCGTCTTGTTTCAAAGTGAAAGTCAGTTGGCTAAATTCCTAGCGTAAAATTATCTGAAATGAACTTAATTGTTATTAAGAACATATTTTATGATATTTTTGTGTTAAAGCATGCACTTGTATTGTTTTCGAAAAAGTTTCTAAGATTTGTTTATTTCGCACGGAGACTTTCAAAATGGCTACCGTCTTGTTTCAAAGTGAAAGTCAGTTGTCTAAATTCCTAGCATAAAATTATCTGAAATGAACTTAATTGTTATTAAGAAGATATTTTATGATATTTTAGTGTTAAAGCATGCAGTTGTATTGTTTTCGAAAAAGTTTCTAAGATTTGTTTATTTCGCAAGGAGACTTTCAAAATGGCTACTGGCTTGTTTCAAAGTGAAAGTCAGTTGTCTAAATTCCTAGCATAAAATTATCTGAAATGAACTTAATTGTTATTAAGAAGATATTTTATGATATTTTAGTGTTAAAGCATGCAGTTGTATTGTTTTCGAAAAAGTTTCTAAGATTTGTTTATTTCGCACAGAGACTTTCAAAATAGCTACTGGCTTGTTTCAAAGTTAAAGTCAAGGGAGGTTACTCTAATTGCCTTTTTTTGCTAGGAATTTTGACAACTAAAGGTGACCGACCCATCTATGGATTAAATAGAAAAATGTATTTATAAAAAAATTGTATTATCCATTAAGAATTGATTTATTTCAAAACTTTATCGGCATTAAATGACCCACTGAGGTTGATATGCCGTAAAACAAACCAAACCAAACCCTTCATCACCATTGCTCCCTGGTCCACTCTGACCCAGAGTGGTAGTACCTGTTAGGGTCCCACTAGGTTAAATAGAAAAATGTATTTATAAAAAAATTGTATTATCCATTAAGAATTGATTTATTTCAAAACTTTATCGGCATTAAATGACCCACTGAGGTTGATATGCCGTAAAACCAAACCAAACCAAACTAAAGGTGAAAATTACCAAATTGTGACCTTGAATAACCAAAAACAATATGGCCGCCAAGGGCAACATCAGAAGCCTGTTATCATTCACTCTTAACATCTTCCCTCAATTCAGCATTAGTTTACTAAACTCCTCGTTTCGCTGGTATTTGATTACTCGACTCAAAACCATCCAATAAGTTTGCTGTCATAATACGCCACAAGCCACAATAAATCTCTCCCTTTCTGTCGACTTTGAAAAAATCAATTGAAAGACAATACACCTCTACCCAATATATTTTCAAAATGGCTGATCCCGCTTCTTTTGTTGTATTACAGGAAGTAGCTAAAAATAAAATGAATGCTGGGATTATCCTAAATGCGTGGCTTGAATAAATTTCTTTGGCAAAATTCTAAATCTGAATAATTATTTTTAATCCCAAACAAAACAAAAAAAAAAAAATTGTAATTAAAATATTTGTATAAAAATTCTCAAGGATTATGAATATTTGTAACACTGGTTTATTTTGTACTTCACTAGCAGGGATACCCAGCATTGCCCGGGATTTAAAAAGTTAGAAATAAATCTCTTATCTATATTTATATATAGAAAATAGAAAAAAAATGTATTCCAAAAGAATTTTACCTAGAATATCTACCTTTTTACTTATGTATGATTTTTTACCTTGACTTATATTGCTTTTTTTTTTTTTTTTTCGTGATGGCTTCCCGATTACAACGAGAAGGTTCCCGAGTTTGAAAAGAATGTTGCTGAGTTTGAGAAGGCTACCAGTCTGACAAAAAAGAAGACCGGAGGGCAAATCGGCTGAAACGTTATACAGATAACAATAAAGATGAGGACAATAGTCCGAATAATCCAAATAATACTAATTATCAAGCATCATCTCAAAAATTCAGAGATATAGTGCAGATAACAAAAAAAGATGAGGACAATAGTCCGAATAATCCAAATAATATTAATTATCAAGCCTTATCTCAAAAAATTCAGAGATATAGTGCAGATAACAATAAAGATGAGGACAATAGTCCGAATAATCCAAATAATACTAATTATCAAGTCTCATCTCAAAAATTCAGAGAAATAGTGCAGATAACAATAAAAATGAGGACAATAGTCCGAATAATCCAAATAATACAAATTATCAAGCCCCTCTCAAAAATTCAGAGAATAGTGCAGATAACAATAAAAATGAGGACAATAGTCCGAATAATCCAAATAATACTAATTATCAAGCCTCTCTCAAAAATTCAGAGAAATAGTGCAGATAACAATAAAAATGAGGACAATAGTCCCGAATAATCCAAAAATAATATAATTATCAAGCCCTCTCAAAAATTCAGAAAATAAATAGTGCAGATAACAATAAAAATGAGGACAATAGTCTGAATAGTCCAAATAATACTAATTATCAAGCCTCATTGCAAAAATTCAGAGAAATAGTGTAGATAACAATAAAGATGAGGACAATAGTCGAATAATCCAAATAATACTAACCCCTCTACATATCAGGTGTATAAAGGGAGAAAGTAAAGAGAAGAGGGGATGGGATGTGTCCTTAGTTTTCTTACTTGCTCTACCTTGTTCTTTCCTCGGTCGGACGGATTTCTTTCTTCTGTTGGGCTGGCCATCTGTGCTCATTTCTTGTTTGTAATAAATAAAATGATTTTGTTGTTTTCAGATGTCTATTCTTTATTACAAAAACCTATCCCAAAAGGGTTTCTAACCACGTGGTGAGAAACTGGAATGTTGGGAGCGGAGGAACCCTACGTCTGCTCCTGTTTACTAAGATCTAAACTTCTGAGCCCTTACCTTGTAACCATTGTAGTAGTTACAATCATTGACCTCATCAGCTATAAACCAACACACACAAGCGCACATGCACACACACACACACACACACACACACACACACAACAACAACAACAACAACAACAACAGCTACACACCAACTCCTTTATGAATAAATGCTTTGAAAAAAAAATGGAAATATTTTTTCTTTATTATTTTTTATATAATCCTCAAAAGTTTTTTTTCCCGCTCTCTCTCATCAGCAGACTTTGATCGCAATAAAATGTTAAGATCAAAGGGGGGGGGGTGTAAAAAACAAAGGAAAATCAATTAAAATCGATTAAAAGATGTAAAAAAAAGATATAAAAAAGATGTTTTTATAACTGACCCATTTCCAGAGAGAGAGAGAGAGAGAGAGAGAGAGAGAGAGAGAGAGAGAGAGAGAGAGAATTTGGCATACATATATATATATATATGTAAACAAATCTAGCTATTTTCATAAGCACATATTCTCCCAAATATATATATATATATTTATATATATTTACTAACCTCTCCGAACGAGCAGGATGCGACACAAGGTCAATTTCTTAAGCGGAGTTTAACAGGTTTGAATTCAGAGTTTTCCTTCTCCTAGACCGGTTGCCTAACCAAGGTTAAAGAGCCCAGTCTGCCCTACTATTTACCCATAGCTGGAGGAGAGTAGGATTCATACCTTTCCCAAGGGTATTAGCGCTAAGTGAAATGCAATTACCCCGTCTACGATTTGAACTCGGAGCAACGAGTCCATTTCCCATGACTTTAACCATTACACCACGCGCTTCCTACTATATATATAAGTTAAAAAAAGTGAGAGAGAGACAGAGAAAGAGAGAGAGATAGAGAGACATAGGAGAGAGACAGATAGAGAGAGACAGGCAAATATATGTTGGTTAGAGTCATAGGAAATGGATTTGTTGACCGGAGTTCATATCCTGGATGAGGCTGTTTGCATTTCACATAGTGCTAATCTCCTTGTGAAAGGTATGCATCCAACTAATCTCCCTCCAGCTATGGGTAAATAGTGGGGCAGACTGGGCTCTTTAACCATGGCTGGTTAACCAGTCTAAGAGAAAGAAAACTCTGAATTCAAAACTGTTAAACTGCACTCAAGAAATTGACCTTGTGTCGCATCCTGCTTGTGTGGAGGGCTTGGTATATATATATATATATATATATATATATATATATAGATAGATAGATAGACAAAAGGATATGAAAACACACAATGCTGTTAAAGTGAAAATATTTTATATCATATTCATAGCTAATATTGAACAATATTTCGATTGTTCAATATTAGCTATGAATATGATATAAAATATTTTCATTTTAACAGCATTGTGTGTTTTCATATCCTTTTATCTATACTTATACCATTGGACTCATTTCCTTTCTCTTAACTTATATATATATATATATATATATAATATATATATATGTGTGTGTGTGTGTGTGTGTGTGTGTGTCTATGTGTTTTGTGTGTGTGTGTGTGTGTGTGTGTGTATTTACCAACCCCTCGGCACAAGCAGGATGTGACACATGGTCAATTTATTTAGCAGAGTTTAACAGGTTTGAATGCATAGGTTTCCTTCTCCTAGACTGGTTGCCATACCAAGATTAGAGACCCAAGTCAACCCTACTATTTACTCATAGCCTGGAGGGAGGATAGTTTCCCAAGGGTATTAGTGGCTAATTTGCTAGACTGTGACATCATAGTCAGCGAGTTTAAACTCCAGTTGGCACTATTACATTTATATTTCGAAAGATATGAACCCCTTAATCCCCCAGCTATGGGTTAAATAGCACCACTACTGTTCTCCTACAAGGCAGACTCTGGCACAAGGGTTGATATGCCATTAAAATAAAGAAACTAAACCAACTATAAAATAGAATAATAATAAAAACTGATGGCACTCAGTTTCACATTGCTGATCCTCAGGCGAGCCAGGATACTTGTTAAAAGATGAATAAGAATTATTTCAGGAAAATATTTTCTCTTAGATTTTTTCCCCTATCAATGCTGGGTACCTCTACTAGTATTTATTTGTTCATAATATTTAAACAGGAGGACTCCATGAGGATTAGTAAGATGAGTCTCTGAAAATCTGAGTTCTTTTTTCCCTAGTAATGCTGAGTACCTCTACTAGTATCTATTTGTTCATAATATTTTAACAGGAGGACTTTATGAGGATTAGTAAGATGAGTCTCTGAAAATCTGAGTTCCATTTCTCCTAGTAATGCTGAGTACCTCTACTAGTATTTATTTGTTATAATATTTCAACAGGAGGACTCCATAGGGATTAGTAAGATGAGTCTCTGAAAATCTGAGTTCCTTTTCTCCTAGTAATGCTGAGTACCTCTACTAGTATTTATTTGTTTATAATATTTCAACAGGAGGACTTTATGAGGATTAGTAAGATGAGTCTGAAAACCCGAGTTCCTTTGCCCCTTGTAATGCTGAATACCTCTACTAGTATTTATTTTTTCATAATATTTTGACAGGCAAAATCCATGATGGTTAATAGGTTGAGTCTCTGAAAAGTGGAGTTCCATTTTGAGATACCTTCATCCCTCAGTAATGCGGGTACCTTTACTAGTATTTATTTGTATATTTTTATGAGACAAATCCATGTTGATTAATAGGATGTCTCTGAAAAGCTGAGTTCCTTTTTGGGATTCATTTTTCTCTTAGTAATGTCGGGTATCTCTACTAGTATTTATTTGTTTATAATATCTTAGCAGAAGGAATCCATGGTGATTAATACGTTGAGTCTCTGCAAAGCGGAGTTCCATTTTGAGATTCATTTTTCCCCTAGCAATTTTTGGGTACCTCTACTAGTATTCAGTTGTGTGTAACAATTTAATGGGAGGAATCCTGATGATTAATAAAATAAGTTTCTGAAAAGACAAATTCCTTTTTTAGATACATTGTTCCCCTAACAATGTCCTGTACCTCTACTAGTATTTATTTGTTTGTAATAGCCCAACAGGAGGAATCCATGATGATTAGTAAGATGAGTCTCTGCAAATCTGAGTTCCTTTTTGAGATACATTTTTCCCTACCAATTACGGGTACCTCTACTAGTATATATTTGTAATATTTTAACAAAAGGAATCCATGATGATTAGTAAGATGAGTCTCTGCCAATCTGAGTTCCTTTTTTAGATACATTTTTCCCTAATAAATAATTGGTACCTCTACTAGTATATATTTGTAATATTTTAACAGAACGAATCCATGATGATTAGTAAGATGAGTCTCTGCAAAGCTGAGATCCTTTTCCTTTTTGAGATACATTTTTCCCTACCAATTCCGGGTACTTCTACTAGTATATATTTGTAATATTTCAACAGAAGGAATCCATGATTTTTAGTAAGATGGGTCTCTGCAAAGCTGAGATCCTTTTCCTTTTTGAGATTCCTTTTTCCCCTGCCAATTCCGGGTACCTCTACTAGTATATATTTCTAATATTTTAACTGAAGCAATCCGTGATGATTAGTAAGATGAGTCTCTGCAAAGCTGAGATCCTTCTCCTTTTTGAGATACATATTTCCCTACCAATTCCGGGTACCTCTACTAGTATATATTTCTAATATTTTAACTGAAAGAATCCGTGATTATTAGTAAGATGAGTCTTTGCAAAGCTGAGATCGATTTCCTTTTTGAGATACATTTTTCCCTACCATTTCCGGGTACCTCTACTAGTATATATTTATAATATTTTAACAGAAGGAATCCGTAATGATTAGTAGGATGAGTCTCTGCAAAGCTGAGTTTCTTTTTGAGATACATTTTTCCCTACCAATTCCAGGAACCTCTACTAGTATATATTTCTAATATTTTAACAGAACGAATCCATGATGATTAGTAAGATGAGTCTCTGCAAAGCTGAGTTCCTTTTTGAGACACAATGCTTTTTCATTTAATCACTCTTTTTTTTGTTGTTGCTAGAAGTAATTTTCTTTATGCGTGTAATATATTCAACAGTCTAGCTTGACCCAAACTGCTTTTGGCTGGCTGTGATGCGTTTCTCATGGTAACATGGCGTGATCGAACAATAATATTATTCACTATTATTCACATGACCAAGTGATGAAGTGTCATGATATAATGAAGCCAGCAGCTAACGTTTTGTAAGAGTAGCTTATAAGGATGTAAACATAGCTTGTTATTTCTAGGTTGCCTGATGACAGGTGGCACTGCTAATGAAAATGCCTATATTGAAGTGGGTATAATGGTTAGAGTCTTAGGAAATGGACTCATCAACCAGAGTTCAAATTCTGGACGAGGCCGTTTGCATTTCACATAGCGCTAATATGTATGGGAAAAATATCTACTCTCCTTCCAGGTATAGGTAAATAGTCAGGCAGACTGGGCTCTTTAACCTTGGCTAGGTAACCAGCTTAGGAGAAGGAAAATTTAGAATTCAAACCTGCTAAATTCTGCTTAAGAAATTGACCTTGCAGAACCTTTCCTCTCATGAGCCCTCAAATGACTCATCAAACCCGCTGCAGATCTACAAAGTTTGATGCAAATATGACATAGGAAGGACGTCCTTCCTGTTGTATCAGATGAATCAGATGATAAAATGTGATGCTTATGCACACCATATATCTCTTAAGATCAGAAGCTGACTTACAGACTTTGTTACAGATTGCACAAGACACATCGTTTGTTCCTGGAATTTGCATGAATTATCCCTGATGAGATTTCCTATGATTGACATATCCAGCCTTAGAAAGCAGAATTCGACCACATGTCTGACATTTCCAACCCTGCATGTTCTCTCCAATATGACAGGTGTATCCCTTTCAAATTTGATACTTGAGGTTTTCATGCTCAATTCTTTCACTCTCAAAACTGGTACAGCCACCATTCACATGCTGAGGAGTTGGTAAATAATGTAGTTACAATAATAAAACTTTTTCTCTACAAAGAATGCTTATAAAATCAGATTTTTCAACCCAACTTTCTACAAAGAATTATTTTGTTGGCATTAAATGATCCATTGATGTACAATAAAACCAAACCAAACAAAACCAAACTAACAAAACCAAATATACCAACCCATACCAAACCAAACCAAACCATACCAAACATACAAACCAAACCAAACATATTAAACCAAACCATACCAAATATATCAAACCAAACTAAATCTAACTGTACCAAACATACCAAACCAAACCATACCAAATATACCAAATAAAACAAACCTAAATCATACCAAACATACCAAACCAAACTAAATGAAACTGTACCAAATATACCAAACCAAACCATACCAAATATACCAAACAAACCTAAACCATACCAAACCAAACCAAACAACCTAAACCATACCAAACCATACCAAACAAACAAACCTAAACCATACCAAACCAAACTAAGTCAAACTGTACCAAACATATCCAACCAAACCAAACCAAACCAAACCATACAAATATCCCAAACAAAACCATACCAAACATGCCAAAGCAAAGCAAACCAATCCAAACATACCAAACATACCAAACCATACCATACCATACCAAAGATACCAAACCAAACCAAACCAAACCTAACCATGCAAAACATACCATACCAAATCAAACCAAACCATACCTTATAATGTAGTTTTCTTTATTCATAAAGAGTGCATAATATTCCAGGGAAAATGTCTGAATAAAAATTGATTTATAGTTTTAATGCTACAAACTAATTCATCATCTTAATATTCTATTTTCTTTTTTTATGACTTTTGTGTATGACTAGCACAGGGATCTGTGTGGTAAAGTAAGCAGCTGATGGTAGGTGTGGCGCTCCACCTCAGTTCCAAAAACAATCTCCTTGGTCTATCCCTAGTGTAAAAGGGATAGACTCCCTCGCTGATTGGCTGATACCAACTTTAGGTCACCCCAACAACAATGACTTTATATATATATATATATATATATATTAATGTGTATGGTTGGCACTAGTATACTAGAAAAAGTAATAGTAATCCAACGTACAGTGTATTTACAGTTATATATAAGATGAGTCTCTTACAGTTATATACAACGTACAGTTATATGTACAGTTATATATATATATATTAAAAATAACTCTGATTGTTGATTGCAACAAGTTAAACAAAATGTCATTTTTATATCAGTGCTGAATTTATAATATAAATCTTTGACATGCTTCAATAATGCCACCCCACTCCGACCGCCAATACTGGTACCCAACAACCCTCTGGATAATGGAACGTTAGCAGATCTTTTGATATGTTATGACATTTTGGACACTTCCGCCTCAAAGAATATAAAATTATGATTTCCATTTTGAGTTCTTCGCCATAAAACTCATAGAATTCCAGAGGCGCTAACATTACCGAACCAAAGTCTCTAATCAATAATGGATCCGATGCAATATGATAACCTCCGCAAAGGAAATAGCAAATTCCTTGTCAAAGAACGATGGTATCTTCTTATAAAGTCTGTAATCTGATCAGGCGCTGAAAATGAAACCAAACATTATACGATTGAGGGGAGGAACATTGATTTTACAAACCTTTAAACTGCCCAACGCCAAATGACAGACATTTGATACAAGATTTAAAGTTGAAAACAAAGCTACGTATTAGACAATGTCTGACTTCCTGGGAGTTTTCTCCCAGAAGAAAAATGATTCTTCTGATTGTTTAAATAATAACTCAAGAGTATTAGGAGATTAAAATTAGTGGTGGATTAATGCATTTTTATAGTAAAAATCATTTCTAATTCATTTTTTATGGTAAAAATCATTTCCAATTCATTTTATGGTAAGAATTATTTCTAATGCATTTTTATAGTAAAAATCATTTCCAATGCATTTTTATAGTAAAAATCATTTCCAATGCATTTTTATAGTGAGAATTATCTATGAAGCATTTTTATAGTAAAAATAATTTCCACTGCATTTTTATAGTAAAAATCATTTCCAATGCGTTTTCATAGTCAGAATTATTTATGAAGCATTTTTATAGTAAAAATCATTTCCAATGCATTTTTATAGTGAGAATTATTTATGAAGCATTTTTGTAGTAAAAATAATTTCCAATGCATTTTATAGTAAAAATAATTTCCAATGCATTTTTTATAGTGAGAATTATTTATGCATTTTTATAGTAAAATCATTTCCAATGCATTTTTTGTAAAAATCATTTCCAATGCATTTTTATAGTAAGAATTATTTATGAAACATTTTTATAGTAAATAATTTCCAATGCATTTTTATAGTAAAAATAATTTCCAATGCATTTTTATAGTAAAAATAATTTCCTATACATTTTTATAGTAAAATAATTTCTAACGTATTTCTATTTCCAATGCATTTCTATAGCAAAATTATTTCTTATGCATTTTTATAGTAAAAATAATTTCCAATGCATTTTTTATAGTAAAAATCATTTCCAATGCAATTTTATAGCAAAATCATTTTAAATGCATTTTTATGGTAAAATCATTTATAATTGATTTTTATAGTAAAAATCATTTCCAATGCATTTTTGTATTAAAATCATTCATAAAGATGAACTCTTAAGTAATGTTCTCCTCTGGACTTCTACTCATGGACACACCATAAAACCTTAATGTATCTAATTTCATTTTGTAATTAAATACATATTATATAGTTAAGTTATTCTTCTATTATTTATATTATGTACACGTGACGTTAAGACAGAGAGAGAAGAGAGAGAGAGAGAGAGAGAGAGAGAGAGGAGAGAGAGAGTCATGTGAATAAAGTGTCATTGCTGACACTTGAGTTGGAACACTATTCACCTGAGAATGAAAATGGCCGAACTTCATTTGATATGGAGGTACCATGCTGCTTGAATTGAAGGACTTACAATCTTATATTGGCCAGGTGCACACTATTTGTTTCAAACGACAGACAGGGAGTCATATATATATTTACCAACCCCTCCGCATGAGCAGGATGCGACACAAGGTCAATTTCTTAAGCAGAGTTTAACAGGTTTGAATTCAGAGTTTTCTTTCTCCTAGACTGGTTACCTAATCATGGTTAAAGAGCCCAGTCAACCCTGCTATTTACCCATAGCTGGTGGGAGAATTGGATTCATACCTTTCCCAAGGGTATTAGCACCATGTGAAATCCAAACAGCTTCGTCGAGGAAATGAACTCGGGTTGATGAATCCATTTCCAGCAACTTTAAACTTTAGACCACGCACTTCCAGGAAGTCATATATAAATGAAATGTCACTGCCGACTCTTGAGTTGGAACACTGATCGCCGATCTCCATTTGATATAAATAGAGGTACTATGCTGCTCGGATTGAAGGACTTACAATCATTGATTGGGCCGGTGCACACTGTGTGTTTCAAGTCACTCCATATTTTCCTTAGCAAGAACGTCTATTATGAATACTAGCAACAGAAAACACCCTCCGGGCATCGTAAAAATGAATTTTTGAAAGACATTGCCTGAGAGGGTGGGAGTTAAAAATTCAATGTCAGAGGGTTTGTATCATAAGTAAGACAAATCCTCATATTTATTAAAGGAGTAAAAAAAAAAAAAACAATTTGAAATGAAAACTGTGCCCTGTCCCTCTCAAATAAAATGTTGCATGCATGTAATAATCAAATAATTATTTTGAATATTTTCCACATCAATTTTCCACAAAATCGTAGGTATTTATTTATTTGTAATTTTTTAGTTAACTTCTTGTTACTGTAAAAAAAAAAGGGACAAGAGTAAAAAACAATTTTTAAAATTGCTTACTCAAATTTTGGGTGTATATAGCATAAGAATATTGTGACATAATGTGATATAGAGCTGTGACGTAGTTTTTGTTACAGACAGAAATACAGAGAATCTCCATTATTAATACTAGCAATAAAAAACACCCTCCAGTTGGTGTAAAAATTAATTTTTTAAAGATATTGCCTGAGGGAGTGGGAGTTAAAAATTCTATGTCAGAAGGTTTGTATCATAAGTAAGCAAAATCCTCATATTTAAAAAAAATAAAACAATTTGAAATGGAAACTTACTCCTATCCCCCTCAAATAAAATGTTGTGAGCATGAATTAATACTTGATCAAACAATTATTTCACTTATTTTCCACATAATTTTTACACAAAATCGTAGGTATTTATTTATTTGTAAACTTTTTAGTTAACTTCTTGTTGCTGAAAAAAGGGACGAGAGTAAAAAAAGAGTTTCTAAAATTGCTTTTTGAGTGTATATAACGCAGGAATATTGTGACGTAAAGCTGTGACATAGTTTTTGTTACAGACAGAAATACAGACAATCTCCATTATTAATACTAGTACAAAATAAAAAACGCCCCCCACCGGGTAATGTAAAAATAGATTTTTGAAACATATTGCCTGAGGGGTAGGAGTTAAAAAAATCAATGTCAGCGAGTTTGTACTCTAAGTAAGTAAAAATCATCCAATTCATTTAAAGGATTAAAAAATGAAACAATTTGAAATGTTAACTTTAAATATGTATTAAAATAAAACAAACTATATATAGATATATAATACCAGTCATGTATTTATTAAAACTTGTTTTAAAAAACAATAAGGACTGTCTAATGTTGCATGTTCAAATTTTGAGTGTATTTATTCTATGTTATGATGATTTTGGGTAATGTGACGTAAGCAGTGACATAATTTTTGTTACTATCAAAAACCAGAAGCAAATCTCCATTATTAATAGATATAATAATTCATTTATGTTTATTTATGTTTCCTAATTTCGGTTTGTAATTAAATACATATCATATAGTTTTTCTCCTATTATCTACATTATGTAGACGTGACGTTACAAAAGCATAAGATCTCGAAGTTGGGATTCTTCCATACATTTAATTCTTTGCAGCTCTGATATTTCTATGGATGCATTGAATGAACAAATTAGTCTCATCTAATGCTTTTCAGGTTTGTCTGTTAACAGACTTAATTATGCCTCACTGGTTGGCTAGATCTGCCAATTAGTAATTGATGAAGGGTCTTTTATTTCTTCCATGAAGATAATTACAGACTTTGGTCTGCTGCAAAGATCGAAGGATCATGGCAAATGCATGCGGAATATGCCAAAGATTGAGAAATGTGTTAATATGAGATCTCAAAATGGTGGGGGAGTCTACTGCAAGTTAACACCTCCATGATCATTGAAAATCCCTGTGGATCCCTGCCTCTGTTCCAAAGTAAAGAAAACCATATTTAGTAATGACGCCACTTTCTAGCATAATAGAGACATCAACCACTTCCTTGGTGCATAGTGGAGCAGTCACTGTAAAGACAGCAAGCAAAATGGTGTGATCAGTGCCAACTATAGGCATGCAGGCAAAGAATGCAGTGTGATAATAATAAGATATGTTATGGTAAAGTGCTGATAATTTTTTTTACTTTTCCTTGTATATATATATATATATATATATATATATATATATACATATATATATATATATGTGTGTGTGTGTGTGTGGTGTGTGTGTATATATGCATGGGAAAAAGTTAAAATAAAAAAAATATATAGATTAAAAAACGAATGGTTGAAAACATGACCAACTCGAGTGTGTGTGTGTGTGTATATATGTATATATGTATGTGTGGTATATATATATATATATATATATATATATATATTATATATATATATATGAGAAAAGTAAATAAAAAAATATAGATATAGGATTAAAAACCAAATAGTTGAAAACCTGACCAACTCGAGTTTCATGCAGATAATGAATTTTCAGGACCAGAAGATTCGCAATCATTCGGTTTTTAATCATATATTTAGTTTTTTTTTTATTGAGCACTAATCTGGGATATTTATTAATTTATTAATTATTGATTGGATTGGGTCTCTCCAAGTAAGGGCCAAAGCATTGCATGACATAGGATCACTTAGTACCCTGTTGACGGGCTGCTCAGCCACCACAACCCTGTCCTCAGTCATTACAAGCCACAACAGTCATTATAGGTCACCACCCACAGCTAACAGGTGGCACCCGTTAGTGGGGTATATCCTTCTGCAGTGGTGCAGAAGGCATATTTTATAACCCCAGCCAACAGGGCAGATTTCAAAGCATAAAAAGGAAAGATATATCATCATCATCATCATCATCATCATGTCATGCACGCAGCACAGATATCCATGAAAATCTCTCGCCAACCTTCCCTATCACTCATTGCCTCTGGGAGGTCCTCTGCACAGCATCCCGAATCCTCGCATAGTTGGTCAATGTAGGTCCTTAGTGGGCGTCCTATGTTAGCATGTCCATGTGTTGGCTTCCACAGGAGAATGTCGCTTATGAGCTTGTCCCCGCTTCTCTAGCAGTGTCCTGCATGCCTAGTCTGTCTCACCTGGATGGTTTGTGAGATGAGGAGCAGGTGACCATATAGTTGCTTCTTTGTGGGGTGCTGCTTCCATGACTTGTTCAGGACTACATGCAACATTCTTGTGCAGGTCCCATCCAGCTTACTCTCAAGGTGCTTTGTTAGGGTCCAGGTGGTGCAGCCATACAGCAGTACTGACATAACCACAGCCTGGAAAAATTGTCGCTTTAGCTTGTCAGTGAGATCGGATTTCCATATTACTGATAATTTGTTTGTGGCCGCCCATGCCTTTCCTATTTGTGTATCAACATCGCTTTCTGTGGATGAGATATTACTACCTAGGTATGTGAACTGTTCCACTGGCTTAAGAAGCTTACCGTCAAGTGTGGAGATGTCTCCATTCTTTTTGAAGCACGGTTTTATGGGAGTTCACATAGAGGCCGATATTCTTTGCTGCCTCCTCCAGGTTATGTAGTAGTGACTCTGCCTGTGCTGGTGTATTTGCAAGAAGCGCAAGGTCATCAGCGTAGTCTGCATCTGTGACTGTTTGTGCAGGATATACATCTTATACAAGGGTCATTCAATAAATTAGGTGAATTTTGCCTAAAGAGTCAGTGATGACATAGTTTTGGTTACAGACACACAGTTACATAATTTCATAAATTTTGAGAATATAATTTAAATACCTAAGGAAATCATGATGTCAGTGATGACATGGTTTTGGTTACAGACAAACAGTTACATAATTTCATAATTTTTGAGAATATAATTTAAATACCTTAGGAAATCATGATGTCAGTGATGACATAGTTTTGGTTACACACAAACAGTTACATAATTTCATAAATTTTGAGAATATAATTTAAATACCTTAGGAAATCATGATGTCAGTGATGACATGGTTTTGGTTACAGACAGTTACATAATTTCATAATTTTTGAGAATATAATTTAAATACCTAGTTTCGGTTACAGACTACTAGTTACATAATCTCCATTATAATAACAAGTAATAATATGCACCCTCTGGGCTTAAGTATTTAAGTTTTAATGTAATGAAATATATCAATTTGAAAAATAATGAACTTAAACAAATATTTGTATCAAACAATAAAGGAAATCCTCACGTCAGTGATGACATAGTTTTGGTTACAAACAAACACTTACATAATTTCATAAATTTTGAGAATGTAATTCAAATAACTAAAGAATATAATTTAAATACCTAAGGAAATCATGATGTCAGTGATGACATAGTTTTGGTTACACACAAACAGTTACATAATTTCATAATTTTTGAGAATATAATTTAAATACTTAAGGAAATCATGACGTCAGTGATGACATGGTTTTGGTTACAGACAGTTACATAATTTCATAATTTTTGAGAATATAATTTAAATACTTAAGGAAATCTTGACGTCAGTGATGACATAGTTTTGGTTACAAACACTTATGTAATTTCATAAATTTTGAGAATATAATTTAAATAACTAAGGAAATCTTGACGTCAGTGATGACATGGTTTCAGTTACAGACAGTTACATAATCTCCATTATAGTATGATTGGATATTTGTTTATTGAGGCATAAATGTATGAACAATATTTTTCCGCCCATTTTCATGCAATGGGTAGTGCTCTAATCAAATCAATGATGCGTAAAGTGAGTGGCGTTAAATTATTGGATGAAGAATTCAAGTTGAATGAATTGTTCGTCTTGTCTCTATTGAGTAATCATAGTAAAATGCTGCGTTTGTTGTTTCCGAGTAAACGTAATGGTAGCAATGGTCTCTGCCTCCATTGCCGAACGACGATGTGTGGGTGGAATTTGTAAACAGGTAAAAGAGATTTATTTATAGAAATGGCACAAGTCGATTGAATCAGAGGAGAAAACCAACTGCATATTAACTCTTGTTTTATTTGCTTTCCCTCTTTATATATATATATATCTTATTATAATGGAGATTGTGTGTTTTTCTGTCTGTAACCGAAACTATATTACTATACAAGTCACAATTCCCTTTGTTATTTACATCACATTCTCCATGATTTTATTTTTATTTAAACCTCAATTATTAATAAAATTGTTTTGCATTATTAATACTGTTGACCATATCAACATACTAATAATAAGCAATTGTATTTATATATACAACAAAATAGCAGTTTACAGTGTGAATGGGAAGGCTAATTTGCATATTGATCTTAAAAAATTGATTTTAATAAATATATGCTTAGTATTATTGATTTCTAATTTTTTGATTTTATCTTATTTAATATGAGCAAAAATCTCAGGGATAAATCTTAAAAGAAATTCATTAACCAGAAGTAATAACTTTAATTCTATTCTTTACTTCCTATTTTAACTAAATAGTTAAATTAGAAAAAATTACCAATGAAAGACGGGAGTAATGGAAAATGATGGAAGAGTTAGTTTCAAAGTTGTTCTATTTTTCAATCATACCCCTTCTGTTCCAAATCTTTTTATCTACATTCTTATTCAGTTTCATTAGCCTTTCTAATTTGATATGATATTTTATTATATTAAAACTTAAATACTTGCACCCGGAGGGTGCATATATTTGCTAGTATATATAAAGATAATCTAATGAGTCAGACGAACCTACTATTAGTTTCGCATAAAGCTCTTCAGGGCTAAAATCCAGAGCTTTATGCGAAACTAATAGTAGATTCGTCTGACTCATTAGATTATCTTTATTATTGGCTCTACTTAGGTATCAAGCACTTTTTACTTATTAGCTTTCTCCTAGCGGTTATATGAATATATATATATCTTATATACATATATATATCTTATATACATATATATACATATAAATTGTTTTTTCTTTTGGCCAAATACTGTACCAATAGATTATTTTTTGTTGGTACAAATATCTTGGTCCTTTCTTTTTTTCAAAAATTTTTTTCTTCCTGGTTGATGTTTGGTAGTATATTTTTACAATCAAACTTTCTGATGGGTTTTTTCTCTCCGCAAGGAATTACCAACACGCTTGGTATATTATATATATATATATATATATATATATATATTCCTAGACGATAGCACTAATACCCTTGGGAAAGGTATGAATCCATATATTCTCCCTCCAGCTATGGGTTAAATAGTAGGGCAGACTGGGCCCTTCAACCTTGGGTAGGTAACCAATCTAGGAGAGGGATAACTCTGAATTCAAAATTCCTGAGGTCGATCGTTGATTGGGTTTGGGGCAAACCTTGATGCACCAATTCTTTCCTATCGACTGTGCCAAAAAGTGTGGATGGTCCAACACAAGCCTTCATCACTATAAACAAATCACTGTGAGGGTGTTCATTGTGTGTGTGAACCCTCATGCATCGAAAATCGACGAGAGAGTCCATAATACTAATATATATATATGTGTGTGTGTGTGTGTGTGTGTGTGTGTGTGTAAGTTGAAAATGGAAATGAATTTGACGATATGTTGATAGGAAAAATAAAGGTTCAGTTAAAAGCCCACTTCTATTTATAGACTCGCCGAGAACTATGTGATCAAACTCTTGGCCAATCACTGGCAGTACTCTGCTGCTTATACAATACTTAAACCAGAGCATATTGACTATAACTACTTTGACTTTCATTGACGACGGACATAGGATTAAATCCCTGGACCTTTAACAATACGCAGGATAGGACTTATTCGCTTATCAAAGGATTCTATACCTCAGGTCTTACTTACTTTAAGCCCTTTTCAACTGGCCATGGATGGCATTTAAAAACTTAACAGATGGTAATGGACCTTAGGGTCTTATTGACCTTTGCTGACATATTTACTGGGGACTCCATACTTTGATTTTTCCTATGGGGCGGGGGGTAAAGAAGAACAATTTCCTCGTAAATTCCTACCATAAAATAAACTGAACCCTTTTTTATGTCCATGTTTTTGCAATAAACGTATTATTTTACAATACTAAATATATTTTCTTTATTCTTTAACAAATAAAGAAAATATATTTAGTATTGTAAAATATCGGGTGCAAGAAAAATAAAACATTTATTGCAAAAACATAGACATAAAATGGGGGTTCAGTTTACTTTATAGTAGGAATTTATGAGGAAATTGTTCTTCTTTACCCTAGGGGGTCACTCATACTTTATTTATTTTTTTACTTGTTGACATGACATAGAATCCAACCAACCAACCAACCAACCAATCTTTTTTGGATGATTGGGGTCTTACCCCTCTACAGAAGATAGTGCTAATACCCTTGGGAAAGGTATGTGTAAATGCAAGAGAATTATCTCCCTTGCTTAGCCCAGCCATCTTATTGTGTAAGTGTTAAGTATTTGGCCGCCATCCTTGGCCAGTTGTAAAAGAACTTAGAGTAAATAAGTAAGTAAGTCCCGAGTTATAGCAATCCTTTGGTAAGTCAGTAAATCCTGTGGTATAGTATCCTTTGGTTCCGATGTCCAAGAAGATCCAAGCAGTAATTGGCTAAGACCAGAATCATGCCAGTATAAATACAACAACACCAGCAGCAGCACTGCCAGTGATTGGGTAAGAGGTTGCCTTCGCTGGTCACATGGTAGTCGGCGAGTCTATATGTAAAAGTAGCCATCTGGCACATGCCTTATATTACAAAAAATTCCAACAGTAAGTACACACACCATTTGACACCGATAAAGGTCACATGTGCGTGTGGCGCTAAAGTTAAGTAATTTGGCTGGCAGGGAACGAGGAGACAAGAAGGCAAGTGTCAAAATGCAAATTTTTTCTCCTCTGTCCAAATTTAGTATTAGCATATTAGAGAAACTATATAATCTTTTGTGTTTATTGTAGTTTCACGTTGAAGATAAGTTGTGGAAAAGAGGAGAACAAGTGACAACTCCCGTCTTTTATTAAATAAAACATCTTCATCAGTCGACACTGCTTTACTCATTCTTTGCCTTGAGGTTAGGGTCATAGTATGAATCCAACTATTCTCCTTCCAGCTATGGGTAAATAGTAGAGTGAACTGGGCTCTTTAACCTTAGTTAGGCAATCAGTCTAGGAGAAAAAAAACCTGTTAAACTCGGCTTAATAAATTGACCTTGTGTCACATCCTTCTTGTGGTTGGTAAATATATATATTTACCAACCCGTCCACATGTGCAGGATGCGACACAAGGTCAATTTCTTAAGCGGAGTTTAACAGGTTTGAATTCAGAGTTTTCCTTCTCCTAGACCAGTTGCCCAACCAAGGTTAAAGAGCCCAGTCTGCCCTACTATTTACCCATAGCTGGAGGAAGAGTAAGATTCATACCTTTCCCAAGGGTATTAGCGCTAAGTGAAATGCAATTACCACGTCCAGGATTTGAACTTGGGGCGACGAGTCCATTTCCCATGACTTTAACCATTAGACTACGCACTTCCTACTTTTGGTAAATATATACAAGTGTAAGATTTAAAGGTGTTACAGTTAGTTATTGTTGGTTGGTTGGCTTATAGGCCTCCCAATGTGTGTACATATAAGTACAAACAGTATTCTGACAAGTGTGTGAAATATAATAACGGAATTTAATGAGCACGTGGAGAAAATACATATAACAGGAATACATATATGAGATAAGATACATAAGCAACACATATACGAATAGAAGTACAATATGGAAGTTTAAAGAAGGTACATAAATTTACTATAAAGAAGTTATGGTATATAAGGAAGATATGGAGAGTCCATGAGGTAATGTCCCTTACTAAAGACAAGATGGTAGCGAAAGCCACCCACATGATAGGGTGTAGACATGAACGTCTAACCCATCTGTGTTGGTTGCAGTCCTAGAGACAAAAAGAGTTCAAAACTGGCGCTTCACTGATTAAATAGCTAACACCCCTGGTGGTAGAAACTTCCTAACAAGGTAAGATAACTCTTCCAGACCAAACAAGGGCAGACAATCGCTACACAAGAAATACAACCAGCTTATTATTCTAAGTACTACCAAAATGACGCCTAAGTTATTTTTACCATAATCATAATTGCATGTGCAATTAATAAAAGCCGTATTGATTTTTATAAATAGTGTTTGTTACATTACGTGTGCGATAAAGAGAATGGGGTAGGATATCATCTTCTTATATATCAAACCATCCATACTTTGTGGGCCGCACTTTTAGTAAAAGACTAATTTATTCTTTCAGCTGCCATTTTCACGCATCCATCTTTTTCTTGTATTTTTCTCCGTTGGTTTTGAAAATCTGTAACAATTTTTTTTTTTTTTAGCTTGTTTGTTTGTTTTTGTTTTTTTAGTTTTTTAGTTTGTTCTTACGTTTTATGCCTAATTAAGTTTGCATTTGTGTTTTGTCTATTTAGTTGTATTTTTATTTTTTAAATTTTTTGTTGTTGTTGTTGCTTAAAGGTTTTCTCTGTGGAGGCATGTTGTTGTTGTTGTTGTTGTTGTTCCTCCTCTTCCTCTTCCTTCTCCTCCCCCCTCCTCCTTGCAAATGCTATGAAAATGTTCTGTCTGTGCCAGATTGGTGAAATTAGATGAATTCCTTGTGAAGATGTGCTTCAAGTATTTTTAGAGAAGGGTTGGTTTGGGGAGGGGAATAAAATAAGTAAGTAAATAAATATATTTAATGATTCTCAAGAAGAAGAAGAAGAAGAAGAAGAAGAAGAAGACTCTATAGAGGTGAAAGAGAAATACAAGAAGAAGGCTATAGAGATGAAGAAGAAAAAAAGCAAGAAGAAATATGAAAAGAAGAGGAAAAAGAAGAAGAAAAGCAAGAAAAAGAAAACTCTACAGAAGAAGAAGAAGAAGAAGAAGAAGAAGAAGAAGAAGAAGAAGAAGAAGAAGAAGAAGAAGAAAGAAGAAGAAGAAGAAAGAAGAAGAAGAAGAAGAGAAAAGGAAGAAGAAGAAGAGAAAAGGAAGAAAGAAGAAGAAGAAGAAGAAGAAGAAGAAGAAGAGAAGAAGAGAAAGGAAAGAAGAAGAAAAAGAGAAAAGAAAGAAGAAGAAAACTCTACATGGGGGAAGAAGAAGAAGAAGAAGAAGAAGAAGAAGAAGAAGAAGAAGAAAGAAGAAGAAGAGAAGAATGGAAGAGAAAAGCAAGAAGAAGAAGAAAAGAAGAGAAGAGCAAGAAGAAGAAGAAGAAGACTATAGAGGCAAACAGAAAATACAAGAAGAAGGCTATAGGGATGAAGAAGAAGAAAAGCAAGAAGAAATATAAGGAAGAAAGAAGAAGAAGAAGAAGAAGAAGAAGAAGAAGAAGAAGAAGAAGAAGAAGAAGAAGAAGGGAATAATTGTTTCTCTCCTTTTCAATTTTCACATTTGATTTATAAATTGCATATTTCTTTATTGTCCACACCCCATGATTCTATTTTTCTTTAAATCCCTTCAGGCCAGATCTTGTTTTGGTTGATTGATTGATTGATTTTAATGGCATGTCAACCCATTCAGGGTTATTTTATGCCAAGCAGTAGGTTGTGAAAGGATGGTTAAATTTATTGTTATGTCTTAAGTGGCCCCACAGGGATGTGGGGGGGGGTCTTACCACTTTGCAGAGGTGCAGTCAGTGTATTCTAAAGTCCCAGCTTATGGGGTTGAGATCTTGTTTTAGTAAATAAAATAAAAAGTACTTTCCAATTAGAAGACTTTGCTCTTCCATCAAATCACAGAGCTAAAATCAAGGTCAGCGAAAAACTAGGTAAATACCAGGACCTTGCTGGAGAGGTAAAAAAATTGATGGTATTTAAAAATTATCCAGGATTTCAATGTACATTTGTGAATTGATTGTTGAGGTAATGATCGTCATCTCCCTGATAAAAAAAATGTGGTGCTGGGGTATTTCTGCCCTTGTACTCTTGTACACCATGAAGCCGGGGGTCCAGAAGAATGTAACCATTTGGGTTAACCCATTGAACTCTGGGTAGATAATTGGGATTAGGGAAAAGTGAGTTTGGAAAGCAAATTAATTTCTTTTTTGAATAATAAATGTGGCTGGAGAATTAAAAAAAAACATTGCAATCATTTTGTAAGATTTCTAAGAAAGGAAAAGTTTGACCTAATTTAAGCTACAGGCTAGTTGCTTATGAAACTTAACATACAAATCTATTTCACATTCTTTGGGGACAGCCTTCATATGCGACATCTGTGGTCGAGAATGTTTTTCGAACATTGAACTTTACAGTCACAGGAGGCGCTGTAAATTCAGGGGCACAAGTGTTATATACCCACATTGATATTGTACATCATACATTGGGTAGATACATGAGAGTAGAGCTCGGGTTTTTGATATTTCGGACTGTTGTCCTCATCTTTATTGTGGTATGTATAAAGACAATGTTCAGGTGACTGTAACCTCAGGCTCTGTTTATACATACCACAATAAAGATGAGGACAACAGTCTGAAAAATCAAAATTAGACACATCAAGCCTCATGTCATAAATACAAACAAAAATATGTTCAAGTTTAAAAGGGTTAATTCAAATGAACTGGGAATTGTTGTTTTCTGAGAAAAAGTTGGCAAAAACGTGGCATTGATTGATGACTTTAAACTTTATTTAAGTCAATAAATTGGAATTAAATAAATTATATTCAATCTAAAGGAATTTGAATTACTTGAAACAAATTTCTATTTTTGTGTTTTTGAAATGATAGACAAGAAGAAGAAGAAGAAGAAGAAGAAGAAGAAGAAGAAGAAGAAGAAGAAGGAAGATAGAATGAAAGAAGAAGAAGAAGAACGAAGAAGAAGAGAGGGAAAGATAGACAATGAAGAAGAAGAAGGAGGTG
>CM042172.1:30749606-30790507 GCA_023376005.1 Doryteuthis pealeii | reverse complement strand
ATTATTATTATTATTATTATTATTATTATTATTCCTGCTCTATGTTTTTAATATATTGAGCACTTTTGGATTATTTACTGATGCCACTGCAATAGAAACGTTAAAGCGCCAATTGCATACTATATATATATATATATATATATATATATATATGTGTGTGTGTGTGTGTTTGCTGACAGATCTGTTTCGACCTTATAAAGTGGTCTTTTTCAAAGCAACTATATTTATGAGGAAAGACAGAATGAAATAAATCGTTAATCACAAGGTACAAACAAACGTTCGTGATTAACGATTTATTTTTTCCGTCTTTCCTCATAAATATAGTTGCTTTGAAAAAGACCGCTTTATAAAAGGTCGAAAAAGATCTGTCAGCAAACTAATAACATCTTGTTTTTTCTAAAAACTTTCTATATATACTGTCGGATTCACTTCCATTTTACTTTCATATATATATATATATATATATATATATATATATATGTATATATGAGGTAAGGTAAAAGGAAAGGTTGACAAAAAATAATGACAAACAAGTAGAAGTAGGAGAGAAATATTTCGTTCCACTTTAAGCAAGGAACTTCATCAGTTAGTTTATTCAAAACAAAGTACATACATTTGTATTTATAGAAGAGAAAGCACTGAGTAACCTCCTCATTTATCTCCCCGTACAAACTACAATCCTCTGATCTTTCCCCCTCCACTTTCCATGATAGATATCATCACCAAATCTTCACAAACTTTCCCTTCCCCTGAATTGCATCACCAAACTCACTTTCAGACAAAAATAGGGGGTGGATTTCATTGAACTTTGGTCTTTGCTGGACGCTTCTACTTGTTTGAGTCATTATTTTTTGTCCACTTTTACTTTTACCTTACCTGATACTGTCGGATTTTACTCCAACCCTCCTATCTTCATATATATATATATATATATAATATATATATATATATATAGAGAAATGACGACTTAGAGATTTAGCATTATAGTCTATTTCAGGGAGCTTAGACAATGTGTCTAACTCTCCGAATATGTCTTTCTTTTTTCTGAATCTGTCACAATAATAGATACATTAAGAGATACATTTATTGTTGACCAAGATTTTTGTGGCGGAAGTGCTCATATTTGAAACTACAACATAAATTTTATTTATTTTTTACAACATCAAGGATTTCGTTTGGAATTCATATCACAGGACTATAAAATTTAAAAAAATTTAAAAAAAAGAATAAAAAAAAAAAAAAAAAAAAAAAAAAAAAATCTGTTTTCAAATGCCTTTTAAAGTAATAAAGAATTCATCATTCGCATCTGATGAGTCGGGAGAGTTAGACACTTTGTCTAAGCTACCTGAAATAGACTATAATGCTAAATCTCTAAGTCTTTTGTTATTTCTTTACTTATATTTTTGCTATGTGACTCTAACATTAAGAGCACACATTGAGCTCTCAAACTGCGACAGGTTTTTAAAATAAATCTCTTGTGTCGTAAGGAAGATTTCTTCTCTGGACTTTTGGATTATATATATATATATATATATATATATATATATATATATATATATATATATATATATATATAATCATGAAAAGAATTCACAGAAATTAGTTGTTTATTGTGGGTCAGTGAATAAGTAGTAGATAAATCTTGAGTAGATAGAACAATACTGTTCCCATAAGTAGAAAAGATTTTTATGAGCGTACGATTTGCCATTAAAATAACATTTAAGTCAAGTGAATATAATAAGGTCAGTTATCTTATTGTATTCTCTTCAAGTTAATCAATGGCCCAAGTTGAAATCAATGAAGGCCAGGTTCTTAGGATTACTGGAATCACAGTCAAGCTGAATTTCATTGTCCTTTAAAGTAGGTAGGTATTTAACAACCCGTTTGCCATGAGTAGGATGTGACACAAGTATGGGCATCCAGTGAGGATCGAATTTGCAAATCAGTAGTGATGGATCTGTGAGACTAGCTTGCAAACCATTACACCACAATGAAGCTATATTTAGAAGACAAAGATGAACAATGAATGAAACGTTGATTTTCTTTAAAAATATAAGCTGTGTTCAAAAAGTATCAAGACTAAAGCTGTATTTACCAAGACAGAAATGAACAATGAATGAAACATTAATTTTTTTCAAAATATGAGCTGTGTTGAAAAAGTATCAAGACTAAAGCTGTATTTACCAAGACAAAAATGAACAATAAATGAAACGTTAATTTTCTTCAAAATATGAGCTGTGTTGAAAAAATATCAAGACTAAAGCTGTATTTACCAAGATAGAAATGAACAATGAGTGAAACGTTAATTTTCTTCCAAACATGAGGTGTGTTCAAAAGTATCAAGACTGAAGCTGTATTTACCAAGATAGAAATGAACAATGAATGAAACATTAATTTTCTTCAAAATATGAGGTGTGTTAAAAAAATATCAAGACTGAAGCTGTATTTACCAAGACAAAAATGAAACAATAAATGAAACATTAATTTTCTTTAAAACAGTCCCTTTGGCATTTGTTGTATACTCTCTTTCCTTACTTCTATTATTCTTCTGCTCATCTTTGGTATCTTACGTTCTTCTTCTAGCGTCTGGACTTTGTCTTGGGGACTTCGTGTCTGGTCTTCCATTGGGGATTTCTCTATCAGTAGCCTGTGTCATTGGTAGTTTTTAGATAATAACACAAGACTTCGATTTGCTTAGATCATATTTTATTCTGGAATCCCCACCAGAAAACCTGCGCAGATTGAGTCGGCCGTGCACTTAACACGACTTACCACTTTCGTGGTTTGGCCAATACTGAACTAAACTCTCTTTCTAATCTAAACCGGAAGAGAGTCTTCTCCACCGATTCTCACGGTATCCACCGGAAGGGTCAGGATGAGGTCAAGCCTTGTCATTCAATCCTTCAAGGCCGCCGGCTGCACTTATAACAGCCATTTTGGTTTCTACACTACTGTACATAAGTATTAGGAATCTAATAATTATGTAACACATTCTTCATATTTCAGTGAGTTTTTTATTGTTCAAAGCACCCCTAAACTTTTCTTTTCATATGATCTCAATCTGTGACAGCGTATCTATGGTATCAAATAATATATTATGGTTATTATTAAAGTCTTATTAAACAAACAAACTAAACTAAATTAAACTAATTATAACTTTAAGTAACTATAAAAAAAAAGTAAGTAAAGTCATCGGTAAAGTCGGTATCAGTCAGTCAGCGAGGAAGTCTATCCCTTTTCAATAGCGCTAGACCAAGGAGATTGTTTTTGCATCTAAGGTGAGTGCAACACCTACCTTCAGCTCCTTACTTTACCACACAGATCCCTGTGCTACTCATATGCTGAGTTGGCGAGGGCTGGTATCGAATTAGGAACCTTGTGGTTTCTAGCCGAACGCTCTACCGACTGAGCTAGCCCGGCCAAATGGTTTTAAGCATTTCAAGAAGTCTAATAGTTTCAAGTAACAAATAAAAATCCTTTGTAAATAATTATAGTTTTAGTAATTATTCTTAAATTTGCAGTTATATGGTTTCAAGTATTCCTAACTAATACTATTATTATATAGTTTCAAATAACTATTTCTATTTAATAATAATCATTTTTTAACAAAGTTCTATGGTTTTAAGTAACTAATAATAATTCTTTGTAAATAATTATAGCTTTAAGTAACTATTCTTAAAATGAGCTATTTGCACAGTTATATGGTTTCAAGTATTCCTAACTAATACTAATAATATATACACGATTATATGGTTTTAAATAGCTATTTCTATTCGATAATAATCATTTTTTAACAAAGTTCTATGTTTTCATATTATTTATACACAATTACATGCTTCCAAGTGTTTCAACAATAAAGTACAAGAGATGTGGTCACAGCTTCTTTCAGAGATCCAGAGCAGAATGCAAATGGTTGACTCCGTCTCTTTATACATATGTATCTGGCCAAGGGCAGATCACCCTGTTTTGCTTAGAAAAAAAAATCAAGTTTTTTATTTTCATAATTATGGGTCATACTGTATATTCCTCAAAACTTTATAATCCAATTCAATGTGATATTTAATGAATAGTCATAAGTTGATATGCTACTGTTCTACTGTCTTATACACATGAGAGACGTCCCCAAGTATTTGGCACCCTAAGTGAATATGGGATGTTATCAATACATTGATACTGACAGAGGAGCTTTATAAAGGTGTATCTCAATGGCTAAAGCATAGTACCTCTATAAATGAGGCCAAATTTTAAGACAATGAAGCTTTTTAAAACTAGCTCAATTGTTAGAGCATTTCAAATAACTATTTCTATTTAATAATTATCATTTTATTTAACAAAGTTCTATGGTTTCAAGTTACTAATAATAATATTTTGTAAATAATTATAGCTTTAAGTAACTATTCTTAAAATGAGCTATTTGCACAGTTATATGGTTTCAATTATTCCTAACTAATACTAATAATATACACACGATTATATGGTTTTAAATAGCTATTTCTATTTTAATAATAATCATTTTTTAACAAAGTTCTATGTTTTCATATTATTCATACACAGCTTCCAAGTTTTTAAATAATGCATCAATGAGGTTTTGTTTTTAAGATGCTGAAGCTTTTTAAAAGTGTAGCTCCATGGTTAGAGAGTAGTACTTCCAAAAATGAGGTCTGGTTTTTTAAGATAATGGAGCTTTTTAAAGGTGTAGTTCAATAGTCGGAGTTTAGCTCAGTCAGTAGAGCGTTCGGCTAGAAACCACAAGGTTCCTAGTTCGATACTGGCCCTCGCCAACTCAGCGTATGCGTAGCACAGGGATCTGTGTGGTAAAGTAAAAAGCTGATGGTAGGTGTGGCATTCTACCTGGTAGCACCACACCTACCTGATGAAAGCTAGAAGTTCCAGGTGTTGACCAGAAGCGGAAGTGACGTGGTGACGAGGAACGAGGAAGAAGAAGATGATCGTCCTCTTTTGCCTTTCGGCCATCGCAGGGTTCAGATGGGGCTGCTGGTCCCTAGTGTTGGGACAGTGATATAGTTGGTACCATGTTAGAAGGTAGAGTAATTTAACAGTATCCTCTCTCTCTCTTTCTCTCTGTCTTTCCTTCTCTCCGAAACAGAGCCCACGACACGAGCCTGAAAATAAATGCTTAGCCCCTTGTGACTATATAACTAATGTGTCTGTTGTGCCTTTTTTATCTACTAATGACGACTGCTGCTGGGGCTTGAGTTGGCTACATATATCGTTCCGGAGTTGCCACAAATACACTTTGGTACTTTGTTATACTACAAATACATTTTTAGTGCCATGCATTTTGAAGCACAGTGATAAGCCACACCACGTAATATAACTGACCTGAAAAAAATGTAAAAGTTTTTAACTAAAATAACTGGTGCATTATATCTTTTATTCATTAATATATCAACACTGAAAATTTAATTGGGAGCCATGGTGATGAAGGCGTGCTCCACATTCTCCAGTGCTCCAGAATTGGAACTTTGCCATCAGATAGAGTTTAATCTCATTTCCAGGACAATAAGACCTTCAGCCACCGCCTTCTAACACCCATATGATAAAAAGGGTTGGAGCTTGCCATAAGGCATTGTATCAATCATACATGTGCTATGGTGTTCTTTTTGGTCCAGGCAAGCAAAAAGATGAATTTAATTCTAAAAAGACAGTATTATTTGTATTATTCGGATTATTGTCCTCATCTTCATTGTTATTTGTACAACATTTCGGCCAATGTGCCCTCCAGCCTTCTTTAGGTAAGACTAGAAATAGAAAAGGTATAGCTAACCATATATGGAATGAAAAGGGAAACCATCTGCCCTTATAGGATGAAGTTAAGATAATAGATAGGGAAGAACATTTGAAGAGAAGACGCCTCAAAGAATCAGCTTATATGATAGGCTCTAGTAATCCCTTAAGTAGACCTAGCATAGAAATGAACACAATATGGGAACCTATAATTAAAAAGGCTAGATTAGGTCCCCCCCCAAAAAAAAACACCCAATATGAGTCTTGGTAAAAAATTATATGTAAGTGAATAGGTAAATACTAATTATCAAGCCTCATCTAAAAAATTCAGAGAAATAGTCTAAAAAGACCATAGGATTTTTAAATATCGAAAGCAACTATTCAACTTTTGTTGTATAAGGCCAAGTTCGAGTTGTAGTAGTAGTCATTTAGTAGTAGTAGTTCAGAAACAACATACACAAGTTGTATAGTAACAGAGGGCTGTTTATTTCTTCTTAAGCTCATGGGCTTTTCAGAGAGAAGGAAAGAGAGAGAGAGAGAAAGTATGGTCAAACTATTCTAACATAAGTCATATTCAGTACTACTATCCCAAACCCATACAGGGAACCGGGAGCCACATCTGAATCCCACCAAAAAAGTAAGATTTTCTTCTTCTTCCGTTTCTTGTCACTGGGTCATATTTGTTTCCGGTCAAAACACAGAACTTCCGTTTTTATTTTTAAATCTATTTCCGGAGTCATTCTTCGGTCAATTGATAACACTCCATTGAGTGTTTACCCTTCTAAACTTTAACCTGTCTTTGTTCTTATTTCTTTTTCTCTCTTTCTCCAGAAAGCCGAATACTGTTTTATTTTCAATCCCCAAATTCCTGGTAGACCATAATAATTACGCAACACTTTTTGCCTACCAAATTTACCTCATAGTCACCGTGTCCATTTCCAGTGACAATAAACATTAAAATCCTTGTGACGTAATGCTGAAACATGCATAAATAAGATAATGCTATACTTTAAGAGATTTGGTTTGTTTTGTTTTATGGCATATCAATCTCAGTGGGTCATTTAATGCCAGCTTTAAGATGTAATGATTTTCAGCTTGCTCAATGGGAGTTGGGGTTTCAGTTATGATTTTTGTGGCCATCCTTTAAGCTTCAAGCAAGCAGTAGAGATCCTTTGTGTTAAGCAGAATGTGATCTTTAGTGAAGAATTCTTTGGTTGTTCCTTGGTGCTCCTCAGTCTTGCAAGTCTTTTGTCAATGATTGTAAATGGACGTCTGTCAGTATTACCGATTAAGTAGTTAACTAACCAAGTATTCAGGCTATTGATTGGTTGGGGTTTAAACTATGTAACCTGGCTTAGTCTATAATTTAAATGGTAGATTGCAGCACGGCTTATATAACCAAAATATTCCAACAGTCTCAAAACCCTTGGGCTGGCCATGGTTATTGGAGTTCCCTATCTTAGATAATCATAAATTAACTTGAAGAAATTATCAGAATTGTCTTGGACTGAGAAGAATTCACTTTAAACCCAGAATGGCATTATTGAATTTTACTTTAAGCAATAACAATGCTTCCTGCCAGTGCCAGTTCAATGTATTGATAACTTCCCATTGTCGCCTAGGGTGCCAAATACTCGGGGACATCTCTCAAGTGTCTAAGATAGTAGAACAATAGAATGACCATTCAGTAAATATCATATTGAATTGGATTATAAAGTTGAATAAAGCTTAATTAAATCAATTACCTTGTTTGTCTTTTATTATAGATGGCGTACAAGCCCTTAGTAAGGTGCCCTGTATTTGATGATGTAGTACAGTCAAAAATAGTTGTCTCCCCCTGGATAATATAAATACTAATTCTCATCTTAACTGGACCTCATTATCAGTATTTTTTGCTTGCCTGAGCCTGTTCAATACTTAATTGGGGCACCACAGTAGGCACAGTAATTAAATGACCTGAAAAGGGTTAATATGCTATAAAACCAACCAACCAACCAACCAACCAACCAAAAAGAATGTTATATGGTCTTCCTGGTTGAAAACTACTGAATAAAAAGTCTGTTGACTGAGACAACATAATGAATGAAAGAGAAAGAAGAAGAAGAATTCTTTAGCTAATAATATGAGGATAGACCCAAAGTTAAGGTCTCTAAAATATTTAGAAATCACAGAAATGTTTAGTATCTATTGTAACTTTGTAAAGTTTTTAAATGCCATCCTTGGCCAGTTGAAAAGGACTTAAAGAAAGTCCTGCGTTATGGAATCCTTTGGTAAGTGTATAAGTCCTATCCTGCATATTGGTAAAGGTCCAGTGTTTCAATCCTATGTCTGTCGTCAAAGAGTGTCAATGTAATTATGACCATTAGGGTCGGTTAAGTATAGTATCAACCTCAGAGAACTGCCAGTGATTGGCCAAGAGATAGATCACATGATTGTGGCCTAGTCTATAAGTAGGAGTGGGCTTTTAACACACACCTTATATCTGAAAATTCTCAACAAACTTATTAGATATAACTTATTTATTATTATTCAATTCATGCAACTTATTTTTAAAGGTAAGTAAGTAAGTAAAGTCGTCGGTGTGGCCTAAATTTGGTATCAGCCAATCAGCGAGGGTGTCTATCTCCTTTTCACTAGAGCTAGACCAAGTAGATTGTTTTTGCATCTGAGGTGGAGCACCACACATACCATCAGCTCCTTACTTTACCGCACAGTTCCTTGTGCTACTCACACGCTGAGTTGGCGAGGGCTGGTATCGAACTAGCAACCTTTAAAATATTTAGAAATCACAGAAATGTTTATTGTTTATTGTCAATTGATAACCACTGATCTAAGAAAAGAATTTGGAATGTTCTTCTCATAGACATTTTTTGAATGATCAATTACTGAGTAATTTTGTGCAATAATGTGGTTTTGAGTTTTACAAAACAAAATTGTCTAGCACAAAAACGTCTGTTGACTGAAACAACATAATGAATGAAAGAGAAAAAAAGAAAAAGAAGAAATATTTAGCTTGTTATAATGATGTAGAGTTCTTCTTATTAAAATGTTGACAATTTTTTACATCTGAAACACTTAGAATTCAAATATTGAGATTTTGTATAATTACTACTACATTCTCACTTATTAGAGCATTGTTCCTTAAACTTGAATCTTTCTTCTATCTTTTTGATCTCCATCTTTCTAACACACGTGGGCATGCCTACAAAGTCAGAAAACAGCACTGCTCACGTGACTTTCGGAAACATTTTTTCATGCTTAGATTTGCGGAGACATGGAATAACCTGCCAGCATCTGTTGTAGGCTGCCGAAGCACTGAGTCTTTCAAAGCCTCCATGCTTCCTGTAGTTTGCCGGCACTATACCTGATGCCACTCTCCACATACATATGCACACACGCGCACACATACATGCATATTACTACTGTAAACTGTTCATGTTCCTGACACTAATAAGTTATTCTGTGTACTTGACATGAGACTTTGATGAGTTGTGGTGCAACTGAGCACTGTACACAATAAATTTCATTATTATTATTTTCATTATTATTATTTTTTTTTTTTTTTAGAGCAACCTTGTTGGGCTATTAAAACTGTAGGATAATAATAAACATGCTATATTTTTTCATTGATTTTGATGTATTTTTTACTTCTTTTTTTTTACAACTGAAACATTTACAATACAAATATTTATATTTTGTAGCATTCCTACAACATTCTCTCTTATTAGAGCATTGTTCCTCAAACTTGACCGCCCTGTCGGCATTAGAATGCACCGACTGCACCTCTGCAGAGGGGTAAGACTCCCCCAATGGGGCCACCTGTTGGCCGTGGGTGGTGACCCATGATGCTTAAGGATAGAGCCCAGGTGGATGAGCAGTTCATGACATGCAATACTCCACTTTGGCCCTATCTCAGGCTAGACAGGCGGTCGGAGAGGCCCCCTCCGATCAATCAGCTGGTCACGTCAAGCCCTAGCACCTATATGATTTTCCCAACCCTATTGCCCTTATGGCAAGCCCCAACCCCTTTTTATCATATGGGTGCTAGAAGGTGGTGGCTGCGGGTCTACATGTCCTGGGAATGATATTAAACTCTATCTGATGGTGAGGTTCTAGTTTTGGAGGTTTGGGGAATGTGGAGCACCCCTTCATCACCATTGCTCCCTGGTCCACTCTGACCCGGAGTGGTAGTACCTGTTAGGGTCCCATCTATGGGTTGAATAGAAAAATGTATTTATAAAAAAATTGTATTATCCATTAAGAATTGATTTATTACAAAACTTTATCGGCATTAAATGACCCACTGAGGTTGATATGACGTAAAACAAAACAAACAAACAAACATCAAACTTGAATCTTTCTTCTAACTTTAGAGCAACCTTGTTGGGCTATTTAAACTGTAAGATTGTAATAAATATGCTATATTTTTTCAATACTTTTTGTGCATTGTTATTTTTTTTTTACATCCGAAACACTTAGACTACAAATATTTAGATTTTTATAATAAAGTTAATTAAAATGGGAGTTGAAATTGTTGGAGTTATTTTGATATAAGATGTGCTCTAATTACCCACCTAGATTTATAGACTAGCCAAGGTCATGTTTTTAACTCTTGTAACCAATCAATAGCAATACTACTACTGGCCTGATAGAATACTTAAACCCCCCACATTGGTCATAATTAAAACTACACTCTTTGAGGACGGACACACACTGATCTGTACCAATACTCTCAAAGGACTTATATGATTACCAGTAACTGAGAACACTTTAATAACAAAAAGGATTCACATTATCGATGGACTCTTTATCAAGGATCCAATTCCACCAGATAAGCGCTTCTACTATAAGGCAAAGGAATGGCCCTTAAAAACGTAACAGAAATATGAGGGTAGTCGCAAAGGTAAGGACTTCAAAATATTTAGAAATCACAGAAATGTTTATATTTATTGTCAATGTTATTTATGTAGCTTACCAAGGTCCAAGCATCCAAGAGTTGGCATAGTGATGGCTGGAAGCTGTCCTCAACACCTGGTTAAAAATCCCATTGTATTTTTCATGATTAAATATTTTTTTGCTTGCCTGTACCAAAAATAATATTATATTGTCCCTGGAGGGGGGTACATGGACTCTGGTTGGAAACCACTAATCTAAGTAAGATTATTGCTTGAGAAACAAATATTGTTTCCTTTCCTACTACTTCCCAAATTCTGTGAGCAGCTTCAATAGCTTTAGGCCCAGTTTAAAATGATGCCTCAAAATTGCAATTCTGTCCATGAATAGGGGATATAACTCATTTTGCATGACCCAATATAATATGCTTAAAATAAAAGTTTTCTATTTTTATAGTTAATTTTTGTTGCATAATCTATGGGTAGCATAGATTATTGACAACACCATGTAGCGAGAATACAAAGAGCCCAAAAGAAAAGTTACAGACGGTTGGGAGACTTTGACCCCAGAGGCAGGAAAACCGCAAATCACGTGAGAACTAGTTAGATCCTCAGTTGACAGTGAGACTTCGGGGAAGCCAGACGTGTCTTCCTTGCTGTCAGCTCTGCGTGCGATGTTAGTTAATTAGAAAAGGTAAATTAAAGTTTTAAAAAGGCAAGAGGTATTGTTGAATAATTAAGTATGCCTTAGTTAGAAGACCGGTCAAGCCAGAAGATGATGAACCAACAAGAAAAACCAGACTAGACAAGGTAGAGACCAACATAATAGAAAGAAAACTGGACGATCACACCAATGGCCGAAGTAGCAAGTAAGTTATGCATCTGTGTAAATATCTCTGTCTACCTCTCTTCTCTCTCTATTAAAAGAACTCATTGTTTATATACTCACAACATGTGTGGGTATATAACACCTGGACGGAGTAGGAAGTGCGTGCTGTAACGGTTAAAGTCATAGGAAATGGACTTGTCGCCTAGAGTTCAAATCTTGGACGTAGTCATTGCATTTCACTTAGCGCTAATAACCTTGGGAAAGGTATGAATTCTACTCTCCCTCCAGCTATGGGTAAATAGTAGGACAGACTGGGCTCTTTAACCTTGGTTAGGCAACCAGTCTTGGAGAAGGAAAACCTGTTAAACTCCGCTTAAGAAACTGACCTTTTGCCGAATCCTGTTTGTGCGGAGAGGTTGGTAAATATATATATAACACCTGGACCAAAAAGAATGTGATATGGCCTCCTGAGTGGGCCACATGGCCCCCTGGGTGAGAATTAGTGATCTAAGTAACGAATTTGGAATGTTCTTCCAATAGACATTTTTTGAATGATCAATTACTGAGTAATTTTGTGCTGCAATAATGTGGTTTTGAGTTTTACAAATTAAAGAACTGTTGATGTCTGAATACAAAAAAAAAGACGTCTGATTATCCGCATCTCCCTCATTATGAAAAGCTTCCTTTTTCATTTTTAATGTCAAGCATCCATATTTGATTGGCCGGAAAATGTGTCTGTTAATATGCGTACCGAAAATAGTTGCTATCTATTTTGTATTGATCCTAATTTAGAAACGCAGCGGTTGAACAACATTTATAGATATTGATGATCTACGCTTGCCGGTTTCAAATTCAATATTTGGTATATTTCCACTTGAGATCACTGAAACAACATAATGAACGAAAGAGAAAGTGAAAGGAGAAGACGAAGAAGAAGAAGAAGAAGAAGAAGAAGAAGAAGAAGAAGAAGAAGAAGAAGAAGAATTGAAAATGATAATAATAATAATAATAATAATAATAATAATAATAATAAGAAGAAGAAGAAGAAGAAGAAGAAGAAGAAGAAGAAGAATTGAAATTATAATAATAATAATAATAATAATAATAATAATAAAATATCTGGACCTTGCCAGAGAAGTGAAAAAGTTATGGAACATGAAAGTGAAAGTGATACCAATTGCGGTTGGTGCACTTGGAACAGTCCCAAAAGGATTAGAAAAGGGTTTGGAAAGTTTGGATATCAAAGGAAGGATTGAAACCATTCAGAACACTGCACTGCTGCAATCTGCCAGAATACTCAGAAGAGTCCTGGAGACCTGAGGAGACTTGCTGTCACTCAGACTCCAGTGAAATACCATCAGCTAACGCTGATGTGAAAACTCAAAAGGAGTAAAGAAGAAGAAGAAGAAGAAGAAAGAAGAAGAAGAAGAAGAATTGAAAATAATAATAATAATTATAATAATAATAAGAAGAAGAATAAGAAGAAGCAGAAGTAGAAGCAGAAGCAGAAGAAGAAAATAGAAATAATGATAATAATAATAATAATAATAACAAGAACAAGAACAAGAACAAGAACAAGAATTGAAAAGAAGAACAAAATCAAGAATGAGAACAACAACAACAACAACAACAACAATAAGAACATGAACAAGAAGAAGAAGAAGAACACAAAAAACAAGAAGAAGAAGAAGAAATTTTTATCTTGATGCAAAGTTCTTATTAAAATTTTGACCAATTAAGTTTTTTTTTAATAATAAAGTTGATTAATTTGTCTGTTTCTTGATGTGGATAATTTTGATTTTTCAGACTATTATCCTCATCTTTATTGTTGTAGTTATTAACACGTTCCTGCTGCAGTATCTTATGGCCTTCCTTGTATATCCAAGTATAGTAATGACACAACCTGGGAAATCATTTTTAATAGTTTAATCAACGGATCAAAATAGTAGGTGAAACACAAGGTAGTCCCAAAGGTAAGGTTTCAAAAATATTTAGAAATCACAGAAATGTTTATCATTTACTGTCAATGATATTTAAATCCTTTTAAAGTTCAAACATGTATCTTCTTTTGTACATAATGCAACCCCCAAAGAACATTCAATACAAATATATATACACATCTATATGGGTAATCCCAAAGGAAAGGTCTCCAAAATATTTAGAAATCACAGAAACGTTTCCGCCCTGTCGGCTGTGGCATTAGAATGCACCGACTGCACCTCTGCAGAGGGGTAAGAATCCCCCAATGGGGTCACCTGTTGGCCGTGGGTGGTGACCCGTGATGCTTAAGGATAGAACCCAGGTGCCTGAGCAGTCCATGACTTGCAATTTTCCACTTTAGGCTTTTCTTGGGCTAGACAGGCAGTCGGAGAGGCCCCCTCCGATCAATCGGCTGGCCACGTCAAGCCCTAGCACCTATATGATTGCCCCAACCCTATTGACCTTATGGCAACCCCCAATCCATCTTATCATATGGGTGCTAGAAGGTGGTGGCTGAGGGTCTACATGTCCTGGGAACTCTATCTGATGGTGAGGTTCCAGTTCTGGAGGTTTGGGGAATGTGAAGCACCTCTTCATCACCATTGCTCCCTGGTCCACTCTGAGTGGTAGTACCTGTTAGGGTCCCATCTATGGGTTGAATAGAAAAACATGAGTTTATAAACAAAATTGTATTATGCATTAAGAATGAATTTATTTCACAACTTTGTCGGCATTAAATGACCCACCGAGGTTGATATGGCTTAAAAACAAAACAAACCAAACAGAAATGTTTATTATCTATTGTAACTTATTTCATATGTACGAGGGTAATCCCAAAAGTAAGGTCACCAAAATATTTAGAAATCACAGAAACGTTTATTATCTATTGTAACTTATTTCATATGTACGAGGGTAATCCCAAAAGTAAGGTCACCAAAATATTTAGAAATCACAGAAACGTTTATTATCTATTGTAACTTATTTCATGTGTACGAGGGTAATCCCAAAAGTAAGGTCTCCAAAATATTTAGAAATCACAGAAACGTTTATTATCTATTGTCAATGATGTTTAAACCATTTTAAAGTTTAGACATGTATCTATTTTTCTACATAATTCGCTTTGCTAACTCACTTTTCCCTAATCCCAATTATCTAACCAAAGCTCAATGGATGGCCCAATGGATCATATTTTATCTAGTATATATATATATACATATATATATATATATAAATATATGATAAGTTGTAAACACGGTATGTTTGGAATGGCTTTTAGCCGACAATTTTTGGGAGAATATGTGCTTAATTGGAGTCGTACCTAATTTTGAAAATTAATTAATTAATAATGAATTAGGCGGGAATGCCTATTTAAATGTATGGCTAAACAAATCGAGAAAAATCGAAATGTACATACAGAGATTGATTTTTCTCGATTTGTTTAGCCATACATTTAAATAGGCATTCCCGCCTAATTCATTATTAATTAATTAATTTTCAAAATTAGGTACGACTCCAATTAAGCACATATTCTCCCAAATATATATATATATATAAAGAGAGAGAGAGGATTAAAATTGAATTAAATACCCTGAAGATTCACGGTAGTCGGTAGTTTTTAAACCATTCAATTTTAATCGTCTATTTAGCTCTTTATATTGAGCACTTTTAATCGGTTTTAAGAAAAATCCAGAAGTAGATAAGATTTTATACTTATTAGCTTGGTGGATTTAATAGTAACTGCGATATATATATATATATATATATATATATATATATATATATATATATATATATGAGGAAAAATGAGTAAAGAAAAGAAAAAGTAAAATGGATAAAATGAATTTAATTGATCACTTACACATGTGTTTCGGTCAGTTTATGTGTGTGAAAATATTTCGCACACATACAAGAATCGACCTTCATCAGAGTGAATATTTATTTTTAATAATTTTTCATAAAAATAAATATTCACTCTGATTCACTCTGATGAAGGTCGATTCTTGTATGTGTGCGAAATATTTTCACACACATAAACTGACCGAAACACATGTGTAAGTGATCGATTAAATTCATTTTTATCCATTTACATTTTTTTTCTTTACTCATTTTTCCTCATATTGTCGGATTCAATTCCTTTTCCATTTTTACATATATATAAATATATATATACATATATATATCTTATTATAATGGAGATTGTGTGTTTTTCTGTCTGTAACCGAAACTATATTCCTACTCAAGTCACAATTCTCTTAGTTATTGACATCACATTCTCCATGATTTTATTTTTATCTAAACCTCAATTATTAATAAAATTGTCATACATTATTAATACTGTTAACTATGTCTACATAGTGACAACATGCAATTATATTTATATATACAACAAAATAGCGGTTTACAGTATGAACGCGAAGGCTAATTTGCATATTAATATTAAAAAATCGAATTTAATAAATATGTGCTTAGTATTATTGATTTCTAACTGTTTGGTTTTATTTTAATGAATATAAGCAAAAATCCTCTTCAATGAATCTTAATGAAATCCATTAACAAGATAAAATAACTGTCATTTTACTCTTTACTTCTCTTTTAACTAAATACTTAAACTTAGAAAAAATAACAATGAAAGACGAGAGTGATGGAAGAGTAAGTTTCAGTTGTTCCATTTTTATTATACTCCCTCTGTTTCAAATCTTTTATTATACTCCCTCTGTTTCAAATCTTTTTATTTGTATTCTTATTTAGTTTCATTAGCCTTTCTAATTTAATACAATATTTTATTACATTCAAACTTAAATACTTGCACCCGGAGGTGCATATATTTGCTAGTATATATATATATATATATTAGGTGAAAGTTCTCAAAGAACATGTGATGTTGGCCAGATTAGTAGAGAAAGTAATTCCACTTATTTGTATATTTTCATCATTATTGTTGGTATCAAGGTTATATCATTGTTTGCACCGATACAAAATGCTCCTACAGCTGCTGAGTGTTGGCACGGTTACCAATGCAGATGTCTAAGACTCATCAAAAGCCAAAATAACAATGTCTGTTGCATTTGCATGCATAGTGTTAAAACAAATATCTATCTATCTATCTTCTCATTTCCTATCTATATCTATCTATCTATCTATCTAGCCTTTTCCTATCTATCTATCTATCTATCTATCTATCTATCTATCTTCTATCTATCTATCTATCTATCTATCTATCTCAGCCTGTTTCCTATCTATCTATCTATCTATCTATCTCTCTATCCTAGTTTGGAATTATATCTATCTATCTATCTATCTATCTATCTATCTATCTTCTATCTATTATCTATCTATCTATCTATCTATCTATCTATCTATCTATATATCTATCTATCTATCAGCCTGTTCCTATCTATCTATCTATCTGTCTATCTATCAATCTCTCTATCCTAGTTTGGAATTTATATCTATCTATCTATCTATCTAGTGTTCCTATCTATCTATCTATCTATCTATCTATCTATCTATCTATCTATCTATCTATCTCTCTATCCTCGTTTGGAATTTATATCTATCTATCTATCTATCTATCTCAGCTTGTTCCTATCTATCTATTTATCTATCCATCTATCAATCTCTCTATCCTAGTTTTGAATTTATATCTATCTATCTATATATCTCAGCCTGTTCCTATCTATCTATCTATCTATCTATCTATCTATCTATCTATCAATCTCTTTATCCTAGTTTGGAATTTATATCTATCTATCTATCTATCTCAGCCTGTTCCTATCTATCTATCTATCTATCTATCTATCTATCAATCTCTCTATCCTAGTTTGGAATTTATATCTATCTATCTATATATCTATCTATCTATCTCAGCCTGTTCCTATTTATCTATCTATCTATATATTTATCTATCCTAGTTTGGCATTTATATCTATCTATCTCAGCCTATTCCTATCTATCTATCTATCTATCTATCTATCAATCTCTTTATCCTAGTTTGGAATTTATATCTATCTATCTATATATCTATCTATCTATCTCAGCCTGTTCCTATCTATCTATCTATCTATCTATTTATCTATCCTAGTTTGGCATTTATATCAATCTATCTCAGCCTGTTCCTATCTATCTATCATCTATCTATCTATCAATCTCTATCCTAGTTTGGATTTATATCTATCTATCTATATATCTATCTATCTATCTCAGCCTGTTCCTATCTATCTATCTATCTATCTATCTATCAATCTCTCTATCCTAATTTGGAATTTATATCTATCTATCTATCGATCAGCCTGTTCCTATCTATCTATCAATCTCTCTATCCTAGTCTGTCATTTCTATCTATCTATCTATCTATCTATCCTAGTTTGGAATTTATATCTGTCTATATCAGCCTGTTCTTATCTATCTATCTACCTATCAATTTCGCAGTCTATCTATCTATCTATCTATCTATCTATCTATCCTAGTTTGTCATTTATATCTGTCTATATCAGCCTGTTCTTATCTATCTATCATCTCTTTATCCCAGTCTATAATGTCCCAGTCTATCTATCTATCTATCTATCTATCTATCTCAGCCTGTTCCTATCTATCTATCTATCTATCTATCTCTCTATCCTAGTCTGTCATTTCTACCTATCTATTTATCTATCCTATCTATCTATCCTAGTTTGTCATTTATATCTGTCTATCTCAGTCTGTTCTTATCTATCTATCTATCTATCTATCAATTTCGCAGTCTATCTATCTATCTATCTATCTATCTATCCTAGTTTGTCATTTACATCTATTATCTAACCTGTTCCTATCTATCTATCTATCTATCTATCTATCTATACTAGTCTGTTATTTCTTCTATCTATCTATCCTAGTCTATAATTTCTATCTATCTATCTATCTATCCACTTTGGGGCTCTGAGGAGAGTGGAGTCACCCCTACACACACACACACACACACACACACACACATATATATATATTTATATATATAATATATATATATATATAATATAAACATTAAAAGAGTCAGATACTATCTCACCTAGGTTTCACCTAAAGAATCTTCAGGATAATTCAGAATTATCCTGAAGATCCTTTAGGTGAAACCTAGGTAGATAGTATCTGACTCTTCAGGTCTCTACTTTTTGCTCCACTTAGTGTATTGAGCACTTTTATATCTTGACTTAGTTAACTCTTTTGGTGATTTTTTTGTTTTGTTTTGGCTAGTCATTGCGCTGCTGTTTGATTATTTTCAGACTGTAAAGATATTTTTGGTCTTTTCTTTTTTTTGTATTTTTTTATTTTTTTGCCACGTATCTGTTTGTAATATATCTTTTTATTTACAAATTGCATTTTCTGAGTCATAAAAATAAAAATAATATATATATATATATATATATATATTATATATATATATATATATATATGAATAAATATTTTTAGAAAAAACAACAAATGATGTTTTTTCTAAAAATATTATTTCATACTGCCGGATTCATTTCCATTCACTCTTCAATATATATATATTATATATATATATATACATATATAATATGTATATATATATATATATATATATATATATACATATATATATGTGTGTGTGTGTGTGTGTGTGTTGAAAAAATAAATAAAGGAAGGAAAGAAAATGTTTCTTTATATTTATTTTTCAACTTACACACACACACACACACACACAATATATATATATATATATATATATATATATATATATATATATATACAGATAGATAGATAATAAATGAATTTGAATGTGAATGAAATCTTCATAGATGTGTACATTTCATTGCGTTATTATTCACACGTGTATGTACACACATGTATAAACACACATACTTAAACGAACACATACACACACACACACAAACACCCACACTCACAAATAAACATACACACACACACACACACATACGCAGTCACAAGGTTCTTGGTTTGATACCGGCCCTCGTCAACTCAGCGTATGAGTAGCACAGGGATCTGTGCGGTATAGTGAGGAGCTGATGGTAGGTGTGGCGCTCCACCTCAGATGCTCATATAATCTCCTTGGTCTAGCTCTAGTGAAAAGGGGATAGACTCCTCGCTGACTGGCTGATACCGACATTAGGCCACCCCAACAACTTTACTTTACTTACATTTCATTACATAATTATTCCCAGGTTTGCACACACCAATACATGTGCACATATACTCATACATTCAGGCACACACTAAGACACACGCATACACACACAAAAACATTCATATATGTGTACACAAGCACACATTTGGAGAAAAACACACAAACGCACACATACACACAAACATGCACACACAAGCACAAAAACACACACACTAACACACAAACACGCGGATAAAAACATACACACATACACAAACATACACAAGCACACATTTGGAGAAAAAGACACACAAACGCACATATACACACAAACATGCACACACAAGCACACATTCAGAATACACAAACACACATACTAACACACAAACACGCGGATAAAAACATACGCACATATACAGACACAAACATACACATACACAAACATACACAAGCACACATTTGGAGAAAGACACACAAACGCACATATACACACAAACATGCGCATACAAGCACACATTCAAACACACACACACACATACACGCACATTCAGACACACTAATATACTCACACACATACATACACAAATACACAAACACATACACACACACACTAACACATACACACTCACAAACACACATTCAGACTCACCAAAATACGTAAACACACTCAATCACACAAACATCTCATTACATAATTATTCCCATGTTTATACGCACACATAAGATACACACACATGCTCACATCCTTAGGCACACACTCGCACTCAAACACATACAAAGATATATACGTATACGTTTGATTGCATTCTTACATTCTTACACACATATCCAAAAAACCCCCCCGAAAAAACATTCATATTTGTGTACATCTCATGGCATAAATATTCACATGCTTATATACACACGCGTACAAACAGAAACACATGCTTGGACACACAGAAGGATGCATACACATTCATATATATATATATATACAATCCCTCCGCACGAGCAGGATGCGACACAAGGTCAATTTCTTAAGCGGAGTTTAACAGGTTTGAATTCAGAGTTTTCCTTCTCATAGACTAGTTACCTAGCTATGGTTAAAGAGTCCAGTCTGCCCTGCTATTTACCCATAGCTGGAGGGAGAATTGGATTCATACCTTTCCCAAGGGTATTAGCGCTATGTAAAATGCAAACAGCTTCGTCCAGGAATTGAACTCGCGTTGACGAATCCATTTCCTACGACTCTAACCATTAGACCACACGCCTCATTCATATATGTATATGGTTCATTGCATGATTATTCATATACTCACACATACACACACCTATATACAAAACACACCTATATACACACATACATATATAAAAACACACTCGGACACAAAAATACACACAAATACACACACACACACACACAAACACACATTCAGACACACTAACATACTCACACACATACACACACAAATACACACACACCTATATATAAAACAGACCTATATACACACATACATATACTAAAACACACTCGGACACACAAAGACACACACACACATACACACATTAGGAACACACTAACTTACTCACAACACAATACACACACAATACACCAACATGCAAACACACAAGCACACATTCAGACTCGCCAAAAACATAAACACACACATACACATACACATACACACAAAACATAAACACATACACACACTCATTCATTCACTAACAGACAGACACTCGGACATACAAAAACATACACACATATACACAAACAAACACACACATACACAAACATGCACAAGCACACATTTGGAGACGCACACACAAACACAAACGCACACATACACACAAACATGCACACATTCAGACACACAAACACACACACACACATACACTAACACACAGACACATAAAAACATACACACATATACAGACACAAACATACACATACACAAATATACACAAGCACACATTTGGAGAAGGACACACAAACGCACATATACACACAAACATGCACACACAAGCACTCACACACACACACAAGCACACACACACACACACACACACACACATACACACAAATACACACACACAAACACACATTCAGACACACTAGCATACTCACACACATACACACACAAATGCACAAACACATACACACACACAAACACATATTCCGACTCACCAAAATACATAAACACACACAAACACACACAAACACATAAACATATATACACACACACACATTCTCACACATACACACAGATACTCAGACACACAAAAACATACACACATATACACACACAAACACACACATTTGGAGATGAACACACAAACACAAACACAAACACACGCATGCACACAAAAAGGTACACACAAGCACACATTCAGACACACACACACACACACACGCACACATAGAAACACACACACACACACACACACTCACGCACACACACACGCGTGCGCACAGGCACACACACACACATGCACACGCACACACAGACACACACACACACTCATGCAAGCACTGACATATTAAACACACTGCCTAATTTCTTTTTCGTTTTTGATGATCAATACTTAAAATCCTTTCATGACTTTAAGAGAACATTCTTGAAATTCCAACGAAGCAGGCGTCCATGTCTGTTGTTCTTAAGGAATTTTGGTCGGCACCAGACGACGGTAAGAAGAGGATTTCCTTTTTATGTTCCAGGATTCTAAGAACCATTTGTCATTCTGTGCGTTAATTCACTTTCTAATATTCAATAACAAACCAGCTGACATGATTCACTGGCCAATTCGTCACTCCCTGGATTTTTAGAAAAATCTTAATCCCCTTTTCCTCCTGTTTTTTTTTCTGCTGGAATTTGGTAGTTCCAGGTTATTCCTTGTCTGGAAATATCCATTCTTCAATTAAATTATTAATAAATTGCTAGCAGACTTGTGGATATACCACAGTATGAGAATTCAATTATTTCAACGTTTAGAATGTTTACTTAGGAGCTATTGCTAAATAGTTCAATATGTAAGTAAAAAGTTAAGTCGTCGGGGCGGCCTAAAGTTGGTATCAGCCAATCAGCGAGGTAGTCTATCCGCTTTTCACTTGCACTAGACCAAGGGGATTATTTCAGCATTTGAGGTGGAGAGCCACACCTACTGTTAGCTCCTTACTTTACCGCACAGATCCCTGTGCGACTCATATGCTGAGTTGGCAAGGACTGGTATCAAACTAGGAACCTTGTGGTTTCTAGCCGAACGCTATACCAACTAAGCTAATCCGGCCCAAAAAGTATAATAATCTTGACTAGCAGGACATGTGGATATACCAAAATATAATAATTTAATTATTACAATGTTTGATATAAGGGTTTTATAATTTGCTTGAATCATTGTGTTTATATTGGTTTGTTGGTTGGTTATGAAGGTTATCACAATGCAAGTGTAAAGAAAAATAAGGTAACTATGGTGTTGTTTGTTAATCTGTGATTTATTCTTAATATTTTGGGATAAAAATGTGTGTGTGTGGGTGCTTGTTTATGTGTGTGTTTGTGTGTGTCTGTGCTTATGTGTGTGTCCGTTCAGTTTTGATTATTATGCCAGATCTGGAATAATAATAAAAAACTGAACAGACACACACACATAAGCACACCCCTTAACACACACACACACACATACACACACAAACACAAACACACACATGAACACCCCCACACACACACACAATTTGGAAGGCATGAGACAGAACCAAATGGACAGTCACTAGCAACAACTTCAGTTCTGGAGATCTTCTGTAGAAGACATTTTTATCTCAAAATATTAAGAATAAATCACAGGTTAACAAACAACACCATAGTTACCTTCTTTTTCTTTACACTTGCATAGTGATAGCCTTCAAAACCAACCAACAAACCAATGTTTGATATGTTTACTTAAGAGCTATTGCTAAATAGTTCAATATGTAAAAAGTATAATAATCTTGATGAGCATGACCTGTGGTATAATAATTTAATTATTCATGTCGTTTATGTCACCCATAAACACATGGGAGGCTTGTGCAGAAGACCGTACAACCTGGCACCTCCTCATCCAGAAAGCATCACCTTTTACTTGCAATCACTGTACCAGAGACTGCTATTCAAAAATTGGTCTGTTCAGCCACTCATGTAGCTGTAGATAAAAAAGAAGTGGACTCTATGCCATCGTCTTTAATAGACGGGAGTTTACCAATATATATAATTTAATTATATTACAATGTTTGACGTGTTTACTTAAGAGCTATTGCTAAATAGTTCAATATGTTAAAAGTGGGATCAAGTGATTAATTTTACTTTACTCAGAGGTCTAGAGGCTGAAGCCCCTATGGATATTGAAATTGCCACCATAACTGCAAATCTCAATAAGCTACGTCTACAACTATGAAATGCTAATTTGAATCCTTCACTCCTTAAATAGAAGTGTCAAAATAATCATGGACAACTGTTAACTACAAAATTCTAATTAGAATCCTTCACTTCTTAAATAGAGGCATCAATATAATCAGGGACAACAGTTAACTATGAAATGCTAATTAGAATTCTCACTCTTTAAATAGAAGCATCAATATAATCATGGACAACAGTTAACTATGAAATGCTAATTAGAATCCTTCACTTCTTAAATAGAGGCATCAATATAATCAGGGACAACAGTTAACTATGAAATGCTAATTAGAATCCTTCACTTCTTAAATAGAGGCATCAATATAATCAGGGACAACAGTTAACTATGAAATGCTAATTAGAATCCTTCACTTCCTAAATAGAAGCATCAATATTATCATGGACAGCTGTTGAATATAAAATGCTAATTAGAATCCTTCACTCCTTTAATAGAAGCATAATATAATCAGGGACAACTGTTAACTATAAAATGCTAATTAAAAACCTTCACGCCTCCTTCTATAAATGTTTCAATATTATTACGAAGGAATGTTACAAAAGAAACAGGATAATGAGATGTCTAGTTTTCTATAAATGTATTCTGGCAGTCTTTGACGAGCAGGTGTAAATTGTGAAGGTTTGTGAAGGATTGTGTTTCCTGTGTACGAAGAAGCAAGGAAGCGTAGAGTCAAAGAATGAAGTACGATGCAAGGAAGCATAAAGACGAAGAATGACAATTACCATTTAACATGTGTTTAATCAGAAACGGCATTTAAAGTGATGGAATGAAAAACCAGGAAGTTTTTGCAAGACTTGTCTTTGACACCATTGCGATAAAAATAGATTCTAATGACAAAACAATCCTGCCAACACGTCAAGACTAAAGACAGGAGGTAGAAAAAAAAGAAAGAAAATGAAAAAAAAAAAGAATGAATGGATCTTGGTAGTTGGTAATGTGGGATAGGAAACATTAAGTTATTTGTTTTGTTTTTTTTGTTTTTGTTTAGTATCTTCTTGTTTTTTGTTCTTCTTTTTTCTCTTTCTAAAACCTTTCTTCTAACTTTTCAACTTCTTATCCTTCTACCTTTTTTTTTTTCTTAGAATTCTTCTATTTGAATTTCTTCTTCTCTTCTTCTTCTTCTTCTTCTTCTTCTTCTTCTTCTTCTTCTTTATTATTATTATTATTATTATTATTATTATTCTTTAGTGTTTTTCTTTCTCTTTTCTTTTGCGTTTTTCTTCTATTCTTCTTCTTCTTCTTCTTCTTCTTCTTCTTCTTCTTTTGTGTTTCTCTTTTTCTTTTGTGTTTCTCTTCCATTCTTCTTCTTCTTCTTCTTCCTCTTTGTTTCTTCTTTTCTTTTGTGTTTCTTTTCCATTCTTCTTCTTCTTCTTCTTCTTCTTCTTCTTCTTCTTCTTCTTCTTCTTATTATTATTATTATTATTATTATTATTATTATTATTATTATTATAGAGTTCTTCACACCAGCGTTAGCTGATGGTCTTTCACTGGAGTCTGAGTGACAACAAGTCTCCTCAAGTCTCCAGGACTCTTCTGAGTATTCTAGCCAATTGTAGCAGTGCAGTTGTCTGGATGGTTTCTATTCTTCCTCTGATTTCCAGATTCTCCAGTCTTTTTTCCAAGCTTTTTGGGACCATTCCAAGAGCACGTTTTTTTATAAGAATCCTTGTATGATTATAGATCATACAGTATGATTATACAGTGAGATTTTGAAGATCCCAAATAGAATCATCCCTTACAACCAGTCATTTGGATTACCTTACATTTATATATATACTAGAAGTAGCAACCCGGGGTCACCTAGATAGAGAGGGGATTTTTAAAAAGTTATTCTCGCAGATCAATTATTACTTATTGCAAGTGAGATCCTCGCTGGTTGCCCCATGAAAATCCACACGGAAATATATAACAAATAGTAAGAAATTTCCATTCAAAAAAAATATAAATGATGCAATTAATTCAATCAATCAAAGAGAAAAAAAAACTTACAAAAAAAAAGATAAACAAAATAACATGCAAATGACTTTCCCTTCTGTTACTTTTCAAATTTGAATTTTTAAATATCTTCCCAAATATAAATCAAATCTTCATCAATTTTGCTCAAAAACTAAGCTCTGGTGATATTTAATGTGTGTATATATTTACTTTGTTGTTAATTGTTTTATTTTCGTACTTTCCTCTGGACATACAGATACACACAACTGCCCTTTATATATGTACTAGCAGTGGCTACCCGGCGTTGTCTGGGTAGAGGGGGATTTTAAAAGTTAGTCTTGCAGGTCCATGGGGCATCCTGTGGCGATCCAACTCACGATTCAGCAATAATTTATAAATAATAAATTATTATTGAATCATGAGTTGAACCCTCACAGGATGCCCCATTAAAATCCCAACGTAAAAAAAAAAGATCTTGCGTTGATCCAGCCACTCTAAATAGAAAAATTAATATGTACTATTTACAATATTAAGTGCAAAAAAATCTATGCTGTTATCATTTAAATCATATTTTTTAATTATCTTCATGAATATAAATCAAATCTTCATTATTTTTACTTAAAAACCAAAACCTAGTGATATCTTATGTGTATATATATATATATATATATATATTTACTTTGTCATTAATTGTATTTTCGTAGTTTCCTCCAGACATACATAAACACACAACTGCCTTTTATATATATATATATATATATATATATATATATATATATATATATATATATAATATATATATATATATATATGTAGTATATTAAGAAAATTGAAAAAAACACAGGTCTAAATAAGTTGAGTGGTAAGTTTATTGGCCGATGCTGCAGTGTTTCGATCTATTAATTAGATCTTCTTCAGGGCATTTGTTGATATGAGGAAAGGTAATAAAAAATTTTATCACAGAATAACGAGAAAAACTGCAATAGTCCTTGTTTATCAGTCTGTTGAAAATTTGAAGTTTGAAAGAAAGAATTTTGAACAGATTGATAAACAAGGAGTATCGCAATTTTTCTCGTTATTCTGTGATAACATTTTTTATTACCTTTCCTCATATCAACAAATGCCCTGAAGAAGATCTAATTAATAGATCGAAACACTGCAGCATCGGCCAATAAACTTACCACTCAACTTATTTAAACCTGTGTTTTTTCAATTTTCTTACTATACTACATACCGTTGGATTCACTTCCATCACTCCACACACACACACACACACACATATATATATATATATATATATTATTAAAAATCATTATATAATATATATATATATATAATGATTTTTTAATGCATCTGCCTGTAAAAAACTAAGTGTTAACTGGTGGGAGGTAAATACTTAGTACAAATTGCAATAACAAAAACTGAAGTGAATATCTTTAGTCTATAATTAGGAAGCCAAGGAGACGAGGATGCTGCAGATGATGAAGGGAGAAAAGAGGAAAGATGTGAGAAGTTGAAAAGAATGGTGGATGTGATAAAAGATGAAGAGGAATGTGTTGAAGAGTCAGCGGAAGTGGTTGGGGAGAGGAAGAAGGGTGAAGAGAAAAAAAGAGAGAATGTATGGGGGGAGGTAGAAGAAGAAGAAGAAGAAGAAGAAGAAGAAGAAAGAAAGAGAGAAGAGAGAAGAAGAAGAAAGAAGAAGAAGAAGAAGAAGAAGAGAGAGAGAAGAAGAAGAAGAAGAAGAAGAAGAAGAAGAAGAAGAAGAAGAAGAAGAAGAAGAAGAAGAAGAAGAAGAAGAAGAAGAGAAGAAGAAGAAGAAGAAGAAGAAGAAGAAGAAGAAGAAGAAGAAGAAGAAGAAGAAGAAGAAGAAGAAGAATGGGTGAAAAGAAGCGACTGGAAGGTGGAAGGAACGGAAGAAGAAGAAGAAGAAGAAGAAGAAGAAGAAGAAGAGAAGAAGAAGAAGAAGAAGAATGGGTGAAAATGAGTGAGTGGAAGGTGGAAGGTACAAAATAAGAAGGAAAAGGAAAGAAGAAGAGGAAGAAGAAGAAGAGGAAGAAAAGAAGAGAAGAAGAAAAGAAGAAGAAGAAGAAGAAAAGAAGAAGAAGAAGAAGAGAAACATAAAAAAGAAGAAAAATGGAAGCGAAAAAGAACTACAACAAGAACGAGAACAAGAAGGTAGAATGGGAAGAAGAAGAAGAAAAAGAAGAAGAAGAAAAAGAAGAAAAGAAAAAGAAGAAAAGAAAAAGAAGGAGAAAAAGAAGAAGAAATTTTGAAAGAAAAAGATATTTAGAAAAATAATGAAGATAAAGAAGAAAACCTCACCACTAAAACTCTCAGCCACTTTCTTCTAGCACAGATACGATAAAAAGGGTTGGGTGGTGTCCCATAAGGTCAATAGGGTCAGGATGATGAAATAGGTGCTAGGGCTTGACGTGACCAGCCGACTGAGAGGAGGAGGCCTCTCCAACTGCCTGTCTTGCCCAAATAAGGGCCAAAGTGGAGTGTTGCATGTCATGGACTGTTCAACCACCAGGTTTCATCCTTTTGCATCACGGGTCACAGCTAACAGGTGGTCACATTGTGGAGATTCTTACTCTTGAACTCTTTACATCCTGTTGAGAATCTTCAAAGTCCAGAGCCCTATTCCTGTAAGGATCTATCAAAGATGCTAAAAATGGCCTTTTCATATAGAAATTATGAATAGTTTAAAATAGAGAGTTACTTTTCAATCAGCCTGTATATTAAGGAACATGCATTAAAGAATTGAGAAAAATGTAACAGCATATAAAGAAATTATAAATAGTTTAAAATAGGGAGTGACTTTTCAATCACCTTGTATATTAAGAAACATACATTAAAGAATTGAGAAAAATGTAACTGCATATAAAGAAATTATAAATAGTTTAAAATAGGGAGTGACTTTTCAATCACCTTGTATATTAAGAAACATACATTAAAGAATTGAGAAAAATGTAACTGTATATAAAAAAATTATGAATGGTTTAAATAGGGAGTTACTTTTCAATCACCTTGTATATTAAGGAACATACATTAAAGAATTGAGAAAAATGTAACTGTATATAAAAAAAAGTATGAATGGTTTAAAATAGAGAGTTACTTTCCAATTACCTTGTATATTAAGGAACATACATTAAAGAATTGAGAAAAATGTAACTGTATATAAAAAAATTATGAATGGTTTAAAATAGGGAGTTACTTTTCAATCACCTTGTATATTAAGGAACATACATTAAAGAATTGAGAAAAATGTAACTGTATATAAAAAAAAGTATGAATGGTTTAAAATAGAGAGTTACTTTCCAATTACCTTGTATATTAAGGAACATACATTAAAGAATTGAGAAAAATGTAACTGTATATAAAAAAATTATGAATGGTTTAAAATAGAGAGTTACTTTCCAATCACCTTGTATATTAAGGAACATACATTAAAGAATTGATAAAAATGTAACTGTATATAAAAAAAAATATGAATGGTTTAAAATAGAGAGTTACTTTCCAATTACCTTGTATATTAAGGAACATACATTAAAGAATTGAGAAAAATGTAACTGTATATAAAAAAAATTATGAATGGTTTAAAATAGAGAGTTACTTTCCAATCTCCTTGTATATTAAGGAACATACATTAAAGAATTGAGAAAAATGTAACTGTATATAAAAAAAATTATGAATGGTTTAAAATAGAGAGTTACTTTCCAATTACCTTGTATATTAAGGAACATACATTAAAGAATTGAGAAAAATGTAACTGCATATAAAAAAATTATGAATGGTTTAAAATAGAGAGTTACTTTCCAATCACTGTATATTAAGGAACATACATTAAAGAATTGAGAAAAATGTAACTGCATATAAAGAAATTATAAATAGTTTAAAATAGGGAGTGACTTTTCAATCACTCTGTATATTAAGGAACACACATTAAAGAATTGAGAAAAATGTAACTGCATATAAAGAAATTATAAATAGTTTAAAATAGGGAGTGACTTTTCAATCACTCTGTATATTAAGAAACATACATTAAAGAATTGAGAAAAATGTAACTGCATATAAAGAAATTATAAATAGTTTAAAATAGGGAGTGACTTTCAATCCCTTGTATATTAAGAAACATACATTAAAGAATGAGAAAAATGTAACTGTATATAAAAAAATTATGAATGGTTTAAAATAGGGAGTTACTTTTCAATCACCTTGTATATTAAGGAACATACATTAAAGAATTGAGAAAAATGTAACTGTATATAAAAAAAAGTATGAATGGTTTAAAATAGAGAGTTACTTTCCAATTACCTTGTATATTAAGGAACATACATTAAAGAATTGAGAAAAATGTAACTGCATATAAAAAAATTATGAATGGTTTAAAATAGAGAGTTACTTTCCAATCACCTTGTATATTAAGGAACACACATTAAAGAATTGAAAAAAATGTAACTGCATATAAAGAAATTATAAATAGTTTAAAATAGGGAGTGACTTTTCAATCACTCTGTATATTAAGAAACATACATTAAAGAATTGAGAAAAATGTAACTGCATATAAAGAAATTATAAATAGTTTAAAATAGGAGTGACTTTTCAATCACTCTGTATATTAAGAAACATACATTAAAGAATTGAGAAAAATGTAACTGCATATAAAGAAATTATAAATAGTTTAAAATAGGGAGTGACTTTTCAATCACCTTGTATATTAAGAAACATACATTAAAGAATTGAGAAAAATGTAACTGTATATAAAAAAATTATGAATGGTTTAAAATAGGGAGTTACTTTTCAATCACCTTGTATATTAAGGAACATACATTAAAGAGTTGAGAAAAATGTAACTGTATATAAAAAAAAGTATGAATGGTTTAAAATAGAGAGTTACTTTCCAATTACCTTGTATATTAAGGAACATACATTAAAGAATTGAGAAAAATGTAACTGTATATAAAAAATTATGAATGGTTTAAAATAGGGAGTTACTTTTCAATCACCTTGTATATTAAGGAACATACATTAAAGAATTGAGAAAAATGTAACTGTATATAAAAAAAAGTATGAATGGTTTAAAATAGAGAGTTACTTTCCAATTACCTTGTATATTAAGGAACATACATTAAAGAATTGAGAAAAATGTAACTGTATATAAAAAAATTATGAATGGTTTAAAATAGAGAGTTACTTTCCAATCACCTTGTATATTAAGGAACATACATTAAAGAATTGAGAAAAATGTAACTGTATATAAAAAAATTATGAATGGTTTAAAATAGGGAGTTACTTTTCAATCACCTTGTATATTAAGGAACATACATTAAAGAATTGAGAAAAATGTAACTGTATATAAAGAAATTATAAATAGTTTAAAATAGGGAGTGACTTTTCAATCACCTTGTATATTAAGAAACATACATTAAAGAATTGAGAAAAATGTAACTGTATATAAAAAAATTATGAATGGTTTAAAATAGGGAGTTACTTTTCAATCACCTTGTATATTAAGGAACATACATTAAAGAATTGAGAAAAATGTAACTGTATATAAAAAAAAGTATGAATGGTTTAAAATAGAGAGTTACTTTCCAATTACCTTGTATATTAAGGAACATACATTAAAGAATTGAGAAAAATGTAACTGTATATAAAAAAAATTATGAATGGTTTAAAATAGAGAGTTACTTTCCAATCTCCTTGTATATTAAGGAACATACATTAAAGAATTGAGAAAAATGTAATTGTATATAAAAAAAAAAGTATGAATGGTTTAAAATAAGGAGTTACTTTTCAATCAGCCTGTATATCTACTGAGTATACTTTATATATATGATATATGTTTACATAACTTGCATTGTTGCATGAACCATTATGGTAGAATACAATTGTATACATTTATGGTCACTATCTTACTCTGGTGACTAGCACTGCATGGAATCGGCCAGTGTTGTATAGTCCAGACAGTAACAGCTGGTAAACCAGTCTAAAAGAGGGGCTCCAAAATGATTATTAGTCATGATTGAATGGTACTTGGACTTTAAATCTTTGTTGTAAGTTAGGTAAAACTGAATTAGTTTAATTCTTAACATCCTGTTGAGAATTCTCCAAGTCCAGAGCCCTGTTCCTATAAGGATTTATCAAAAAATGGCTAAAAATGGCCTTTTCATATAAAGTTACCTGTTATTTCCCTTAAATCAAAGACTTCTAAATGTGTTTAATATTATATTTAAACAAAGGCTATTGTTTGTGGTAGATTAGGAAAACGAATGTGACTTCCGGCTGGGTGGAATGAGGTGGTACAGGATCTTAAGAGTTAACAGAGGTGCAGTTAGCATATTGTACAGTCCCAGCTAAGAGTGCAGTTTAACCTGTATTAGGTATGCACTTTAGTTGGTTGGTGTATGGTAGATGGTGCACTGGTACGTTGTGCATTGTTTCACTGTGCGTGTGATTTGAAAGTCTGACAGATGAACGTACAATAGCACTCAGGTTAATATTGAGGCATTTCAAATTGTCCTTCAATTTGTCTTTATAGCGTAAGAGCGGACATCCAATAGTCCAAAAGTCTTGAGCTTCATTCCTATAGGGATTTATAACAAAATAGCTAAAAATGGCCTTTTTATTTAAAGTTACCTGTTATTTCCCTTAAAATAAAGACTTCTAAATATGTTTAATATTACATTTAAACAAAGGCGATCGTTTGGAAAATGAATGTGACTTCTGGCCGTGCAGAATAAGGTGATATAGGACATTAAGTGTTAAATGAATTCAAGTCCCATTTAATTAATTGTTGAATGCTAAAATAAAAGGGGTTGCATAGTCCAGACCATAACCGCTGGTAGCCATCCCCAATGAGGCTTGATGGTCATGCAAAAACAATGTCATTATTTGAATGGCATCTTTCTAAGTTATGAGGCGGTATGTTAAGAGTTAACAGAGGTGCAGTTAGCATATTGTACAGTCGCAGCCTAGAGTGCAGTTTAAGCTGTAGTAGGCACGCACTTTAGTTGGTTTTAGCAATGTTAGATGGTGCACTGGTACATTGTGCATTGTTTTCACACTGCGTGTGATTTGAAAGTCTGACAGATGAACGTACAATAGCACTCAGGTTAATATTGAGGCGTTTCAAATAGTCCTTCAGTTTGTCTTTATAGCGTAAGAGCGGACATCCAATAGAACGCTTAGCATTTGGTATTTGTCCGTATAATATCTTCTTTGGAAGCCTGTTCTCATTTATTCTGACAACGTGAACAGCCCACCTAAGCTGAACCTTTGCTAGAAAGGTTTCAATGCCAGCAATGTTACATTTTTTTTAATAATGTCCCATTTTTCACTCTATCATCCCATTTTATACCGCAAATGGCATGAAGACAGTGCATGTGAAAGGTGTCAAGTTGGTTTATGTGCTTGCGGTAAAGTGTCCAAGTTTCAGCACCATATAATACAATTGAAAGGACAACTGTTCGGTAGATATCAATTTTTATTTTAAGAGATACATCTAAATTGGGAACTTATGTTTTACAAGTTTGAGCTGGGGCAAAAACACAAGAAAAAGACTGGAGGCGTGTGGTGTACTGGTTAGAGTAGTAGGATATGGACTTGTCAACCCGAGTTCAAATCCTGGACGAATCCACAGTTCACAGAGCACTAATACTCTTGGAAAAGGTATGAAACCAACTATTCTCCCCCCAGCTATGGGTAAATAGTAGAGAGACTAGGCCTTTAACCTGGTTAAATAGTAGGAAATGCGACTCGTCAACCTGAGTTCAAATCCTGACGAATCCACAGTTCCCATAACACTAATACCTTTGGAAAAGGTATGAATCCAACTATTCTCCCTCCAGCTATGGATACATAGTAGAGCTGACTGGATCCTTTAATCTTGGTTAGGCAACCTGACTAGGAGAAGGAAAACTGAATTCAAACCTCTTAAAATCTTTGCTTGGGGTGGTCACTTCTAGAATAGGCTCAGTCCCACTTAGAGATCTATTTCAATTTAAAAAAAAAAAAATTTTTTAAATGAATGAAAAAAAATGTAAAATTTTAAAAAATTTTGGGTGGAAGCAACCAATATTATTTGTTGTGCGAAAGATCGTTCAAGTTGGTTGATTTTATGGCATATAACCCTTTTCGGGTTATTTAATACCCAGTGGTGAGGTTTTAATTCTGGAGCTCTGGGGAGTGTACAGTACTCCTATTATGATTTTATGGGCCATCCTTTAGGCTTCAAGCAAGAGCGCTTATCCAGTGGAAATCCTTGGTAAAAAATCCCCTGATTGTTTTTCGGTGCTCCCCAGTATTGCAAGTCCCTTGTCAATGATTGCAAGTTTCTTAGTATTAGTGATTAAGTAGTCAACCAATCAACCATTATGGTTGTTGATTGGCAGAGGAATAAACCACATTACCTCGCCTCGTGTATAAATTTAGGTGGTGTATTGTTGCACACCTTATATGTCCAAATATTCCAACAACCTTTTTACTGCCATTACTCCCATGTCCACTCTGACCTGGAATGGTAGTACCAGTTAGAGTCCCATCTATGTGTTAATAGAGCAAAAAATGAGATTTAAAAAATGTGTGTAAAAGAAATGAGTTTAAGTAAAAATTATATACCTAACAAGAATGGATGAAATAAAAACTTCTTTGGCATAAAATAACCCAACAAGGGTTGAGATGCCGTAATATACAATCAATCAATCAACCAGCCAATCAAGCAACTACAGCTTGAACTGCTTCTGTGTCATGATATACATGCTGCAAACTAACATGTTACTAAAATATTGCAAAACTTTTGACTCACCCTAGTATTTATAGATTCAAAGCATGTGTTTCGTTTTTGATTTTATTTCTGTTTGAAGGTTTTAGATTGGGTTAAATCCTACTTAACGGACATAAATTCCACCATCATGTGTCACACTGCCGGAAAAAAAACAACTAAAAATCAAGGAATTAACCGATTTAATGAAATTTTTAGTGTTGATATATTAATGAATAAACAATATAATGCACCAGTTATTTTATTTTAAAACTCTTACATTTTTTCAGCTCAGTTAACCTTGAACCACGTATCTTTGAGGCGTATCACAGATTCACAAACATACGTGGTACAAAGTTAATTGACCTGAAAAAATTAAGTTTTTAAATGAAATAATTGGTGCATTATTCCTGTTATTCATTAATGTATCAATACTGAAAATTTCATTAAATTCGGTTAATTCCTTGATATCTAGTATTTTTTTTTCTTTTGGTGGAGTGACATACAATGGTAGAATTTATGTCCGTTAAATAGAATTTAACCTGAGATTGCTTAGAATATATATATATATATATATATATATATATATATATATATATATATATATATATATATATATATGTTATATATATATATATATATATATATATATATATATATATATAATATATATATATTCTTTGACGTCATTGCTATATGAAGCCATTTTTTTTTCTTTATTCAAATAAATAATTCATGAATATTTTATAGAATATAAAAAAAATCAATATTCGATATTTAAAGAATAATTCTTCAAGTCTTGGAGACAAATGCTAAAAAGCTTTGAAAAAATTTACATTTAGAGATTCCATTCCATTTTGGTGCAAACCAAGCTGGAATGAACATACAAAAAGGGAAGATGTGTGTATGTGAATGTATGTCTGTTATAGAAACTAGCAAAATAAAAAAACACCCTCCGGGCGATGTAAAAATAGATTTTTGAAACATATTGCCTGAGGGGTGGGAGTTATAAATTCAATGTCAGCGAGTTTGTACCCTAAGTAAGTAAAATCATCAAATTCATTAAAGGATTAAAAAATAAAACAATTTGAAATGTAAACTTTAAATATATATTAAAATAAAACAAACTACATATAGATATATAATACCAGTCATGTATTTATTAAAACTTGTTTTAAAAAACAATGAGGACTGTCTAATGTTGCATGTTCAATTTTTGAGTGTATTTATTCTATGTTATGATGATTTTGGGTAATGTGACATAAGTAGTGACATAGTTTTTGTTACAGACAAAAACTGGAAGCGAATCTCCATTATTAATAGATATATAAATAAATTATGGTGCTAACGTATCTCCTAGTAGGAGTCCAGCTTGAAAGTAATATTGAAAGTAATATTGTAATATAAATGTATGAAAATAATAAAAGTAATATTAAATGTAGTATTGTATTGTTAAAATATGTGAAATTATTTGTATATGTATATATACATATGTTTATGTATATATATATTTTATCATATTGTATTATGTGTATGTGTCTATATATACATATGTGTATGTATATATATATTATATTGTATCATGTATATGTGTATATATACATATGGGAATGCATATATATATATATATATATATATATATATATATTGTATTATGTGTATGTATTTTTTTGAGAATGTCATTTGCATTTAAGTTATCCTCCCCCGTCAAATGTACTTTTTGTACATTTTATGGGGCTGTAGAATATGCTGACTGCAACTCTGCAGAGGGTTAAAACTCTCCCTACACTAGGGCCACCTGGTTATGGGCTGTATATGTGTGTATATATATATATATATATATATATATATATATTTATAAAAGAAAAGGTGACTTACCGGTGAATTTGGATGGTTAGTTAGTTCAGGGGGGTAAGTCAGCAATATAACAAATACAAAGTGCTCAATACTCAGTATAGCAAATTTATTATAAAATGGGTACAAGAGATAACTCGAGTTTCACCATAAGGATCTTCAGGGTTAAATCCACTGAATTAATCGAGACACCGATTAATAGCAGTCGATTTCACGTGTGTGTTCATTGCATTAAAATATATATATATATATATATATATATATATATATATTTATTTATTTATTTTACAAAGTTTTCACAGATCAATGGAGGTAACTTAGTTGGCATTACTACAAAAAAATGCAAATTTTGAAAAAATTTATTTTTAGTAAATCCGAACTATAATAGCGTCCGCGGAACTAACCGACGTTATTTGCGGTCCAAAATGTGACATTGAGTAAAGAACTTCAACAAACACCATGGGATCTTGCTCAACAGCCTGATGATTGCCCCTTGGCATGAAACCTGGGTCGCTGTTTATAATGAACATTGATCTGTGAAAACTTTGTAAATAAATAAATATTAGCTCTTACAATTTTGTGATTGAGCACTGTATTTTCTTTGTTTCATCACAAAAAAAAATTTGTTTTTACATATACCTATATATATATATATATATATGAATTTTATTTTTATTTTTATTTTGAATTCAAGATAGTTACAATGTAGCAATATTCACCGGAAGTTAACCAGACAAGATTATAAATAATATATATATATATATATATATATATATATATATAAATTCAAACCCATTCTCAACAGATATTACAAAGGTAAGAGACGGATTTTATCTTCTCTAATAACTTATAGAATAATTATATTAACTTGATGCTTCAAAGGAGTCTAATAATAGATGAGAAAAACTTTCTATCAGGGACCCCACTCTCAAAAAGTGTTTTAATACTTTTGAGTGGGGTCCCCTGGAAATGATTTTTCATTTATCCCCCGCCTCTCATTTCTTTCATTTTTATTTCATCCATTCATTCATTTTACCATTCATTTTTAACTATATATATATATATATATATATATATATATATATATATATACATATATATGTTTGGCACACCGTTCTAGTAAAAGCTGAAACAATGACAATCGCACACTGTATATATATATATATATAGGCACCTGTAGAGCTCTTATAACCAAACCTCATCATTATTTGAATTGACAAAGTGAAAGATAAGGCCTTTTCATTTGATGCTTCTCAAAAGGGAAAGGTGTTGAAAAACAAAATGGCCATCTTGATATTATAAGATCAATAAAGGGCAAAATCTGGTCATGTTTGTGTGGAGATAAAAGCCAACTCATTGCATGTTATCGAGAAAGGAAAAGACTTTTGAGTTTCAGTGAAGTGGCCACAAACTTTTCCCTTGCAAAACATGTGTGTATATATACATACATACATACATACATGCACATATATATATATATATATATATATATATATATATATATAAAACATATATGTATATGTGTATATATATATGTGTATGTATATATATATATATATTATCATATTGTATTATGCGTATGTGTATATATACATATGTGTATGTATATATGTATTTTATTATATTGTATTATGTGTATGTGCATATATATATATATATATATATATATATATATATATCATATTGTATTATGTGTATGTGCATATATGCATATGTGTATGTATATATATATATATTATATTATTATATTGTATTATGTGTATGTACATATATATTTTATTTTATTGTATCCTGTATATGTGTATATATACATATATAAATGTATATTATATATATATATATATATATATATATATATAATATATTATCATATTATATTATGTGTATGTGTCTATAAATATGTGTGTGTATGTATATATATATTATTATATTGTATTATGTGTATGTGTATATTTACATATGTGTATGTATATATATATTTTATTTTATTGTATCATGTTTATGTGTATATATACATATGTGTATGTATATATATATTTTTTATCGAATTGTATTATGTGTATGTGTCTGTATATATGTGTGTATGTATATGTATGCTTTATTATATTGTATCATGTATATGTGTATATATACATATGTGAATGTATATATATATATATATATATATATATATTATAGTATGTGTATGGGTCTATATATACATATGTGTATGTATATATATATTTTATCATGTGGTATTATGTGTATGTGTATATATATTTTATTACATTCTATAAATATGTTATATTTACATATGTGTATATATATATATATTTTATCATATTGTATTATGTGTATGTGTATATATATGTGTATATGTATATATGTATTTTATTCTATTGTATTATAAGTATTAGATATGTTATATAGAGTATATTTTGTGTATATGGTATATATATTGTTATATCATATATTGTTATATTATATTATATATATATATTATTGAGGAAAGAAAAGAGTTTTAAGTTGCTGTGAAGTGAACTGACGAACAAGAAAATGCATCGATTGTAAAGGTATTAATGGCAGAATAGAATTGCAAGTCCGAACAATGAGGAACTGAGTTGCCACTTTGGAAAATCCAAATGACTCTTGAATATTAATGAGAAGCCATTTTGTAATTTTATCTGAGATTTTTTGAGAATGTCATTTGCATTCAAGTGATCCTGCCCGTCGATTGTACTTTTTAAAAGTCAGAAAGTTTGCTCCTCAGGAATAATTGATTGCCATGGATTAATATATTCTGTATTATTTAGATTTATTATTTTGGATAGATGGCACAACGGGTATAAGGGTTGATGTTGGAATATTTGGATATAACATGTGCTCTAATTCCTCACCTGGATTTATAGACTAGCCATGGTCATGTGAGTTGTTCCTGCAGCCAATCACTAACCATACTGCGTGGAAGACACACTATTTAAACCCCCCTCCCCGCTGGTCATAATTACAATTACGCTCACTGAGGATGGACATAGGATAACCGGATCTTTACCAATACTCAGGAAGGACTTATACAATTACCAGAGGAACCAAAGAATTCAATATCGAAGGACTCTTTACCAGGAACTGAGAACTCTTTAGCAGAGGAACGAAAGGATTCATTATTGAAGGACTCTTTACCAGGAACTGAGAACTCTTTAGCAGAGGAATCAAAGGATTCATTATCGAGGGACTCTTTACCAAGAACTGAGAACTCTTTACCAGAGGAATCAAAGGATTCATTTTTGAAGGACTCTTTACCAAGAACTGAGAACTCTTTACCAGAGGAACGAAAGAATTCATTATTGAAGGACTCTTTAGCAAGAACTGAGAACTCTTTACCAGAGGAACGAAAGAATTCATTATTGAAGGACTCTTTACCAGGAACTGAGAACTCTTTACCAGAGGAACCAAAGGATTCATTATTGAAGGACTCTTTACTAAGAACTGAAAACTCTTTAGCAGAGGAACGAAAGGATTCATTATCGAAGGACTCTTTACCAGAAACTGAGAACTCTTTACCAGAGGAACGAAAGGATTCATTATCAAGGAACTCTTTACCAGGGATCCAATTCCACTGGACAAGCACTCTTGCTTTAAAGCCAAAGGATGGCCCATAAAAACTTAACAGTTGAAAGAAAGAAAGAAAGAAAGAAAGAAATATGTTTATTTTCACATATTTTTTACAAAAAAAAAAACCCAACTAATGATTAATGTGTGGAGGATGATCACTAATTAGGACTAAACCTATTCTAGTAGTGACCAACTCTGCTATTTTATAGGTTTTCAGGTTTAAAATATTTCAACATATAATTTTTTAAAGAAGAACAAAGGGTATTGTTTAAAATATGTTAAATTATGTTCATAATGAAAATATGTTAAATTATGTTCATAATGAAAATATGTTAAATTAAGTTCATAATGAAAATATGGTAAATTAAGTTCATAATGAAAATATGTTAAATCATGTTCATAATGAAAATATGTTAAATTATGTTCATAATGAAAATATGTTAAATTAAGTTCATAATGAATATGTTAAATTATTTTCATAATGAAAATATGTTCATAATGAAAAATATGTTATTATGTTCATAATGAAAATATGTTAAATCAAGTTCATAATTAAAATATGTTAAATTAAGTTCATAATGAAAATATGGTAAATTATGTTCATAATGAAAATATGTTAAATCATGTTTATGAAAAATGTTAAATTATGTTCATAATGAAAATATGTTAAATTATGTTCATAACGAAAATATGTTAAATTAAGTTCATAATGAAAATATGGTAAATTAAGTTCATAATGAAAATATGTTAAATCATGTTCATAATGAAAAT
>CM042172.1:30709606-30744606 GCA_023376005.1 Doryteuthis pealeii | reverse complement strand
TTGATGGAAACGGAAATGCTGGAAGACTATAAGTCAGGTACAAGGACAGGCTGAAAAATAATTGTGAAATGTCCTATGTATAAATATTGCTCTGTATAAGTAAAGTCGTCGGGTGGCCTAAAGTCAGTATCAGCCAATCAGCAAGAGAGTCTATCCCCTTTTCATTAGCGCTAGACCAGGGAGATTGTTTTTGCGTCTGAGGTAGAGTGTCACATCTATCATCAGCTCCTTACTTTACCGCACAGATCCCTGTGCTACTCATATGCTGAGTTGGCAAGGCCCGGTATCAAACTAGGAACCTTGTGGTTTCTAGCTGAACGCTCTACCGACTGAGTTAACCCGGCCATATCTGTATATAATTATCAAATTATTATACATAGAGCTCTCCATTTGGACTAGCAATTTTTGATATAGCTATATTAAAAAGGTCCTAGATAGAATTATTTCTACCACCAACTTACCTTATTTACTCCCCCCCCATATATATATATATATATATATATATATATATATATTACATACAAAATGTGTCAAAAAAGTATCAAGATTGAAGAACCAATATAGGAATGAGCAATAAATGTAACGTTATTTTTTTCAGAATACAAGGTGTGTCAAAAAGTACAGATTTTAAAGCTGTATTTACCAAGACAGAAATGAAGAATGAATGGAACGTTAATTTTTCAGAATACAAGGTGTATTAAAAAGTACCGAAAATCTTGATACTTTTTTGACACACCTTATATATATGTATATATATTTGGAAAAAATCCAGTTAAAAATTTAGAGTGAAAGCATAATAGTCTATTAATAACTAAAGGTGTTGTTTTTCAAAACCTGGATAATACATGACTTCTGGGACACCCTGTATATATATATATATATATATGGAAAAAATTAAGTAGAAGATTTAGAGTGAAAGCATAATAGTCTATTCCAGGAGACTTTGAAGAATGCAGATTCCCCAAGGAACCATCATCAAATGCTGCAGTGTAGGAATATTTTATAAGACTGAAAGCAGTCTGGAACACATTGGCTTAGCGTATTTCAAGTTTATACGTGTTTGTTTTTATAAAAAAAAATTTTTTTTTTAGATTTGTAATTTTATTTTATTGTATCCAGGTCAAAGGTTATTTCCCTAAAAAAGTCATAAATTTTCTTCTCTGCCAGCTGACTGTCATAGAAATGAAGAATGAATGGAACGTTAATTTTTCAGAATACAAGGTGTGTCCAAAATTACCGAAAATCTTGATACTTTTTTGGCACACCTTATATATATGTATATATATTTGGAAAAAATCAAGTAAAAAATGTAGAGTGAAAGCATAATAGTCTATTTCAGGAGACTTTGAGGAATTACCCAAGTAACCATCATCAAATGCTGTTATGTAGGAATATTTCATTATTAAGAATAATAAAATATTCCTACATTTTGACGTATATATTTACCAACCCCTCCGCACGAGCCGGATGCGACACAAGGTCAATTTCTTAAGCGGAGTTTAACAGGTTTGAATTCAGAGTTTTCCTTCTCTTAGACTTGTTGTCTAACCAAGGTTAAAGTGGCCAGTCTGCCCTACTATTTACCCATAGCTGGAGGGAGAGTAGGATTCATACCTTTCCCAAGGGTATTAGCAATTTTTGACATATAAGGTGTGTGCTAGATCCTCACTTTTACTTATAGACTCGGCGAGATCATGTGATCTATATCTTGGCCAATCACTGGCAGTACTCTGAGGCTGATACAATACTTACCTGACCCTACTGGTCATGATTACTACAGCGTTCATTGATGACGGACATAGGATTAAATCACTAGACCTTTACTAATACGCTGGATAGGACTTATACGATCAACAAAGTATTCCATAACATAGGACTTTCTTTAAGCCCTTTTCAACTGGCCAAGTTTGGCATTTAAAAACTTTACAACAACATCTGATGATGGTTACTTGGGTAATTCCTCAAAGTCTCTTGAAATAGACTATTATGCTTTTACTCAAAAAATGGTACAAGTAAAAGATCTAATTTTTGGTATCAGTATTCAGTATACTAACACACAACTTTTGCATAGATAGACAATTTGATATTTAAAAAAAGTGAAAAATCGACCTACCCTACTTCACACCCCTTTTCTGCATTTGTCCATTTCATGAGTTTGTGGTCCCTAAGGACTCTTACCCTTGGCAATTGTTCACGAATCACTCATGTGCCAAGTCATATCTTCAACAGCCAAACAGAACGTTATCTTTCAAGGGTCATTAAATGAATTATTTCCTTTGACCGTTCCGCTTTCTCTGCAAATTGATTAAATCAATTCTCAGGTAAAAATCACACGTCGCACAGGTGAGTTCTTTTTCTCTTGTTGGCCAAAATATTCAATGCTATCTACATGATAATCTTTTTCAAAGACAGCCAAGTTATGACAGGGAAATAGATAACAAATTTGGACCATATGACTTTTAGGCACCCATTTTTGATCTCGATTAAGAAAGGACATGTTTTTCATTTACACTGTCAATATCCGGTTGTTTTAACAGACGATTTTTAGATTTTTAAATTATAAAACTAACCCTAGCCCTAACCCCTAACTCTAACCCCTAACCCTAACCCCTAACAAACAACCGGATATTGACGGTGTAAATGAAAAACATGTTCTTTCTTAATTGAGATCAAAAAGGGATGCCTAGAGGTAATATGGTCCACAAATTTTTTTTTTCAATAGAAATCTAAAATTGATAGATTGTTCCAATACAAAATGGCAACAATAAGGGAATATTAACATCCACCATAGACTCTTATTGATCAAACCCACTTTAGGAGAATGGTATTGGAAATTCCATAGTTAATTATCTCCCCCTGCCGCTAGGGGGTGAATCGCCAAACATCGTATGTTGGTGCCAAAACCAAATTTCTTCACTTATCGCAAAGCAGTTTCTGGAAGGAGAGACATAAAAGTAAAAGCTCTCAACACCAAGCCCAATACAGGGCCCACTTATCACAGAACTCTACAACCAGCTCACTTCCAAGGCATTGTATCAGCATACGTTAAAAGGCGGGTACAATAGCACACTTACTGAAGGACGAGAAACTACTGAGACGAAGCGTCTTATCAACATTTCCTACCGACGAACAGAATACCCTTGTTATCACCACTACTCCAAGAACTCTGCTTAACTCACAGATAAGTCTGGTAGCAAATACCAATAAAATTTGCAAAATAAGAGTATTTTTTCGGGATTCGAAGGAGCTCTTATTTCTCCGTAGTTGTAGGCAAATTGTCGGACAAAGAAGGAACAAACATGAAAGTAAATGCAGACACTTGTATTAACAAAATTACATAAATGTTTTTGCAAATTTTATTGGTATACAAACAGTTTCCCTGCATATCAAGCAGTTTGGAGACCTTATTTTGGAATTACTCTCATACTTTAGTTATAGGCACAAACACATGAACAACAAACACAACAGTGTTGCCAATAGATGCACGAACAGTTTCCCAGCGTAACAAGCAATTTGGAGACCTTACTTTAAGGATTACTCTCATATTTTTATTTTAGTCATAGGTGCAGACACATGCACAACAAATACAACAGTGTTGCCAATAGCCACACAAACAGTTTCCTAGGGTATCAAGCATTTTGGAGACCTTATTTTGGGTTTACTATCATACTTTAGTCATAGGCACTGATGGATGCACAACAAACACAACAGTGTTGCCAATAACTGCACGAACAGTTTCCCTGCATAACAAACAGTTTGGAGACCTTATTTTGGGTTAACTCTCATACTTTAGTCATAGGCACAGACAACTATCATACTTTAGTCATAGGCATGCACAACAAACACAACAGTGTTGCCAATAGCTGCACAAACAGTTTCCCTGCATAACAAACAGTTTGGAGACCTTATTTTGGGTTAAGTCTCATACTTTAGTCATAGGCACAGACAACTATCATACATTAGTCATTGGCATGCACAACAAACACAACAGTGTTGCCAATAGCTGCACGAACACTTTCTCTGTATAACAAGCAGTTTTAAGACCTTACTTTTGCCATTTCCCTTATACTTTGGTCATAGGCACAGATGCATGCACAACAAACACAACAGTGTTGTCAATAGCTGCACAAACAGTTTCCCTGTGTAACAAGCAGTTTGGAGACCTTACTTTAGGGATTACTCTCATATTTTTAGTCATAGGTGCAGACACATGCACAACAAATACAACAGTGTTGCCAATAGCCACACAAACAGTTTCCCTGCATATCAAGCAGTTTGGAGACCTTATTTTGGGTTTACTATCATACTTTAGTCATAGGCACCGATGCATGCACAACAAACACAACAGTGTTGCCAATAACTGCATGAACAGTTTCCCTGCATAACAAACAGTTTGGAGACCTTATTTTGGGTTAACTCTCATACTTTAGTCATAGGCATGCACAACAAACACAACAGTGTTGCCAATAGCTGCACGAACACTTTCCCTGTGTAACAAGCAGTTTTAAGACCTTACTTTTGCCATAACCCTTATACTTTAGTTATAGGCACAGATGCATGCACAACAAACACAACAATGTTGCCAATAGCCACAGAAACAGTTTCCCTGCATAACCAGCACTTTGGAGACCATATTTTTACAATTACCTAATACTTTATTTATAAGCAATTGGCAAATAATATTTTCTATCTGCTGAGAAGAAAAAAGTAAATATTTTGTTCGACATCGTAATGGATGATAATGCTTCATCTAACAACAAAGAAAAACAAAAAATAAAATCCTGAATTTCTTTGGAGGAAAAATTTGTCTGGTCATAGAATTGCCAAAATATCCCAATCAGTTTTTCTAAGTTGGCAATTCTTCAGAATGTTTGTATTTTGGCAGAACCATTTTTTTTTCACCGCCTGCTTCGCTTCTCTTTGACTTCTTGAATATTATTCTTCAGCAGGAATATGGAAGGAAGCCAAACATGAAGGATTTTTTAGGTCTACTGTAAATAAGTGGTGCAGCCATACAGTAGTAATGATACTGCTACAGCTTGGTTGGTTGGTTGGTTAGATTTTAGATTAAAATTTACAAGCTGATTTCAAAACTACAGTCAGATTTCTTCTATCACGTCAAGTTTTTTTTCTTGACAGCTTACTCTCCAAATAAGCACAATTGTATTGTTTGAAATGAAAAATCAATTGTGCCCCAGTGCAATCTGTCTATAGCAGTCTATGCCTTTCCTATTCATACCTTGACATCGTCAAAGGTATGAAGATATTACTACCTAGGTAATCTGTCTATAGCAGTCCATGCCTTTCCTATGCTTACATTGACATCACTTTCTGTACATAAGATATTAATACCTAAGTAATCCGTCTATAGCAGTCCATGTCGTTCCTATGTGTACATTAACATTGCTTTCTGGAGATAAGATATTACTACCTAGGTAATCTGTCTATTGCAGTCCATGTCTTTCCTATTCATACCTTCACATCACTTTCTGTAGATAAGATATTACTACCCAGTGTAATCTGTTTATAGCAGTCTATGCCTTTTCTATGTGTACATTAACATTGCTTTCTGTAGATAAGATATTACTACCTAGGTAATCTGTCTATTGCAGTCCATGTCTTTCCTATGCATACATTGACATCGCTTTCTGTAGATAAGATATTACTACCTAGATAATCTGTCTATAACAGTCTATGCCTTTTCTATGCATACATTGACATTGCTTTCTGTAGATAAGATATTACTACCTAGGTAATCTGTCTATAGCAGTCTATGCTTTTTCTATACATACATTGACATCGCTTTCTGTAGAAAAGATATTACTATCCAGTGTAATCTGTCTATTGCAGTCCATGTCTTTTCTATGCATACATTCACATCACTTTCTGTAGATAAGATATTACTACCCAGTGTAATCTGTCTATTGCAGTCTATGCCTTTTCTATGCATACATTGACATCTCTTTCTGGAGATAAGATATTACTACCCAGTGTAATATGTCTATAGCAGTCCATGCTTTTCCTATGCATACATTGACATTACTTTCTGTAGATAAGATATTACTACCTAAGTAATATGTCTATAGCAGTCCATGTCTTTCCTATGCATATATTAACATTGCTTTTTGTAGATGAGATATTACTACCTAGGTAATCTGTCTATTGCAGTTTATGCCTTTTCTATGCATATATTGACATCGATTTCTGTAGATAAGATATTACTACCCAGTTTAAATTGTTTTATAGCAGTCTATGCCTTTTCTATGCATACATTGACATCGCTTTCTGTAGATAAGATATTACTACCTAGATAATCTGTCTATTGCAGTCTATGCCTTTTCTATGCATACATTCACATCGCTTTCTGTAGATAAGATATTACTACCCAGTGTAATCTTCTATAGCAGTCTATGCCTTTTCTATGCATACATTGACATCTCTTTCTGGAGATAAGATATTACTACCCAGTGTAATTATGTCTTATAGCAAGTCCATGCTTTTCCTATGCATTACTATTTGACATATACTGTGCTGTAGTAAAGATTATTACTTACCTAAGTAATTATGTCTTAAGCATCCATGTCTTTCCTATGCATAGGAAAAAGCATGTGACTGCTATAGACATATTACACGGGTAGTTAATATCTTATCCCAGAAAGAGATGTTCAATGTATTGCTTAGAAAAGGCATAGACTGCGTATAGACGATTACACTGGTTTGGTTAGTAATTTTATCTTATCTACAGTAAATGCGATGTGATGTATGCATAGAATAAGGCATGATTGCAATAGACAGATTATCTAGGTAGTAATATCTTATCTGCAGAAAGCGATTGTCAATGTATGCATAGAAAGGCATATGACTGCCTATAAAACAATTTTATTTAAACTGGCGTCGGTAAGTAATATCTTATCTTAACCCAAAAAATCGATGTCGAATATATGCATAGAAAAGGGCATTAAACGCCAAAGACAGATTACCTAAAAGGTAGTAATATCTCATCTACAAAAAGCGAATTGTTAATAGATGCATAGGAAAGACATGGACTGCTATAGACATTTTACTTACTGGTAGTTAATATCTTATCTACATGAAAGTAAATGTCAAGAATATGCATAGAAAAGCATTGGAAAAAACTTTGCTAAATAGACATATCGGTACACTGCGGTAGTAATATCCTTATCTCCAAGAAAGAGATGTTCAATTGTATGCATTTTAGGAAAAGGCATAGACCTGCCCCCAATAGAACAGATTTACACTGCTGGTAGTAATTTCTATCTAACAGAAATAGTATGTGAATGTAATGGCATAGAAAAGACATTGGACTGCAATAGACAGATTACAGGCGTGGGATAGTAATATCTTTTCTTTACAAGAAAGCGATGTCAATGTAGTATAGAAAAAAGTCCATAACTGCTATAGACAGATTACCTAGGTAGTAAATATCTGTATCTACAGAAAGCAATGTTCAATGTATGTCATAGAAAAGGCATAGACTGTTATAGGACAAGATTATCTAGGTAGTAATATCTTATCTACAGAAATAGCGATGTCCCAATGTTATGCATAGGTGTAAAGACAATGTGACTGCAAGTAGACAGATTACCTATCGTTATGAAGGTGAGTAATATCTTATCTACAAGAAAGGCAATGTTAATGTACCACATAGAAAAGGCATAGGACTGCTATAAACAGATTACACTGGGTAGTAATATTCTTATACTACAGATAAGTGATGTAGGAAGGTGCATGAATAGGAAAGACATGGACGCAATAGACAGGATACCCTAGGTAGTAATATCTTATCTCCAGAAAGGCAATGTTAATTACACATAAGACAGACATGCGACTGCTATAGATCGGATTACTTAGGTATTAATATCTTATTACACGAAAGTGATTGTCCAATGTAAGCATAGGAAATGGCAAATGGACTGCTATAGACAGATTACCTAGGTAGTAATATCTTCATACTTTGACGATGTCAAGGTATGAATAGGAAAGGCATAGAACTTGCTATTAGACAGATTGCATGGGGCACCAATTGATTTCATTTCAAACAATACAATTGTGCTTATTTGGAAGAGTAAAAGCTGTCAAGAAAAAAAAAACTTGACGTGATAAAGAAATCTGACTGTAGTTTTAAAATCAGCTTTGTAATTTTAACTAAAATTCTAACCAACCAACCAAGACCAAGCTTGTATGCTCAGATATCATTTACTACCTGTGATGGCTGCACCACTTATTACAGCCAAAGACTCGAAAACAATCATCCTTCATGTTTGCTTCCTTCCCCATATTTCCTGTCTGCGTAAGATATAATATCTTCTAAGAAGTCATAAGAGTAAGCTTATGCAGCGGTGAAAAAAAAAATGTTCTGCCAAAAGGTTACAAACGATTTCTGAAAGAAATTGCCAACCTTAGAAAAAACTGATTTGCGGATTATGTTTGGCAATTCTATGACCAGGAACAAATTTTCCTCCCAAAGAAGATTCAAGGATTTTAAATATTTTTTTGTTTTCTCTTTGTTGTTAGATGACAGCATTTAATGTCATCCATTACGTGACGCGAAACAAAATATTTACTTTTTTCTTTCTCAGGCAGATAGAAAATATTATTTGCCAATGCCTGCATTGATAAATAAAGTATTGTAGGGGAATGTCAAAAAATAGGTCTCCCAACAGTGCTAGTATTGCAGGAAACTTGTTTCTGTGGGCTATTGGGCACATTGTATGTTGTTTTGTTGTGCATGTCATCTGTGCCTATAAACATAAAGGTCCATAAGGGTGTAGCAAAAGTAAGCCGTCTTAAAACTGTTTGTTACACAGGGAAAGTGTTCGCTGCAGTCTACTTGGCAACATCTGTTGTGTTTGTTGTTGCATGCTATGACTAAAGTATGGGAAGTGTAACCCAAAATAAGGATCTCCAAACTGTTTGTTATTCTTGGGCAAAGGAACAGTTGCATGCGCGTAATTGGCAAAAACACTGTTGTGTTTGTTGTGCCATGCATCGGTGCCACTATGACTTTAAAGTATCGATAGTAAATCCCATAAATGAAGGTCTCAAACTGCTATGATTATTGCAGGGAAAAACTGTTGTGTGGCTATTGCAACACTGTTGTATTTGTTGTGCATGTGTCTGCCACCTATGACAAAAAATATGAGAGTAACTCCCTAAAGTAAGGTCTCCAATCTAGCGTGTTACACAGTGGTGAAACTGTTTTGTGCTAGCTATTGACAACACTGTTGTGTTTTTTGTGCATGCATCTTGCCTATGACCAAAGTATAAGAAATTGGCTCAAAAGTAAGTCTTAAAAATCTTGTTGAATACAGAGAAAAAGAATGTTCGTGCAGCTATTTCAATCTGTTTGTGTGTGTTCAGTTGTGTTGAGGTGTCATGCCAATGACTAAGTATTGAGTAGGTTGTCTGTGCCTATGACTAAAGTATGAGACTAACCCGAAAATAGGATCTCCAAAACTGTTGTTAATGCAGGGAAACTGTTTGTGCAGCTATTGGGCAACACTGTTGTCGTTTGTTTGCAGCATGCTATGACTAAAGTATGATAGTTGTCTCTGCCTCATGACTAAAGTATGAGAAGTTAACCAAAATAAGGTCAAGCTCTGCCAATACCTGTTTGTTATGCAGGGGAAACTGTGTCGTGCTGTTTATTTGCCAGCTAATTGTGTTTGTGTCATCCATCAGCTTGCCTATGACTAAGAGTATATAGTTAAACCCAAAATAAGGTCTCCAAAATGACTGTACCCTAGGAAACTGTTTGTGGGCTATGGCAACACTGTTGTATTTTTGCTGCATGTGTTGCACCTATGCACTAAAATAAAAAATATGAGAGTATATCCTTAAAGTAAGGTCTCCAAATTGCTTGTTACGCTTGGGAAACTGTGCGGTGCATCTATTGGCAAAAAATAATAAAACACACTCCCCCCCCCCCCCCCACTCTCTTGTCTTTTTTTTTTTTGTTGTTATTGTTGTTCTGTGTTTGTTATGCTCTATAACTGAAAGTACATCTTAGAAGTGCAACCTAGTAATTCCAAAAAACCTCACATTAAATTACAGGACTCACTACCACCAATACCACTGACCACTCTGATACTCAGCAGGGACACACTACGTCTAATGTGATATATAATAATATTGAAGCGCGTTATTACGCGAATAAAATTTAGCAAAAAGCATTTATGTATAATATTTGTTAATACAAAGTGGGTTAATAATCTTGGGAAATGACTCGTAACCTGCGAGTTCAAATTCTCTGGAATGGGTTAATCGCTATTCAACCTGTAGTCCGCTTAATACCCTGTCAGAGGGAAGTTATGAAATCCTAATCGTCCTGCAGGCTTTTACTTCATCTTTGCTTTCCTTCTTTTGTCCCCAAAGACCCCAATTTTGCACTTTACGAACTACGGAGAATAAAATAAGTTAGCTCCTTCGAATCAAAGCCGAATTAAAAGATACTCGACTTAAATTTTGAACAAAAGTTGTTCTCCATGGTATTTCGCTACCAGACTCCTATCTTGTGAGTTTAAGCAGAGGTCTCTAGTGCCGCTTGACCTCGGAAGAAGATAGAAGGGGAGGTAAAAAAACAAAGGGCTCATGTCTGTTCGTCGGGAGGACAATGGTGATATAAGACAGTCATCCATAAACGTCTCCCTGGTCTGCTCAAAGAGTAGGTTCTCTGTCCCTTCCGCAGTTAAAGAGTAGATGCTATAGGGGTGAGGCCGCGCCTTTTAAACGATATGACTTAGATATACAAAGCCTTTAGAACCTGTGAGGTTTGAGTTGATAAGAAGTTCTATTCTTAATTATAGGTAGTGTGTGACCCGTGTATTGGGCTATGTAATGAGTAGCTATTAAATCATATATCACTAATATGTACAATCTTTCCGTAAATCTGCTGTAGCGCTAATAAGTGTAGAGATAATTTTTAGTTAGTATAATTTGGCACCAGCATACGTATTTGTTGGCGATTACACCCCCTAGCCGGCAGGGTAGAGGATATATTTACTATAGTGAATTATCCTTTTATTATACCATTCTCCCTAAAGTGGGTTATTGCCAATCAACTAATAGGTCTAATGTGGTATAGTTAAATTATTACCCTTATAGTTGCTCATTATGTTATATTGAACTAATATAAACTATCTTAATGTATATGAAATTTCTAAGTTATTAAAAAAAAATTTGTGAGACCATATTACTTAGGCATTCCACTGTAATATTGATCTGCACATTATAGTTAATACGTTCATAAGAAAGCAATACGTATTTTAATCGACTATAATCCTAAAGTCATTTCTTTAAGATACCAAGACTACAATTTTAAAATTAACCATGTAGATCTGTAAACTGATAGATAGGAAGTTAGGTTCCAGGGGTTAGTTTCAGGTATAGGAGGTAGAGGTCTGTAGGGCCTTAATTAATAATTTAAAAGAAAAAATACTTAAACAAATCGTTCTGAATATAAAACAATCTGTCGATATTCCGGAACAGTGTAAAATAGAAACACGTCCTTATTCCTTTAATTCTTAGATTCGGATCATAAAATGTTTAAATAATACATATCGGCATGTAACGACTTCTAAAAGAGTCTAATGCACTAAAAAGATACAATATAAGTCCAAATATACAATAATAAAATCTAAATATAATATATATCATCGAGGTACTGTGATACTAGGCTGTAAACTTTGAAAAGATTAGTCAATGTAGATAGCATGGAAATATAATTTTTGGGTCCAATGAATATTAGATAATGAATAATTAGAAATTTTGTCTCATTTCTTAGTCGCGCAAACTTGTTGCGAACGATCAACGTCATGATGAGTTACGACTATATACTCTCTGTATAAAGAAATTAAATTATTAAAATTCAAATATTNGCAATGTTTTCCGAGGCAACTATTTCTTCAGCCTTCTTTGTCTACGGCCAGGCGTGAATTTCAGTCTTCCAATAACACCAGTTGTTGCGTATGGGCCAAATCGAGTTGTACCAGGTAGTAAAGCCATTTCCATCTTGACCACTTCTGGTCATATAGGTTTTTTTTTTATCCAGCCAGAAGTTATTCCTCTGTCAAACATATATGCAATCACCCACAGATAAGTTGTTATATATCCATAGAAAGATTTGAAACAAGATAGAGAGATTGATATATATATATATATTATATATATAGAGAGAGAGAGAGAGAGAGAGACAGACAGACAGACAGACAGATAGATAGATAATGAAACACTTAGATAGATAGATAGATAACGAAAATACATATATGTAGATAGATATTAATCATGAACAGACGGAGATAAATAGATAGATATGAACAGACTGGATTGAACAGAGATAGAGAGATTGGTTTGGTTTGGTTTGTTTTTGTTTTACGGCATATCAACCTCAGTGGGTCATTAAATGGCGATAAAGTTTTGAAATAAATCAATTCTTAATGGATAATACAATTTTTTTATAAATACATTTTTCTATTTAACCATAGATGGGACCTAACAGGTACTACCACTCCGGGTCGAGTGGACCAGGGAGCAATGGTGATGAAGGGGTGCTCCACATTCACAAACCTCCAAATTTGGAACCTCACCATCAGATAGAGTTTAACGTCATTCCCAGAACATGTAGACCCGAGCCACCGGCCTTCTAGCCACATATGATAAAAAGGGGTTGGGGTTTGCCATAAGGGCAATAGGGTTGGGAAAATCATATAGGTGCTAGGGCTTGAGTGACCAGCCAATTGATCGGGGGGCCTCTGCCGACCGCCGTGTCTAGCCAAAATAGGGCCAAAGTGGAGTATTGCATGTCAGGAACTACTCATCCACCTGGACTCTATCCTTAAGCATCACGGGTTGCCACCCACGGCAAACAGGTGGTCCCATTGGGGGAGTCTTACCCCTCTGCAGAGGTGCAGTCAGTGCATTCTAACACCCCAGCTGACAGGGCGGAGATGATTGATATATATATATATATATATTATTAATAAGTCATCACAGACACGTGTTTCGGCATTTCACAGCCTCTTCAGTGTGGCTAGACACAACTATCTTTGGCTTAGGGTCAAACTCAGACTGACTGTTTCAAAAGGGAATGATTTTCCAGTAAAAATATTGCGTTGGTCTCAATATTTGGTTGGTATAAGTGTTACTCAGATAAGTCAGCATTATATACAAATATAAAGTGCTCAATACATAATAAAGTGGATTTAGTATTGTAAATGTGTACAGAAATAACCAACTCAGGTTTCACCATGTGTTTGTCATTCAAACTTTTCAAAATGATATGACAGCGTTTATTAACTGCAAAACTGTTTTCAACGTCATAATTACAACATGAACTCCCACAATTAACTGTAATTAATCAATATCTTGATTAATTCAGTGGATCTAACCTCTGAAGATCGCTTATGGTGAAACTCAAATAGGTTCTTTCTGTACACATTATAATACTATATATATATGTAGATAGTAGATAGCTAGATAATGAAAAGACTTAGATGGATTGATAGATAGATATTAATCATGAAGCACTGAGATAAATAGATATGAACAGAACTGGGATAGATAGATAGATAGATAGATATGAACAGACTGAGACATAATATATATATATAGAAGAGAGAGAGAGAGAGAAGAGAGAGAGAGGGAGAAGAATAGATAGATAGATAGATAGATATGAACAAACTGAGGCAGACAGATAGATGAGACAGATAGATAGATACCATTTAATCCCAATGATTTCCAGCCAACTATTCTTCAGCCTCTTCCGGCATCATCCACTATGCCCTGGTCTGAAAATTTCAGTCTTCTGACAACATTCAAGCACAGGGAAATGTTGTGATTACTAGGCGTAAGACCCTTTCCATCTAGGCCACTTCTGTTCGTACTGTATTTTAGGATACAGCAGGAAGCATATTCACAATCACCCACAGATAAGTGACGCATATGCAGACTAAGTTAGTAGTTTTTCCTGCTCAGACACCTATGGACCGAATGATAGGAAATAGTCTTTTAGTAGAGAAAGTTTGAGTCTTTTAGAAGAGCTTAAATACATAGTTGCATAAGTGAAATGTCCTAATAGACAAATATTCTTTTAGTAGAGAAAGTCTAAGTCTTTAGAAGAGGCTTATACATAGTTGTATAAGAGAAATGTCCTAATAGGAAAATAGTCTTTTAGTAGAGAAAGTCTTGAGTCTTTTAGAAGAGCTTATACATAGTAGTATAAGAGAAATGTCCTAAGAGAAAAATAATATTTTAGTAGAGAAAGTCTGATAAAATAAGCCAATGAGCTGACATGCCATTTTTCTTGTTTTTCTTTTTTCGAAGTCCATTGCAGCCGACGATGACGTACCTCCATGTCTTCATTTGTGGACCCTTTGGTGGCTCATTAGTCCAATTCTAGACTTGCAGATGCGGCCACACACATTGCAGGGGAAATTCCCATCTACATTTGGTGTCATGAAGCACATCGCCGCTTGGCAGTCCTGTTTATCTCATTGTTGGGCTGCTTAGCCCTGTGCAAGCAGGCGCGTCTCACCAACCCTGTCTGTTGGAGGCCAGATATTCCATGCTTGAAAGTGTGATGTTACATTTCTTCAACGTTGTCTTAATATTGGTCTTGAACCACTTTTGTAGGCTCTTGTCCTCCACCGTGCCATCTGTGAGTTCACTGTAAAGTAGTTTAGCGGGGAGTCTGCAGCATGCGGATGGTGCTACCCAACATCACAGTGACATGTCATAAAACCCAACAACCAACACACAATCAAAATGTGTATTCACTCTGAGGGGTCTTATATGAATCACTTTTAGTAGAGAAAGTCTTGTGTCTTTTAGAAGAGCTTATACATAGTAGTATGAGAGAAATGTTCTAATTAGAAAATAGTCCTTTTAGTAAAGAAAGTCTTGAGTCTTTTAGAAGAGCTTATACATAGTTGTAATAAGAGAAATGTCCTAATAGGAAAATAGTCCTTTAGTAGAGAAAGTCTTGAGTCTTTTAGAAGAGCTTATACATAGTTGTTATGAGAGAAATGTCCCAATTAGAAAATAGTCTTTTAGTAAAGAAAATCTTGAGGCTGTTGGTAAAAGAAAAAAGTAGGAACACAAACACATAGTTGTATGAGAGAAATGGGTGGATATGCCATAAAAAATCAATCATTGCATTGAATAAAATATTTAATCTCTTAATATAATTGTTTTAAGATAGAATAGAATAACCCTAAACGGGTTGATATGCCATTAAAATCATTCATGTCATTGATTTTATATGCCTTCATGAATAAAAGATGTATCTTCTTAATCTAATTTGTTTAAAGTGGATTTCATCAAGCCACACATCTTCAGTTAGCAAGAAAAATGTTTTTGTCTTATCTGTTATTAGTTTATTTAACTGCTAAGTAAGAAATAAGAGAGACAAAGAAGAAGAAGAAGAAAGAAGAAGAAGAAGAAGAAGAAGAAAGAGACAATATATTCCTTTACAATAGAAATAAACCTGACTATATACTCTCTCTCTCTCTCTCTCTCTCTCTCTTGCTCTCTCTTTACTCTGTCAGTCTGTCTTTCTGCCTCTTCTCCTCTCTTTCTCCCTGCTTGCTTTCTGTTTCTGTTTTGTCTGTTTGTCTCCTCTCTCTTACTCTGTCAGTCTGTTTGTCTATCTGCCTCTCTCTTCTCTCTCTCTCTCTCTCTTCTCTCTCTCTCTCTTGCTCTCTGTTTATGTCTGTCTGTTTGTCTCCCTCTCTCTTACTCTGTCAGTCTGGTTTGTCTATCTGCCTCTCTCCTCTCTCCTCTCTCTTGCTCTCTGTTTATGTCTGTCTGTTTGCCTCCCTCTCTCTTCCCCCCTCTCTCTCACTCTTCTATTTTACTCTGTCTGTCTGTCTGTCTGTCTGTCTCTCCCTCTCTTTCTCTCTCTCTCCCCCCCCTTTGACAGTACACAAAAAGTCTTTACATTTTTGTTGTGGATCAATAAAATTCTTCTAGCATTGTTATTTAACAGCAACTCCACAAGTTTATCGTCTCAGTTTCTAATGTTCAGTTAGCAAGAAAAATGTTTGGCGTCTTATCTGTTATTAGTTTATTTACTGCTAATAAAAGAAAAGGTGAACATCGTCTAATTGTGTTAATTCCATCATTTATGCCAAAGGTAGTTTCATATAATCGTATAAGCTTTCTATGAATTTCCATTTCAATTACAAATTTTCACTATGATATTTTATACTTATATATATATATAGTATTATATATATATATATAAGAAGAAGAAGAAGAAGAAGAAGAAGAAGAAGAAAAGCCAATCTATTCCTCTACAATAAAAATAAACCTGACTATATGCGATTTCTCTCTTGTCTCTGTCTCTCTGTCTGTCTGTCTATCTATCTATAGACCTTCTGTTTGATAGTGCCAACAAAAAAGACTTTATGCTTTGTTTGGATCAATAAATTCTTATATATATATATATATATATATATAAAGTAACAGTCGTCGGGGTGGGCCTAATGTCGTATCAGCCAATCAGGCGAGGGAGTCTATCCCCTTTTCAGCTAGCGCTAGACCAAGGAGATTGTTTTTGGCGTCTGAGGTTGAGTGCCACACCTACCATCAGCACCTTACTTACTGCACAGATCCCTGTGCTACTCATACGCTGAGTTGGCGAGTGCCAGTATTGAACTAGGAACCTTATGGTTGCTTAGCCGAACGCTCTACGGCGACTGGAGAACTTTTTTTTCTTTTTTTCTCATGTCTGTCTAAAAGGGAAAGAGCAAAGTATTGAAGAAGAAGAAGAAGAAGAAAGAAGAAGCGAGAATGGAACGGAGACAAGAAGAAGAAGAAGAATGGAAGGAGAAGAGAAAGAAGAAGAAGAGAGAAGAAGAATGGAAGGGAGACAATTAAGAAGAAGAAGAAAAGAAAGAAGAAGAAAATGAGAGACATTAAGAAGAAGAAGAAAAGGAAGAAGAAGAAAATAAGACAATTAAAAAATTAGAAGAAGAAGAAAAGGAAGAAGAAGAAAATAGAGACAATTAAGAAGAAGAAGAAAAGGGAAGAAGAAGAAAATAGAGACAATTAAGAAGAAGAAGAGAAAAAAAGAAGAAGAAGAAATTAGAGACAATAAGAAGAAGAAGAAGAAGAAGAAGAAGAAGAAAAAGAGACCAATCTATTTCTTTACAATAGAAATAAACCTGACTATATGCTATCTCTCTCTCTCTCTCTCTCTTCTTCTCTTTCTCACTCTTCTCTCTTTGTTTCTGTCTGTCTGTCTGTCTCTCTCTTTTTCTCTCTCTCCTTCTTTGACAGTGCCAACAAAAAGTCTTTACATTTTTGTTTGGATCAATAAAATTCTTCTAGCAATTGTTATTTAACATCACTCCAACAAGTTTATCGTCTCAATTCTAATAATGCTGACATTGTAAAGAGATTTCAACATTTTGTGATCGGACTGACAGGAAGACAACGTAAATGTTTGTGTTTTCTCTCTTTCAGAATTGGCTGATGTTTGCCACAAGAAGCACAATGAAAATTCAATGAGTTACAAAGAGATTGCCAGTGATAATGGATGAAAGGCAACACAAAATATAGTTTCGTTTGTAAAACTTTTAATCCAAATGAAATAATCATGTCAACTTCAAAAGACTATCTATTACACTACTATGTTGATATATATATATATATATTATATATAATATATATTATATATATATATACACTATGGTATAATAAATAATATAATAATAATAATAATAATAATAACGCTTCAAACGACAAAATAGAAGAGGTTGCACAGGAAAGACTTGGACTTGGTTAAGAAAGGGAAACCTCAAAAGAGAAAACTGACATCACTTATAATTGCTGCCACAAAATAATGCCATACAGGACCGAACTAATCAAAGTGAAATTGATAAGACCAACAAAATAGATATATATATATTACTATGGTATAATAATAATAATGATAATAATATTAATAATAATAATAATAATAATAATAATAATAATAATAATAATAATAATAATAATAAATAACCCTATCCCAGCCAGGAGAACCAGACCTAGTGTTGATTAACAAAAAAAGAGGATGTGTCAACTGGTGGACTTTGCAGTCCAGCAGATCACAGGGTGAAGCTGAAGGAAAATGAAAAGATGGATAAATACCTGGACCTTGAACTAGAATCTGTTCGTGGAGAACAAAACGCATAAAATTCTCTGGGACTTTGAAATAAAAACAGATCACCTTTATCCCAGCAAGAAGACGCAGACCTAGTGTTGATTAACAAAAAAGAAAGATCTTGTCAACTGGTGGATTTTGCATGTTCCCAGCAGATCACAGGGTGAAGCTAAAGGAAAATGAAAAAATGGACAAATATCTGGACCTTGAACTGAAAAAGTTATGAGAATATGAAAGTCAAAGTGATACCAATTGTAGTTGGTGCACTTGGAACGCGGTCCCAATAAACTGGAAAAAAGACTGGAGGATCTGAAAATCAGAGGAAGAATTTAGTACGCATCAGACTACTGGCACTGCTGTAATCGGCTAGAATACTCAGAAGAGTCCTGGAGACCTGAGGAGACTTGTTGTCACTCAGACTCCCGGGAAATACCATCAGGCTAATGCTGGTGTGAAAACTCACAATAATAATAATAAAATAATGGTATTATATTATATATATAATATATATATATATATATAATATGAGGTACCTATATTTAATAAGTAAGCGCAACACTCAATAAGTCCCGAGCCTGACATTAAAAAATCCATATGATTTTTTATAAAATATGTTAGTTTTCTCTAGAGAGTTGATAGTAGAGAGAGAGAGAGAGAGAGAGAGAGAGAGAGTAGAGAGAGAGAGAGAGAGAGAGAGAGAATTTGAAATGTATTTCTATGTTAAATTCACAACCAGCAAACCGTAGCTTAATGAGGTCAAACATTCCCTTTCTCAGAAAGCTTACAGAATGATTTTAAGATTTTATCTGGTCATATTTGTTAAAAAAAAAAAAATTTATTCACTTTGCTAACTCCCTTTTCCCTAATCTTAAGTAATCTACCCTGAGCAAATGTGTCACGTTTTGCTAGTATATATATATATGTATATATACATATATATAGATATAATAAATCTCTCTCCAAGAAAGGCTACTCCCTCCCCTATCAGTATTTCTCACCATTCATTTTTTCTACCTACCTCCCTCAACTTTCTTCCCATCTGATTTCCTTCTCATCTTCCCCAAAGATGTCTCCTATAACCAATCAAATCTTCCCTCACCACAAATCTCACCCACATACCTACTTCCCCCTTCTATAAAACACTTGTATGATCTGAATAATTCAATAAAGCTGATGAAGCTCTGGTTCAAAACCCCAAGAAGTATACTACACATTTTTGTCTGAGTTTTGTTCTTTCATTCCTTATATTTTATCTCATCTGTCGCATTCATTCCAACCCCTTTCTCATATACATATATGCACACACCACACACAACACACACATATATATATATATAATATATATTATATATATATATATATAGTTTATAACATGGCTAGAATCTCCAAGCGCCTCTTGGTCAAAAGTTTAGAAAACCATAAAATCCAAATCAATCAACTTGAAAGGGTTAAAATTAATTATCCTAAGAGAAGCGAAAGTCATTTGGTTGCATTCGTGATTAAAACAAATCAATTATGTAAGACCAAAACAATCAATGAATCCGCAAGACTAACATGTTATTCCTAGTTGAGTAACATGATTATTACAGAGTGACCCAGAAAAACAGGACCCAAATTATTTATTTATTTTCCCATTAAACTAACCCTAAACCCCAACCCTAACCCTAACCCTAACCCTAAATCCTAACTAACCTTGTTGGACTTAACTTAAAAAAAAATTAAAATAAATATTAACAGTTTTATTACAAATTTGTGGATTTCTGTTTTTTCTGGGTCACCCTGTAATATTATTTTACTCAACTGGGGGGGGGGTTAGGGTTAGGGTTTAGGGTAGGGTTAGGGTTAGGGTTGGGGTTTAGGGTTAGTTTAATGGAAAATAAATAAATAATTTGGGTTCTGTTTTTTCTGGGTCACCCTGTAATATTTATATTACTCAATTAGGGGGGTTAGGGTTTGGGTTTAGGGGTTAGTGTTAGGGTTAGGGTGGGGTTTAGGGTTAGTTTAATGGGAAAATAAATAAATAATTTGGGTTCTGTTTTTCTGGGTCACCCTGTAATATTATATTACTCAATTAGGGGGGGTTAGGGTTTGGTTTAGGGTTAGTGTTAGGGTTAGGGTTGGGGTTTAGGGTAGTTTAATGGGAAATAAATAAATAATTTGGGTTCTGTTTTTTTCTGGTCAACCTGTAATTTCATGTTACTCAACTAGGAAATAACCACTAACTTTTTATTATTCCACCTCTACCCAGGCAATGCCAGGTAGCCACTTCTAGTATTAAATATATTAATAATTTTGTTCCTTAATCTTCCGACTGTAATCCTCTTGCAACACCCTATGGTTAAAAATGAGACCAATCCAAATCATCCAAGATGAAATGCAAAAATGTAAATCCTGATTATCTGGTGTTGTTTATCTGCCAAATTCTTATTTCTTAAGAGTGTTGTCACTCAGCTAATAGTGGACGATTTTGTTTTTAATTAAAGAAAGAAAGGGAAGAAAAAGGATATACTACACAGAATACTAAGAAAGAAAGAAAGAAAGAGTAGGAGAAAGATAGTGATAATGCTAATCTATTTCAATGAAAAAAGATAAAAATAAGGAAAGAAAGAAAAAAGAGTGAAAGAGAGTTAAATCAAGATTATCATACTTTTTTACATAATGAACTATTTCACAATAGCTCTTAAGTAAACATTTAAATGTTGGTAATAATTAGATATGTCTGTAATGTCTGCAGGAATGATCTCAGGTGCTTTGGCATTGTTCCTTCCAGCTGGGAAAATTTGGCTCAAGACGCGCCCTCAGTGGCGGCAGAATCGCATAGAGGACTGTAATGTCAGAAGTCACCTGATACAACATCATGGAAGCCTAAGAGGTCCATAAGAAAGCACGGCAACAAAGCATCGAGAAATCATCATCTACAGGGACAACCTACAAATGCAAAATCGTGTTCTCAAAACATAGGACTTCATAGTCACAGGAGGCGCTGCACTTCAGGGGCACACAAAAAACTTTTATCATAGTCTTCAAGACTGAATTGGCCAATGAATGAATTAGATTATCATACTGTGGTATATCCACAGGTCCTGCTAGTGAAGATTATTATACTTTTACATATTGAACTGTTAGCAATAGCTCTAAGCAACATATCAACATATGGCCGAAACACGTGTTAGTAAATCTATTTTTATCCATTCAACATTTTCTTTCCTTTATTTATTTTTCCTTTCAACATACTGTTGATTCATTTCCATTTTCAAATTACATATATAGATATGAAGTGGTCAAACAACGTGTTTTGAAATGGCTAAGGCGACAATTTTTGGGATTATGTGCTTATTTTAATGTCATACCTAATTTGTTAATTTTAATTAATTATAATTAAATGAATTAGGCATGCATATCGGTTTTTAAATGTAAAGCGTAAACATATTGAGAAAAAGTCGATCTCTGTATGTACATTTCAGCCTTTTAGGTCTCACCAGCAGTGATATATATAAGATATGTAGAGGATGGTTTACATATATGATATGTGGAGAAAAGTAGACAACACGGGATGTTGTGGAAACTTGATGTTATTGTCGACGGTGCAACGTTTCGGTCTCTTATTAGACCATCTTCAGGACTTGGATATAGTTCTTACTCCAATGGTGGAAATTCTCAAAATGCTGAAAAACGGAAGGTCGTCAGTAGGGGGAGGTGTGGTTGGGGGTGGTTAGTGGATTCTTTTTCTCTCTGGAATGGGGAGTGCCGAAATGGTGAATGGTGGTACCACAGGTGTTAGATTGTGGGGATTGGTTAGCTAAATATGTGTAGTGTGTGTGTGTGTGTGTGTGTCTGTTTAATTGTTATATAGATATGTAGAGGATGGTTTATAACATGGCTAGAATCTCAGGTGCTACTTGGTCGAAAGTTTACGAAAGCCATAAAATCTGAAAGGAATAAAATTTAATGTCCACTTATTATAGAGCCAGTTTAGCTCAGCTGGTAGAGCATCCGCCAAGGAACTACAAGTTTCCTGGTTCAATACCAGCTCTTACCAACTCAGTGCATGAGTAGCACAGGGATCTGTGTGGTAAAGTGTAGAAGCTGATGGTAGGTGTGGCACTCTACCTCTAAAAAAAAGTGCTTGCACAAAGGGGATAGACTCCCTCACTGTCTGGCTGGTACCGAGATTAGGCCACCCTAACGACTAATTTCAAGGACCTGCGGAGATGAAGTGGCTGGAAAAATTTCTATGTTCACATTTTTTGTAGGGATGTCGAGAGGGAGAGTCAAGGGAATTTGTGCAGTCGGATGGCATGATGATGATGATGATGGTTTGGTTTGTTTGGTTTGTTTTGTTTTACGGCATATCAACCTCAGTGGGTCATTTAATGCCGATAAAGTTTTGAAATAAATCAATTCTTAATGGATAATACAATTTTTTTATAGATACATTTTTCTATTTAACCCATAGATGGGACCCTAACAGGTACTACCACTCCGGGTCAGAGTGGACCAGGGAGCAATGGTAATGAAGGGGTGTTCCACAATCCCCAAACCTCCAAACCTGGAACCTCACCATCAGATAGAGTTTAACGTCATTCCCAGGACATGTAGACCCGCAGCCACCGCCTTCTAGCACCCATATGATAAAAAGGGGTTGGGGTTTGCCATAAGGGCAATAGGTTGGGAAAATCAGATGATGATGGTGATGCTGCTGATGATGATGATCATAATGATGATGATGATCATAATGATAATGATCACTTGTTGAATAAGCAAGAAATTTCCATGTTTACATTTTTTTTTGTGTAGGGATGTTGAGAGAGAGAGTCAAGGGAATTTGTGCTGTCGGATGGCATGATGATGATGATGGTGATGCTGCTGCTGCTGATAATAATGATGATTATGATGATGTTGATGATGATTTGTTGCTGAATAAGCAAGAAATTAAAGCTAATTTCGGTTTCATATTTTTTTGTAGGGATGTCGAGAGGGAGAGTCAAGGGAATCTGTGCTATTAGACAGCATGATGATGATGGTGATGCTGCTCCAGCTGTGGCTGCTGATGCTGCTGATGATGATGATAATGATTATTACTCGTTGCTGAATGAGCAAGAGATTAAAGTTAATTTCTATTTTCCCATTTTTTGTAGGGATATCAAGAGGGAGAGTCAAGGGAATCTGTGCTGCTTGACAAAATGATGATGATAATCATGATGACGATTATCATGATGATGATTTGTTGCTGAATAAGTAAGAAATTAAAGCTAATTCTTGTACATTGTCGCCTTGACACATAATATATATATATATATATATATAATAATATATATATATATATATATATATATATTGACTTCATGGCCCAGATAAAAACTATTTAAATATTTTCTGATAACATCAACTTATTCATTACATTAAACATTTCTGCGACGCAAATCTCAATAATTGCTTTTTTGTTGCTTTTTCATTAAATATGTGGATTAATGTGTATCATTATATATATATATATATATATATATATATACATATATATATATATATAATATATATGCAAGTTAGGGTAGTGTGGACATGAAGTCAACAGTACTCTTGGTAATTGGGAGAGTTAAGTGCTGTTGACTTCAAGCTCTGTCTTGAGAAAGAGTTTTAATATTTAATAATTTAGTTATGATATTGAGTCCTATTTACTCATTAATATAGGACACTATATAAACAATATTAACACATACACACATATATATATACTAGCAGTGGCTACCCGGCATTGCCAGGGTAGAGGGGGATTTTTTAAAAGTTAGTCCTGCAGATCTATTATTACTGAATTGTGAGTTGAATCCTCATGGGATGCCCCATTTAAATCCCTATGTAAAAAAATAGACCTTACATTGATCCAGCTACTCTGAAAAGAAATGTTAATGTCTACTATCTAAAATATTAAATGAAAAAAAAAATCCATGCTATTATCATTTAGATTTTATTTTTTAATTATCTTCACGAATATAAATCAAATCTTTTATTTCTGCTCAAAAACCAAGCCCTGGTGATATTTAATGTGTATATATATTTACTTTGTTGTTATTAGTTTTATTTTCGAAGTTTCCTCTGGACATACAGATTCACTCAACTGCCCTTTATATATATATATATATATATATATATATATATATATATATATATATAATAAGTATGTAAACACGATGTGTTTGGATATGGCTTTTTTGCCGACAATTTTTAAACAAATCGTAAAATTTAAGAAGTCCGTTTGGTGTAGGGGTTATGGTACTCGCCTGTCAGCTTGACAGTCCGGTTTCGGATCACGCACAGGGCGCTCTTCCTATCTATAGCTCTGCTGATGAGGCCTAATAGGCCAAAATGTACATAGATTTTTCTCGATTTGTTTAGCCTTACATTTAAATAGGCATTCCCGCCTAATTAATTAATTATTAATCAATTAATTTTCAAAATTAGGTACGACTTCAATTAAGCACATATTCTCCCAAAAATATATATATATATACACAAGATTCATATGCTACTTAAATATACATCATATACCTCAAATTTTAGCTCACATAACAAAAAATAAAAATTGACGACTTATAAGTTGGGGCATTCATAAGTCAAGGTATGGTGGACTCTCCTATTATAAATGATAGATGAGGGTCAGCAAAAAGACATTTTGTGTTTTCTCGAGTATGATACCAGCCCAGCCTTGCTGTGATCTACAAAGCCACACTGACAGATGAGATTTTCTAAAGTGGAAGTCAGATATTTTTGCTTTAAAGTTAGATGCAGTTTATCTCAATGTTTTAACCTATTTTCTTCAAAGCTCTTTAATTTAGCAAAACATATCTTACGCCATTCTTTCCAATTTGAAGTTAGATTTTCCCAGGCACTCAGGTCAATATTGAGGTGTTTCAAATTCTCCTTCAATCTGTCTTTATAGTGTAAGAGTAAACGTCCAATAGAATGCTTAGCATTTGGTAATTGTCCGTATAATATCTTCTTTGGAAGCCTGTTCTCATTCATTCTGACAACGTGACCAGCCCACCTAAGCTGAACCTTTGCTAGTAAGGTTTTAATGCCAGCAATTTGATAACATTTTTTAAAATATTGCATTATTTTTCACTCTATCATCCCATTTTATACCACAAATGGCATGAAGACAGTGCATGTGAAAGGCTTCTAATTGGTTTATGTGCTTGCGGTAAAGTGTCCAAGTTTTGGCACCATAGAGTAGAGTTGAAAGCATGACTGCTCTGTAGATGTCAATATTTATTTTGAGAAATATATCTTTGGTGTTCCATAATCGGTGATTTCAGATTGCCGAATACAGTGCTTGCTTTAGCTATTCTGGAATGGATTTGGTTTGGTTTGTTTTACGGCATATCAACTTCAGTGGGTCATTTAATGCTGATAAAGTTTTGAAATAAATTCATTCTTAATGGATATTCAATCTTTTTTTATGAACACATTTTTCTATTTAACCCATAGATGGTTCCTAACAGGTACTACCACTCCTGGTCAGAGTGGACCAGGAAGCAATGGTGATAAAGGATGCTCCACATTCCCCAACCTCCAGAACTGGAACCTCACCATCAGATAGAGTTTAAGGCCATATCCAGGACATGAAGAACTTAGCCACCACTTTTTTACTGATATGATAAAAAGGTTGGCTTATATATATATATATATATATATATATATATATATGTATTGTTTTTTTATATAAGTTTTTGGTACAGCTAAATTTATATATAATTCTAATAGTAACATACTTTATTAATGATCAGCAATTAAACGAATTAAGCAATGGCTAATTCCTCTGTTCATCTTGCATCTTTGCTTAGTAAACCTTTTTCATATCCTTAATACTTGTTGTGTTTCTTTCTATTATTTCTCTGTTAACTCTGATACTGAAGTAACAACATTTTGTTAATTCAATCTATCAATGTTAATTCCTCTGTTCACCTTGTATCTTTGCTTAGTAAACCTTTTTCCCTATCCTTAATACTCATCGTGTTTCTCCCTATCCTATCTCTGCTAAATCTGATACCCGCCTTATGACACAATCAAAATGGATATTTCAATTATTTTAATTTCTAATTTTGATTTTAAAATCATGTGACCAAAATTATTCTGTTCACCTTGTATCTTTGCTTTGTAAACCTTTTTTTCCCTATCCTTAGAACTCATGTTCTTCCTTATTATTTCTCTGTTAACTCTGATACTCGAGTTTCAACAGTTAATTCAACCTATCATTTGCAAAATCCTCTGTTAACCTTGTATCTTTGCTTAATAAACCTTTTTCCCTATCCTTAATACTCATCATGTTTCTTCTAATTATTTCTCTGTTAACTCTGATACTTGACTTACAATGAAATCAAAACAAATATTTTAAGTATTTTTAATTTTTGATTTTAAAATTATGTGACCAAAATTACTCTATTCACCTTGTATCTTTGCTTAGTAAACCCTTTTCCGTTATCCTTTATACCCATCATGTTTCTTCTAATTATTTTTCTGTTAACTCTGATACTTGACTTACAATGAAATCAAAACAGATATTTCAAGTATTTTTAATTTTTGATTTTAAAATTATGTGACCAAAATTTACCAAAAATGGTTAACATTAATTTTGTTTATTTTCTTTTCATATTTCCCCTGAATTACTTTCAAAATCAACAGTAAGAATTATGGTATATTTATTTGCGAGTTCACCAAGGTAGAACGTGATAGCCAACCCCATGGGGGTCGGGGAATCTGTGTTGTTCTCTCACTATTGATTGTAGCAAGACAGTATATCTTGCATCGACTCTCCGAATCTCTTATGCAGAGGAGAGGGGGGGAGACGCATCTTAAATGAAGAGAGAGAGAGAGAGAGAGGGGGGAATGAGAAAATGAAAGAGAATGAAAATGAGAGAGAGAAAGTGTATTCAAGAGAGAGAGAGAGAGAGAGAGAAAGTGTATTCAAGAGAGAGAGAGAGAGAGAGAAGACAGAGAGAGACAGAGACAGAGAGAGGGAAAGAGATAGAGAGAGAATTGATAGCTGTAAAGAGAGAGGAGGGAAAGGAAAAGTGGAGGAGGAAGGGGAGGAAGAGGGAGAGAGGAGGAGGAGGGAGAGGAGGAGGAGAAGCAAGCGGAAGTACACGTTAGTGCAGATGCACTTAGATTGGACAGTCAGAGAAACGCAGAGTAAAGCCATTGATTTCATCGCAGCAGATAGGAGAGTGTTGTCCTTATATTATCAGTGTGAAAGAATCACTACATGTGTGTGTGTGTGTGTGTGTGTGTATGTATGTATGTGTATGTGTGTATGTGTGTGTGTGATTATATTATATATATGTATGTATGTGTATGTGCATATGATTGTACTATATATATGTGTGTTAAGAGTTTGTATAGAGTGTTGTCCTTATACTATGAGTGTGAAGGAATCACTACATGTGTGTGTGTATATATGTGTGTATATATATGTGTGTGGGAGTGTGTATGTGCATGTGTGTGATTATATTATATATAAATGTGTGTATGTATGTGTATGTGGATATGATTGTACTATATATGTGTGTGTGTAGAGTTTGTGCAATGTTGTCCTTATACTATGGATGTGAAAGAATCACTATATGTGTGTGTGTGTGTGTGTACGTGTGTGTGTGATTATATTATATATAAATGTGTGTATGTATGCGTATGTGGATATGATTGTACTATATATGTATGTGTAGAGTTTGTGTAATGTTGTCCTTATACTATAAGAGCGAAGGAATCACTACATGTGTGTGTGTGTGTGTAATTATATTATATACATATGTGTGTATGTATGTGTGTATGTGCATATGATTGTACTATATATGTATGTATAGAGTTTGTGTAGAGTGTTGTTCTTATACTATTAGGGTGAAAGAACCACTATACGTGTGTGTGTGTGTGTGTTTGTGTGTGTGTGTGTGTGTGTGTGTGTGTGGGTGTGTGTGATTATATTATATATAAATTATATATATACTGCAGCGTTGGCTTATTAAGCATCATTGTTAATGAAATTTGTGTTTTTTTCAATTTTCACTATATATGTGTGTGTGTGTGTGTGTGTGTACATGTGATAATACTATTTATGTGTGTGTGTGTGTGTATATATATTTATGCATATATATTCATGAGTTTGTACGAGTATACATGCATGATTATACTATATGTTTGTGTTTATATAAATACATGTGGGATTATATTATATATATATATATATGTATATGTATATATATATGTATATATATATATATGTATGTGTGTATATATATTTATGTGTATATTTGTTTATGTGTGTGATTATACTATATATGTATATATATATATGTATGTGTATGAGTGTAATTGTGTGTATATATTTATGTATATATATGTGTATGTGTGTGTGAATATACTATATATATGTGTGTGTATATATATATATATATTTCCTCACCGTATCTCCATATATATATATATATATATATATATATATATATATATATATATCTGAGTGTGCACATGCGTGATTATACGGTATATATATATATATATATATATATATATATATATATATATGCACCTGTGTGTGTGTGTAAGTGTGTCTGTGTGATTATACTATATTGGTGTGTGCATATGTATATTAATGAATATCTATATATATATATTTCTGTGTATGATTATACTATATATGTGTATGTGTGTGTATGTGCATATGATTGTATTAGTGTGTGTAGAGGATATGTAGTGTTGTCCTTATACATTGAGTATGAAGGAATCACTTATATCACATGTGTGTGTATATATATATATATATGTGTGCATGTGTATTTTTATGTATGTGTGTATATATGTGTGTGTATACATAAATATATGTATGTGTATATATATATATATGTGTATGTGCTTGTGTGTGATCATACTATATATATATATGTGCGTGTGTGTGCATGTGTATGTATATATGTGTGTTTGAGTGTGTTATTATACTATATGAATATGTGTGTGTACGTATGCTTGTGTGTGTGTGTGTGTGTGTGTGTGATTATACTATGTATATATGTGTGTATATATAAATATGTGTGTGTGTGTGTGTGTGTGTGTGTGTGTGTGTTTGTGTGATTATACAATATATATATATTTACCAACCCCTCCGTACGAGCAGGATGTGACACAAGGTCAATTTCTTAAGCAGAGTTCAACTGGTTTGAATTCAGAGTTTTCCTTCTACTAGGCCGGTTGCCTATCCAAGGTTAAAGAGCCCAGTCTGCCCTACTATTTACACATAGCTGGAGGGAGAGTAGGATTCATACCTTTCCCAAGGGTATTAGCGCTAAGTGAAATGCAATTGCCACATCCAGGATTTGAACTCAGGGCGACGAGTCCATTTCCCATGACTTTAACCATTACACCACGTGCTTCCTATGTATACATATATATATATATATATATAATATGTGTGTGTATGTGTGTGTGTGTGTGAGCATATGTGTGTGTGTCTGTATGTCCGTTTGTATTGAGAGAGCGATAGATTTTACGTTTTTGCATTGATTTGTACTTATACTATAGGAGTGATAGAATCACTATATGTATGTGAGACTATCTCTCTCTCTCTCTCTTCTCTCTCTCTCTCTCTCTCTCTCTCTCTCTCTCTCTCTCTCTCTCTTTTCCCTGCCCCATTCGGAAAGTACAATTATTAGCGTCGATCCCAGGGGCTTTCCCCCCAGGCAACATCTGCCCCTTGACTTAAAGGGGCAGGGCTGGGTTTATTGCCCAGCGCCTGAGGCGCCCCCCTTGAGGGGAAATGCTGAGGGGATCGACGCAATTTTTGTTCTTTCCCACCCATCAGCTTCGGTTTGTGGGTGGGCCCACGTTAAAACGAGGTCTTGTGCCCAGTCCATACAAGTGGGGTATGCGACAAATACACTCTTTCTCCCTCTCTCTCTCTGTGCTTGTGTGTATCTGTGTGTGTGTCTGTGTGTGTGTTTGTGTGTGTGTGTGTGTGTGTGTGTGCATGGATTTTGTGTGTGTGTCTGTGTGGGTGTCTGTGTGGGTGTCTGTGTGTCTGTATATATGTACTGTGTGTGTTTGTAAATGTGTGTGTTTGAGAGAATATGTGTGTGAGATTGTGAGTATGTTAGTGTGTGTGTGTGTGTGCAATGTGTGTGTTCATGTGTCTGTGTGTTTGTGTGTCTATGTCTATGTGCAAAGTGTGTGTGTGTGTGTATGCGTGTGTATGTCTCTGTGCAATATGTCTGTGTGTATGTGTATGTGTGAGCAATGTGCATGTGTGTATCTGTGTGTCTGTGTGTATGTGCAATGTGTGTGTGTGTGTCTGTGTGTCTGTGTGTGTGTGTGTATCTGTATGTGTGTCTGTGTCACTTCAGGTGTTCTGATTCAACATAAACTCCTTCTCTGTCAATAGACTTCATTTACTTATGAATATTTTTCCATGGAACAAAATTTCAACTGGAAATGCAAGATTATTGATCAATTTATACATAGACACACACGCACGCACACACACACCACACACACACACACATACACACACACATATACACATTGCACACAATCTCACATATACATACTCTCGAACACACACATTTATAAACACACCGGTACATATATATAAAAGACAATTAAAACAGACATACACACACATACACATACTCATTCATCTTGACCCACCCCTATCATCCAACATTCTTGACCCACATCTGCATCACCATATAAACACTCCCCATCTAGAGAGAAGAAAATCCACTATCCACCCCCAACCACCCCTGCCCCTACTGACAACCTACTGTTTTCACCATTTTGAAAATGCCCTTCATTGAAGCAAGAACTATATTTGAGTCCGGAAGAAGGTCTAAATGACCGAAACGTTGCATCGTCGACAATAAACATCTAGTTTCCATAACATCCCGTGTTTGTCTACTTTTCTCCACATATTGTCGGATTTACCTCCTTATATTTCTCCCATATATATATATATATATATATATAATATATATATATATATATATATACAAACACATGCACACACATATATACACAGCAATATCTCCCAATTCAATTTAATCAGTGCAATCTCTGCCAGCCCTTGGCTTCCTAATGCCCAGGGTAAACTGAACTTCAGTGGCCTGTAAAGAATATTATCTTATTTGTCTATTTATATATTATTGTGGGGGGGGGAATAAATATACACAAATAGTTGAAGGTAGAAGGGTGTGGGTAGAGATTCTGAATCAAAATACAAAAAATCAAAACCAGACAGAAGAGGGAAGAAATAAGCAGGGTAGTTCAGTTGGCTATGAGTAAAACAGAGGGTAATTCCTTTTCAACTTCATTTCACCCCGCACCTAGATTCTCTCTTTGACCCCAAGGGCTCTCACTTCCCATCTGGGAATTTCCCTATTTTGATTGTTTTTATTCTGTTTCTGATTGGTCCATTAGAATTCAATCACCCTAACAGATAAATGAAAGGTATTAAATCCTACTTAACAGACAAATTCCACCATCGTATGTCACTCCGCCGAAAGAAAAAAAATACTCAAAATCAAGGAATTAATCGAATTTAATGAAATTTTCAGTGTTTATATATTAATAAATAAAAAAATATAATGCACCAATTATTTTATTTGAAAACACTTACATTTTTCACGTAAGTTAACTTTCAACCACGTATCTTTGAGGCGTAACACAGATTCACAAGCATACATGGTTCAAAGTTAATTGACCTGAAAAAATGTAAAAGTTTTTAAATAAAATAACTGGTGCATTATATATTTTATTCATTAATAATCAACACTGAAAATTTTATTAAATTTGGTTAATTCCTTGATTTTTAGTATTTTTTCTTTCTTTTGGAGGGGTGACATACGATGCTGGAATTTATGTCCGTTAAGTAGGATTTAACCATGAAAGGCATCCCTCTCTATTTGGGGGTTATAAGAATTTAGCGGAGGATTTGTTTGAAGCTGCCACCCACATTCCTATAATATATATTATTCCTATATATATTTACCAACCCCTCCGCATGAGCAGGATGTGACACAAGGTCAATTTCTTAAGCGGAGTTCAACAGGTTTGAATTCAGAGTTTTCCTTCTACTAGACTGGTTGCCTAACCAAGGTTAAAGAGCCCAGTCTGCTCTACTATTTATCCATAGCTGGAGGGAGAGTAGGATTCATACCTTTCTCAACGGTATTAGTGCTAAGTGAAATGCAATTACCACATCCAGGATTTGAACTCGGGGCGACAAGTCCATTTCCCATGACTTTATCCATTACACCACATGCTTCCATATTGGCTTGATAAGAATTTAGCAGAGTATAAGTTCAAAGATAACACCTGCATTCCTATAATGTATTATGTTATCCAAAAGAGAGTAACCCAACACAGAATAATTGGTTGGGAAGAGACAAAGTCAATTTATGCTGGTTAACAACATTAATTTATGTATAAAGATAACAATGGTTCAATCCCAAACCACAAAAAGTTTTGGGCATTAAATAACCATTATTAATGAAAATTATGAACGAGAAACAATGTTTACATTTTTGCACCGTCAAATCAATTGAAATTCAATGTAGCCAAAAGCAAGTTATGACTAGACTTTTTTTAAAAATTCTATGAAAAATCAATTAATGGTCCGATTTTCACGTAAATTCCAATAATTGTTTACCCTTTGATGAAAATATGTCTGAAATAATTTTTCCTCAGATGTATAAGGGGAAATATTTTTTACGAGGTCTCCCCCTATTTTATTTTATGAAATATGAAAATATGAACCGACAAAAAACGATCTTTACTTTTTTTCTATAAAGATAAGAGTCTGAATAATTATATCAGAAGATTTTTATAAGAATCAATGCAAGAGGTTTTTAGTAAAAGAACCACAAATACAGAATTCTGCTAAAAAGTATAAATAAGAAACTGACCGTGTTGTAAAAAAACGGACTGTTTTACTTATTTTTCAAGATAACAGTGAGTAATTTTTCCCCAATCAGATAATTTGTTATTATACCATTAAATAAACCAATCCAAACCAAACCAAATGAAGTTAATGATTTGGTTTGGTTTGTTTTGTTTTACGGCATATCAACCTCAGTGGGTCATTTAATGCCGATAAAGTTTTGAAATAAATCAATTCTTAATGGATAATACAATTTTTTCATAAATACATTTTTCTATTTAACCCATAGATGGGACCCTAACAGGTACTACCACTCCGGGTCAGCGTGGACCAGGGAGCAATGGTGATGAAGAGGTACTCCACATTCCCCAAACCTCCAAAACTGGAACCTCACCATCAGATAGAGTTTAACATCATTCCCAGGACATGTAGACCCGCAGCCACCGCCTTCTAGCACCCATATGATAAAAAGGGGTCAGGGCTTGCCATAAGGGCAATAGGGTTGGGAAAATCATATAGGTGCTAGGGCTTGACATGACCAGCCGATTGATCAGTGGGGCCTCTCCGACTGCCCGTCTAGCCCAAGGTAGGGCCAAAGTGGAGTATTGCATGTCATGAACTGCTCATCCACCTGGGCTCTATCCTTAAGTATTACGGGTCGCCACCCACGGCAAACAGGTGGCCCCATTGGGGGAGTCTTACCCCTCTGCAGAAGTGCAGTCAGTACATTCTAATGCCCCAGCCGACAGGGCGGTGAAGTTAATGAAAATTATTTATACCAATTTAAAGATATTAAGAACTTGAAACATAGAAAATTTTATCAAAATTATTTATTTCAGCATTAAATAACCTGAAAAGGGTTGATATGCCATAAACAAACAAACAAACCAAACCAATCTTTCCCAATGCCAAGTGAAATGCAAACAGCCTCATCCAGGATTTGAACTCAGATCCCCAATTTCATTTTTCATGAAGATAACCTTTAGGTTAAGTAGAACCATTGAAGTCAACATTTTTTTTTATTTATCTTATCAATTTTGGCAAAAATTCCATGAAGAATTCTGCTGACAATACAGAACCATTTTTAGATTCAGACAAGACACGGACGCCATCATTATTAATGGGAATAATTTTAGTCCAACATAAAACATGGCTGAATATGTTTTAGTTGTACTTTAACTCTGTAGGGCTTCTTCTTCTTCTTCTTCTTCTTCTTCTTCTTCTTCTTCTTCTTCTTCTTCTTTGTCTCTCTTTTCTTCTTGTTCTTCTTTTTTGTCTCTCTCATTTTTTGTTGTTGTTGTTGTTGTTCTTCTTCTTCTATAAATTTGTTCTTGTTCTTTTCTTCTCCATCATGCATCTATTTCGTCTTCTTCTTCTTCTTCTTCTTTGTCTTCTTCTTCTTCTTCTTTGTTGTTGTTGTTGTTCTTCTTCTTTGTCTCTCTTTTCTTCTTGTTCTTTTTCTTGTTCTTGTCTCCCTTCCATTCTTCTTCTTCTTTTTCTTCTTCTTGTTCTTGTTCTTCTTCTTTGTCTCTCTTTTCTTCTTGTTCTTCTTCTTTGTCCCTCTCTGTTGTTGTTGTTGTTGTTGTTGTTCTTCTTCTTCTTCTTCTTCTTCTTCTTCTTCTTCTTCTCTCTTTTCTTGTTCTTGTTCTTGTCCTCCACTTCTTCTTCTTCTTCTTCTTCTTTGACTCATTAATTGCTTCAATTGCTAATTGGTTCTCCTTTCCTCCAAGACAATTACCATTCTTCATCACAAACGATTATTGCCAACAATTCTTTAAGGATTCTTTACAATTCTCTTTTATTCTATTAATAGATTCTTTCTTAATTTATTCTTTCTTATTTATTTCCTATTTCATATTGTTATCTTATTATTTGTCGCAGTTAACATGGCTGATGACCTGGAATGCATTATCTCTCTCG
>CM042172.1:30691556-30709506 GCA_023376005.1 Doryteuthis pealeii | reverse complement strand
GGGAAGAGAGATGAAGAAAAGAAAGAAGAAAAAAGAAAGAAAGAAAGAATTAGAAGAAAGAAAGAATTAGAAAGAAAGAAAGAAAGAATTAGAAAGAAAGAAAGAATTAGAAAAAAAAGAGAGTATAAGAAAGAAAGAAAGAAAGAAAAAAGAAGAAAGAAAGAAAGAATTAGAAAGGATTAGAAAGAAAGGATTAGAAAGAAAGAAAGAAAGAAAGAAAGACAGAAAGAAAGAATTAGAAAGAAAGAAAGGATTAGAAAGAAAGAAAGGAAGAACGAAAGAATTAGAAAGAAGAAAGAAAGAAAGAAAGAAAGAAAGAAAGAATTGAAGGAGTGACTGCATTGGAAGAAAGAAAGAAAGAAAAAAGAAAGAAAGAAAGAAAGAATGAAAATTATGAAAAAGGAAATAAATAAATAAAAAATAAAAAATGTAAGTAAAAGTTATTGTTTGCCTTGCATTAAATGCAATACAAAATAGACAATTCCCCACAATGCCTCTGAAATCACTAGACCAGTTCATATACCTTGGTAACAATATCACATCTACAGAAAGGCTTGGACTGCTGTTGATAGGTTATCGTTCTTATGGAAATCCAAGAGAATAGAATGAGAATTCTCCCAAGCTGTAGCCATACAAGAATGGGTAATCTGAACATTAGCTACATAAATGAGAGTAACTTCCTCTTGTTTGTTTCACTTTGAGGAAGCTGTTTGTTTTGGTTGGCCATTTTCACTTCACTGTAAATGTACACTGAAAATACGAATTTGTTTGAATCAATACAACTACATGTTTTAACACGAAAATGAAAATATCATAAAATGTGTTCTTAATAACAATTAAGTTCATTTCAAATAATACGCAAGCATAATTAAGAACACATTTTATGATATTTTTATGTTAAAACATGCAGTTGTATTGTTTCAAACACATTCATATTTTCAGTGTAGATTTACAGGGAAATGAAAATGGCCAACCAAAACAAACGGTTTCCTCAAAGTGAAACAAACAAGGGGAAGTTACTCTCATTTATGTAGCTAATGTTCAGATTACCCAAGAATGTATTTATGAGCAGGGTGTGACACAAGGTCAGTTTTTTAGAGGAGTTTAATAAGTTTGAATTCAGAGTTTTCCTTTTTTAGACCAGTAGCCATACCAAAGTTAAGGAGCCCAGTCTGTTCAATACTTAGATGGGTGACCATTTAAGCAACCACTGGTACTGTGAGAAAACGAATATCAAAATGACTTGATTTGGCATTAAATAACCCAAAGATAATTGATATGCCGTAAAACAAGAACAACCAATAAAAAATGACTTGATTTGGCATTAAATGACCCAAAGAGGGTTGATATGCCGTAAAATAAAAACAACCAACAAAATATGACTTGATTTGGCATTAAAATGACCCAAAAAAGGGTTGATATGCCATAAAACAAAAACAACAACAAAAAATTACTTGATTCGGCATTAAATGACCCAAAGAGGGTTGATATGCCATAAAAACAAAAACAACCAACAAAAAATGACTTGATTGGCATTAAATGACCCAAAGAGGGTGATATGAAAATAAAAACAACCAACAAAAATTGACTTGATTTTGGCATTAAATGACCAAAAAGGTTGATATGCCATAAAAACAAAAACAACCAACAAAAAATGACTTTACTGGCATTAAATGACCCAAAAAGGGTGGATATGCATAAATAAAACAACCAACAAAAAAATGACTTGATTTGGCATTAAAATGACCCAAGAGGTTGATATGCCGTAAAATAAAAACAACCAACAAAAAAGACTTGATTTGGCATTAAATGACCCAAAGAGGGTTGATATGCCGTAAAATAAAAACAACCAACAAAAATGACTTGATTTGGCATTAAATGACCCAAAAAGGCTTGATATGCCATAAAACAAAAACAACCAACAAAATATGACTTGATTTGGCATTAAATGACCCAAAAAGGGTTGATATGCCATAAACAAAAACAACCAACAAAAAATTACTTGATTCGGCATTAAATGACCCAAAAAGGGTTGATATGCCATAAAACAAAAACAACCAACAAAAAATGACTTGATTTGGCATTAAATGACCCAAAGAGGGTTGATATGCCGTAAAATAAAACAACCAACAAAAAATGACTTGATTTGGCATTAAATGACCAAAAAGGGTTTGATATGCCATAAAACAAAAACAACCAACAAAAATGACTTTACTGGCATTAAATGACCCAAAAAGGGTTGATATGCCATAAAATAAAAACAACCAACAAAAAATGACTTGATTTGGCATTAAATGACCCAAAGAGGGTTGATATGCCGTAAAATAAAAACAACCAACAAAAAAGACTTGATTTGGCATTAAATGACCCAAAAAAGCTTGATATGCCGTAAAATAAAACAACCAGCAAACCAAGATAAATTACAGTCAAGTCACATTGAAAGCACTGGTTCTTGCCAGATCACAGAAGTTAAGCATCGATGAGCCAGTTCAACACTGAGATGGGTGACCATTTAAGCAAAAGCATGTACTGTATGGAAACTAAATATCAAAATGACTTGATTTGGCATTAAATAACCCAAAAAGGGTTGATATGCCATAAAACAATATAACTAAAACAAACTACCAACCATAGCAGGTACCTACCAAGGCTTGAACTGCCTTTGGTCATGTGATATATGTGCCGCCAAATTAGCATGTACCGAAATATTGCAAAACTTTTGACATCTCTTTGAGAATCTCTTTGATTAAATATCAAAATCAATTTGTAGTTGAAAAGGAATTTCTTTGAAATGGTTTGAGTATTAATCAAGTGAATTTGATAAAAGATTTTCTTTTCTTTTTAGATAAAAGATCAAATCATGAGATTGTTTGATCATTGGAAGACAAGATAAAAAAGAGTAATAGACAGAAAGAAAGAAAGAAGGAGAAAGAAAGAAAGAAAGAAAGAAAGAAAAAAGAAAGGAATGACAGATAGACAGAAATATTTAAGAAAGAATGGAAGAAAAAGAAAGAAAGAAAGACAGAAAGAAAGAAAGAAAGAAAGAAGGGAAGAAAGAAAGAAATGGTGTGAGTCTGAATTTGGGTATAGAAAGAAAGGAAGAAAGGAAGGAAGAAAGAAAGGAAGAATGGAAGAAAGAAAGAAAAAAGAGAAGGTATGAGTTTAAATTGAGGATACCTAAATAGATAAAAAAAAGAAAGAAAGAAAGAAAGAAAGAAAGAAGGGAAGAAATAAAAAGAAGGAAGGAAGAAAGAAAGAAGGAAAAAAAGAAAGAAAGAGCTGGTTAGCGTCTAAATCGGATATAGATAAATATAAAGAAAGGAAGAAAGAAGAAGAATGGAAGAAAGAAAGAAAAAAGAGAAGGTATGAGTCTAAATTGAGGATACATAAATAGATAGAAAGAAAAGAAAGAAAGGAAGAAAGAAGGGAAAAGAAAGAAAGAAAGAGGTATGAATCTAAATTGAGGACAGACAGACAGACAGACAGACAGATAGACAGAAAGATTGAAGAAAGAAAGAAAGAAAGAAGGGAAGAAAGAAAGAAAGAAGGGAAGAAAGAAAGGAGTGACAGAAAGATTTAAGAAAGAAAGAAAGAAAGAAAGAAAGAAGGAAAGAATGGAAGAAACAAAGGGAAGGTGTGAGTCTAAATTGTGGATAGACAGACAGACAGACAGGGCAGACAGACAGACAGACAGAAAAAAAGAAAGAATTGAAGGAGTGACTGCAAAATAAAAAAGGAAAGGTGTCAGTCTAAATTGGGGATAGACAGACAGACAGAAGAAAGAAAGAAAGAAAAAAAAGAAAGAAAGAAAGAAAGAATTGAAGGAGTGACTGCAAAAATAAAAAGGAATGGTATCAGTCTAAATTGGGATAGACGACAGACAGAAAGAAGAAAGAAAGAAAGAAAGAATAGAAGGAGTGACTGCAAAATAAAAAAGGAAAGGTGTCAGTCTAAATTGGGGATAGACATTCAGAAAGATTTAAAGAAAGAAGTAAAAAAATTTGAAATAAAGACCAAATCAGAAGCTAATAAAATTATTTGATCTTTGAAAGAGAAAAGAAAAGGAAAATAAATTAAATCCTAAAATTGATTTGCACTTTTCAATTCTTTTAACCATTTTTCGAGAATTTTTCAGAAAAAAGTTAAAAATGAATTTGACAAGTTTGATCTTTTTGTGACATTTCAGTTTTTTGGTTAGAAAGAAATTCAGTTGAGATTTTGACAAGAGATTTTTTGAGAAGTTATCTTTTGAACTAGAAATAAAGAAAGAAAGAAAGAAAGAAAAAAAGAAAGAACCGCAGGAATTGATAGAAAAAAGTACTGAAAAAAAGAAAGAAAGAAAGAAAGAAAGAAAGAAAGAAAGAAAGAAAGAACCGCAGGAATTGATAGAAAAAGTACTGAAAGAAAAAAGAAAGAAAGAAAGAAAGAAAGAAAGAAAGAACCGCAGAAATTGATGGAAAAAAGTACTGAAAGAAAAAAAGAAAGAAAGAAAGAAAGAACCATAGGAATTGAGGGAAAAAAGTACTGAAAGAAGAAAAGAAAGAAAGAAAGAAAGAAAGAACCGCAGGAATTGATAGAAAAAAGTACTGAAAAAAAAGAAAGGAAGAAAGAAAGAAAGAAGAAAAAACAGAAGAACTAACAGCAAAATAAATAAAGTAAGGGAGGAATGAGAGCAATCTGGTGATAGATAGATAAAAGTATTGAAAGAAAGAAAGAAAGAAAGAAAGGAAGAAAGAAAGGAGAGAGTACTAAATAAGAAAGAAAGAAAGAAAGAAAGAAAAGAAAGAAAGAACTGCACGAATTGATAGAAAATGACAGAAAGAAAGAAAGAAAGAAAGAAAGAAAGAAAGAAAGAAAGAAAAGAATGAAAGGAGAGAGTACTAAATAAAATAAAGAAAAGAAAGAGAGAAAGAAAAAGAAAGAAAGAAAAGAACCGCAAGAATTGATAGAAAAAGTACTGAAAGAAAGAAAGAAAGAAAGAAAGAAAAGAAAGAATGAAAGGAGAGGTACTAAATAAGAATAAAGAAAAGAAGAAAGAAAGAAAGAAGAAAGAAAGAAGAAAGGAAGGAGGGAGGAAGAAAGAAAAAACAGAAGAACTAACAGCAAAATAAATAAAGTAAGGGAGGAATGAAAGCAATCTGATGATAGATAGATAAAAGTATTGAAAGAAAGAAAGAATGAAAGAAAGGAGAAAATACTAAATAAGAAATAAATAAATGAAAGAAAGAAAGAAAGAATGGCAGGAATTGATAGAAAAAGTACCGAAAGAAAGAAAGAAAGAAAGAAAGAAAGAAAGGAGGAAAGAAAGAGAGAGTACTAAAATAAGAAAGAAAGAAATGAAAGAAAGAAAGAAAGAATGGCAGGAATTGATAGAAAAAGTACCGAAAGAAAGAAAGAAAGAAAAGAAAGAAAAGAAAGAAAGAAAGAAAGGAGGAAAGAAAGGAGAGAGTACTAAATAAGAAAGAAAGAAATGAAAGAAAGAAGAAAAGAAAGAAAGAACTGCAGGAATTGATAGAAAAAGTACTGAAAAAAGAAAGAAAGAAAGGAGGAAAGAAAGGAAGAAAGAAAAAACAGAAGAACTAACAGCAAAATAAATAAAGTAAGGGAGGAATAAAAGTATTGAAAGAAAGAAAGAAAGAAAGAAAGAAAGAATGAATGAATGAAAGAAAGGAGAAAGTACCCAATAAGAAAGAAAGAAAAGAAAAGAAAGAAAGAAAGAAAGAAAGAACAGAAGAACTAACAGCAAAATAAATAAAGTAAGGGAGGAATGAGAGTAATCTGGTGATAGATAGATAAAGTTATTGAAAGAAAGAAAGAAAGAAAGAATGAAAGAAAGGAGAGAGTACTAAATAAGAAAGAAAAAAGAAAGAAAGAAAGAAAGAAAGAATGTTAGTAAATCTTTTTGTTTGCCTAACATTAAATTCAATGCCAAAAAGACAATCCCCACAATGCCTCTAAAATTGCTAGATAAGTTCCCATACCTTGGTAACAATATCACATCTACAGAAAATAATATCAATACATATCAAGGACTGCCGTTGACAGGTTATTGTTCATATGGAAATCTGAACTATTTGATAAAAATAAAATGGCAACCATTCTAGGGGAAGGAAAACTCTGAATTTAATCCAGTTAATCTCTGCTTAAAAATTGACCCGTGTCACATCCTACTTGGGCAGAGGTGTTGGATGGATGGATGGATGGATGGAAGGTTGGATTTTATGGCATGTCAACTCTTGTTGGGTTATTTTATGCCAAAGACGTTTTGTGGTATTGATTCTATGATGGGCCGCCCTGTCAGCTGAGGCGTTAGAATGCACCTCTGCAGAGAGGTAAGACTCCCCCAATGGGGCCACCTGTTGGTCATGGGTGGTGCTTAAGGATAGAGTCCAGGTGGATGAGTAGTTCCAGACTTGCAATACTCCACTTTGGCCCTTTCTTGGGCTAGACGGGCGGTCGGAGAGGCCCCCTCCGATCAATCGGTTGGTCACGTCAAGCCCTAGCACCTATATGATTTTCCCAACCCTATTTCCCTTATGGCAAGCCCCAACCCCTTTTTATCATATGGGTGCTAGAAGGCAGTGACTGAGGGTCTACATGTCCTGGGAATGACGTTAAACTCTATCTGAAGGTGAGGTTCCAGTTTTGGAGGTTTGGGAAATGTCGAGCACCCCTTCATCACCATTGCTCCCTGGTCCACTCTGACCCAGAGTGGTAGTACCTGTTAGGGTCCCATCTATGGGTTAAATAGAAAAATGTATTTATAAAAAAATTGTATTATCCATTAAGAATTGATTTATTTCAAAACTTTATCGACATTGGTCCATTGGTTAGTTGGATTTGATGAAGTCATTTTGTTTTATTCATTCTTGTTAGTTATTGAAATTTTTTTTAAATCCATTTTTAAACTCATTTTTAAACTCATTTTTTTAATCTATTTAACCCATAAATGGGACCCTCACAGATTCTGGGTGATTCTTTTTAAAGGAATTGTCTTGGGCCTAAATCAGATATTCTATATTCAAATAGAGAGAGCTGCATGCAATTTATTTAGCATTGGTACACATTTGCCACCTTATCGAAGGTCGCCATGTCGTGTCATTCACTGACCACAGATCATTATGTAAAGCCTTTCCAATGTCCAACACCTGCACAAACTGACAAAAACACGAAGAAGGAGAATACACCAAGAAGAAGAAGAAGAAGAAGAAGAAGAAGAAATACCAAGAAGAACAAACCAAGTAGAAGAATAAATATCAAGAAGAAGAAGAAGAAGAAGAAGAAGAAGAAGAGGAAGAGGAAACAATAATAATAATAATAATAATAATAAGAAGAAGAAGAAGAAGAAGAAGAAGAAGAAAATACCAAGAAGAACAAACCAAGTAGAAGAATAAATATCAAGAAGAAGAAGAAGAAGAAGAAGAAGAAGAAGAAGAGGAAACAATAATAATAATGATAATAATAATAATAATAATAATAATAATAATAATAAGAAGAAGAAGAAGAAGAAGAAGAAGAAGAAGAAGAAGAAGAAATCAAGTAAAAGAATAAATATCAAAAAGAAGAAGAAGAAGCAATAACAATAATAATAATAATAAGAAGAAGAAGAATGAGAACAAGAACAAGAACAAGAACAAGAACAAGAACATACCAAGAAAGAAGAAGAAATCAAGTAAAAGAATAAATCAAGAAGAAGAAGCAATAATAATAATAATAATAATGAGAAGAAGAAGAAGAAGAAGAAGAAGAAGAAGAAGAAGAAGATATATAAGTCAGTGATACCTTTCAAGACTCACAGAATACATTGCTGATGTCACGCACACATAAAAGGTGACTAAAATGTTGTAGAGGATTGCAATACTGAACTTTGGCTTGTATGGATGATAGAAATAAAAACAAGGAGAGGAGAGATTTCGGCTAGCTAACAAGACTGGATTGACCACCTACCACTCAGCTATACTATTTACACCTAACTTGGCCCATGTATCGATTAGATAAGAAAATGTATTTAAAAAAATTGAATTTTCACCAAGAATGAATAAAACAAAATGTTTTTGTTGATAAGCCATAGAACCCAACAAACCAACTGACATCTATCTTGGTGATGTAGATATGGTTAATAGTGGTTTTGGCCTCTGGACCATTGATCTAATTAACAGTGTTGATCTCAGGGGGCTATCCCTCCAGGCAACACCTGCCCCCTTGATTTAAAGGGGCAAGGCTGGGTTTATTGCCCAGTGCCTGAAGCCCCCCCCCCTTGAGGGAGAATGCTGACGGGATCAACGCATTTTTGCACCTGCCACCCATGAGTCACGGCTTGTGAGTGGTCCCACATTAATAGGGCCTTTTGCCTAACCCGTATACGTGGGGTATCATGTAGATATGGTCAACATATCTAACTCTGGTTTCGACCGGGAGTCCAGTGAGCTTCGGCCACTGGACCTTACAGGTTAGCAGCGTTGATCCGAGGGGGTCATCCCCCCAGGCAACACCTGACAATTGATTTAAAGGGGCAGGGCTGGGTTTATTGCCCAGTGCCTGAGGCGCACCCTTGAGGGGGATCAACGCGTTTTTTTTTACCTACCACCTATGAGCTTCGGCTTGTGGGTGGGCCCACATAAAAATGTCCTTGTGTCACACCCTCATAAATGGGATGAGAGGCATTTGTTGAAAAAAACCAAGTTCTTTGTTAGGGGGGAGGTTCTGCAATCAAGTCCAATGTTAACTGGTAAAGTAACTTCTCGTCACCTGTATGTCTGTCTGTCTGTCTTTCTTTCTTCCTTTCCTTTCCTTTGCTTCATAGGTCAGTCAGGTGTGCGCGCCGCTCTACTCTGTTTTCTTTGGACTCCCGCTATTTATGGATGTAGCTTTCAACATCCGGGGTACCCGAGTTAGAAACAAATTCGGTTAATATGGTCAAGACAATCATCCGGGCAACTGAGTCAAACCTCGCATCCACACACCTAAGTCTCATTTTTGCATTCGGGAGGACGTGGGTTCAATTCTTGCTCTCTTTCTCAGAGAATACAGTAGTTGCCATGCATTGCCACTATCTGACTCCCGTTCTCCATCACAAGGCAAATACCTCTAACTTGGTGAGGGATAAAAGATGGATTCATGCCTTTGTTAGAGTGAGCTACTAGCAATTTACTTGGGAATAGTTCACTTTTGCCAGCTTATCAGAGGTTGCCATGTCGTGTCATCCACAAATCCTTATGTGAAACCTTTCAACTGTCCAACACCTGCACAATCTGACAGTCAGCTATGATACCCCTCAACACTCACAGAATACATCTTTTTCTTTTGTATTTCAGTGTGTTTCTTTCAAATCTCACTTTGTTAATAATTTATCATCTCTTGGATTTTTTCTGATAAATTCTTGTTTACTATTTCTCTGAATTTTTGAGATGAGGTTTGTGAATGATTAGTATAGACTGCAGGTTCAATTCTGGTCAGGGGCAGCAGTAACATAGAATCATAATTAACACAGCTATAAAAATGCATTAGAAATGATTTTTACTATAAAAATGCATTAGAAATGATTTTTACTATAAAAACTGAATTAGAAATGATTTTTACTATAAAAATGCATTGATTGGAAATGATTTTTACTATAAAAATGCATTGGGAATGATTTTTACTATGAATTTTTGGAATACCTTGTTTTCTATTTTCTACACACAGACACAGACACAGACATACACACACACACACACACACACCCCTATATATATATATATATATATATATATATCTCTGTTATTTGTGATAAAATCTACCCAGCTATAGTTAGTGGACTGAATAAAGGGTTAGGTTCAAAGTTCCGTGATAGCTCCCGATTATGACAAGAAGGTTCCAGAGTCCAAAAAGAAGCTTCATGGGTCCAAGATGGTTCATGAATCCGAGAAGGTTCCAGAGTCCAACAAGAAATACCTGAAGAAGGCTGGGGGGCACATTGGCTGAAACGTTGCGCAGATAACAATGGAGATGAGGACAATAGTCCAAATAATCCAAATAATACTAATTCTTGTTTATTTTTGTTGTTTTCTTTTAAGCATAATGCAGATATCTTGAGTCGGATAAGGACGCTTATTCCTAAAAACACTATTCCTAGTTTGATGCATACCTTTCCCAAGGGTATTAATGCTGTGTGAAATGCAAACAGCCTTCTTCAGGAATTGAACTGGGGTCAACTAATCCATTTCCTATGACTTACATGGTATCATATTCACTTCCAGACTAATACCCTCCAAAAAGGTATGAACCTTTTCATCCCCCTGTTGGGTTCAAGGTTGTAACATCAATTATAATTGGTTGAACAAACAACTCCGACCAAGGATGTTACATATACACAAAGGACTTTAATACAAGCACATGGAAATGATACATATAACAGAAATACAAAGAAGATATAATAAAGAACACATTCATGAATAGAGATACAATAAGGAGGTATACAAGCGATACCTAAATGCACATATAGAAGTAATGGAGAGTCCATAAAGCAATGTCACTTACAAATGTTGTGTTGGGGACTGAAACCCCCATACAAGAAGGGTGTAGACAAATGTCTAACCCATGGTTATCAAGTCCCGGAGAGGAGAGAGGAAAGAAAGGATTCAAAGCTGGCGCTTGCCTGCTTAAATAGCAAAAACCCCTGGTGGTGAGAAACGAGAGTCCAAAGGGAAGATAACTCCTCCAGCCAAAGGGAAGACAATCCAACACCCCCAGCTATGGGTTGAATAGTACCACTACTGTTCTTCTACAATACTGACTTTGGCATTAAATAATCCAAAGAGGTTGATATGCCATTAGATAAAGAAAGAAAACCAAAAATGTGTCTCTATTTATCAAGCCACTAGCAGGACCTGTGGATATACCACAGTATAGTAATTTAATTATTACAAAGTTTGATATGTTTACTTAAGAGCTATTGCTATTTGTTTAATATGTAAAAAGCATAAAAATCTTGATTTAACTCTCTCTCTCTCTCTCTCTCTCTCTCTCTCTCTCTCTTCTCTCTCTCTCTCTCTCTCTCATGCTTTCTTTTTCTTTCCTTCTTTTCATCTTTTTTTATTATGTTCGATTGAAACAGATTAGCATTATTACTTCTGTGTGCTCAACTCCTCTCTCTCTCTCTCTCTCTCTCTTTCTCTCTCTCTTTCTCTCTTTCTTTCTTTCTTATTATATTTTTTCTGTGTAGCAGATGGAAAAAGAGGCCAATATACAACTTTATTCACAATAAGAAACATTTTCAGCTGTTGGCCAATTGCATGTGTAGAGCTGTGCATGAAAAACCTGTTGACATTGTTTATATACATTTCTTAATTGCTTATGTTGTAAAACTATAGAAAATTACCATTATTCTCTTTAAACTTTGCTTTTCTGTCATGGATAACACTATTCAATACAATTTTTCTTTCTGGATAGTACCTGCTATTTCTTAATTGCTTATGTTGTAAAAGTATATAAATTACCATTATTCTCTTCAAACTTTTCTTATGTGCCCTGGATAATGAAATTTAGAAATTAGCCTATTTTGTATGTAAGTCGTAGGGGTGGCTTAAAGTCAGTATCAGCCAGACAGTGAGGGAGTCTATCCCCTTTTCACAAGTGCTAGACCAAGGAGATTGTTTTTGCGTCTGAGGTGGGGTGCCACACCTACCATCAACTCCTTACTTTACTGCACAGATCCCTGTGCTATTCATACGCTGAGTTGGCGAGGGCTGGTATCGAACTAGGAACCTTGTGGTTTCTAGCCGAATGCTCTACCAACTGAAAACGGGAAAATTTGCATATTTTTATTACTATAAGGTCTTAATAAAACATGTGAGTCAAATTTTGCATGTATTATAAGTTAGAGTCCGTAGACTAAGAAATTGTCAAAATATTTCTCAATATTTCCCAAGATATTATTTGAATTTTATTTTAATCCCCACAAGGCCACCTAGTGACCATAGGTGGTGACCCTAGTGGCTGAGCAATCTATGATATTTAACATTTCACTTTGGCCCAAACTTAGGCTAAATGAACAGTCAGAGAGGCTACAGAGGTGCAGTCGGCATATTCTACAGTCCCAGCCAATAGAGTGGATAGTTGTAAACTGTTTATGTCTCGATACTAAATTCAACTCCTTATGGTGTAATTCTATTTTATCAATCGACCTCTTTAAGCTACGAACACAGATGGTGTTGGAAGTGAGTCCTTTTACCCATACATGCTCGGAGGGTTCTTCTGGTGAAAGCTCATGAGAGTTTGTTATTTTTTTTAACTGAATTTTATTTTAATCCCCATTAGGATTCTTACTCCTCTACAGAGGTGCAGTCGGATATTCTACAGCCCCAGCAAATAGAGTGGATGCTTTTAATATGTTTTCATCTTGATACGACCTCTTTAAGCTACGAACACAGATGGGGCTGGAAGTGAGTCCTTTTACCCATACATGCTCAGAGGGCTCTTCCGGTGAAGGCTCATGAGAGTTTGTTATTTTTTTTATTTGAATTTTATTTTAATCCCCACAAGGCCACCTGGTGGCCACTGGTAGTGACCCTAGTGGGTGAGAGGTCTATGTCATTTAACACTCCACTTTGGCCCAAACTTAGGCTAGATGAGCAGTCAGAGAGGCTACAGATGTGCAGTTGGCATATTCTACAGTCCCAGTGGATGCTTTTAATCTGTTTTCATCTTGATACTAAATTCAACTCCTTGTGGTGTAATTTTATTTTATCAATCGACCTCTTTAAGCTACAAATGCAGATAGGGTTGGGTGTGAGTCCGGACCATATGACCGTAAGGCACCCCTTCCGCGATCTCGACTCGTGCGGACACTTTTCTCATTTACACCATAAAAAATCTGGTTAGGGTTAGGGGTTAGGGTTATAATTAAAAAAAAAACTCTAAAAATCCTATGTAAACAATTAACCGGATTTTGATGGTGTAAATGAAAAAAATGTCCCCACGAATCGAAATCGCAAAAGGGGTGCCTTAAGGTTATATGATCCGTGAGTCCTTTTACACATACATGCTTGGAGGGCTCTTCCGGTGAAGGTTCATTAGAGTTTGTTATTTTTTATTTTAATTTTATTTTAATCCCCACAGCTCCATATTAGGGTTCTTACTCCTCTACAGAGGTGCAGTCAGCATATTCTACAGCCCCAGCCAATAGAGGGGATGCTTTTAATCTGTTTTCATCTTGATACTAAAGGGTTGATATGCCATAGAATCCAACAAACGAAACCTTTTAATCTGTTTTTGTCTTGATACTAAATTCAACTCCTTGTAGTGCAATTCTATTTTTTCAATCGACCTCTTTAAGCTACGAACACAGATGGGGTTGGAAGTGAGTCCTTTTACCCATACATGCTCGGAGGGTTCTTCCGGTGAAGGCTCATGAGAGTTGGTAATTTTTTTATTTGAATTTTATTTCAATCCCCACAGCCCCATTAGGATTCTTACTCCTCTACAAGGTGCAGTGAGCATATTCTACAGCCCCAGCAAATAGAGTGGATGCTTTTAATTTGTTTTATCTTGATACTAAATTCAACTCCTTGTGGTGTATTTCTATTTTATCAATCGACCTCTTTAAGCTACGAATGCAGATGACAAGTGCTATTTGTAACTTTAACGCCTGCAGATAATTCGTTGATGCAGAATGGAATTGAACACTTTTGAAATTCAATACCTGAAGGTTTTTCCATTTGATTCAAATGAGAATCAGTTTAGTGACAACTGACAGCTTCAGGAATCATCTAACCTGGCAGACAATGGTAAAAAAGAAGAAGGAATCTGCAAAAATCAGAACAGAACTCTAGTACTAAATGCACCAAGCCAAAGTACCAATATTTGAGTGCCTTGTATTTGAAGAAGAAGAAAGAAGAAGAAATATACTTATTCTCACACATTACATCTCAGCATATGAGTTGCACAGAGATCTGTGCGGTAAAGTCAGGAGCTGATGGTAGGTGTGGCGCTCCACCTTAGATGCAAAAACAATCTCCTTGGTCTAGCGCTAGTGAAAAGGGGATAGACTCCCTCGCTGTATGGCTCATGCCGACATTAGGCTGCCCCGACGACTTTACTTACTTGTATTTGAAGGAGAAGAAAGAAGAAGAAATGTGCTTATTTTCACACATAACATTTTTTTTACAAAAAAACACAATTAATTAATTAATGTATTTCATAGGTTTTCAGATTTGAATTTGAAGAGATTTGTGGGAATTAAAATAAGATTTAAAAAAAAATGTAAAAATTAAAAAACTCCCATGCGCCTTCATACCGGAAGAACCCTTCAAGCCTGTACAGAAAAAGGATCAACTTCCGATTCCCAAGATAATCTCTCAGCTATTTGAACTTAGGCCTTAACTGGGACTAGACACTACTAAGGCCAGGAATGTGGTGGCTATGACTCATGAATAATGTCTAAATCTGACCCGAAATGGTAGTACCTTTTAGGGTCCCATCTATGGGTTAAATAGATTTTTAAAAATGGGCTTTAAAAATATGTTTTGAAAAATTGAGTTTGAAAAAAAGATTGCAGTATAACTATTTTCTAGCACCTATATGACAAAAAAAGAGGCACGTGGTAGAGACATTGGAAATAGACATGTCAACCCGAGTTCAATTCCTCGATGACACTGGGCTCATCATGTGATTGGTATATCCAATCACAGAAAGACACTCCCTCACTTAACCCCACACACAGAATAAATAGGGATGGTTGGTGAGAAATTGTCTTGGATGTAGTTTAGTATCATACCCAAGACCCTCTTTTGGGGTTCTTTTTGTCCCTTCTCACAAGATACAGTTGGCTGTGTTCTTAGCTTCCTTGACATGACAGTTCACAGTTTCATTAATTAAATAAAAAGCAAACATGACAATCCAAAATTGTTTATCCAAATAAAAGAACTGATTTAAATGTTTATCTTAACTGTAATTAATGGCCTGCTACAATCTAAATTGATACGACAGAAAATAAAACCAAAAAGAAAAGAAAGAAAAGAAAAGAAAAGAAACGAAAAATCCTTTAGTTGAAATACTAAAATGTTGAGCGGATAGCAATGCAGAGTGAAGATGTTTAAATCAAATTTTAACTTGTCTCATGTCACATTAAATAAATACTCTCAATCATTATACACGGATTGTTTTGTCAGTTGGTCTCTGCTATACAAAGTTGGACTCTTGGCCCCTGGGGAAAAAAACAGGCTACCCCCAACTCTACCATTGATCCTATATAAATACATAGAATCTTAATCAGATGTTCTGTGTCATGAAGAAGAGAGAGAAATCTTGGTTTATTGTCTATTTATATATTAATACAGTTGTTCCTAAATTTTCTGTCCATTATCATCCTGCAACACCCTCTGGTTTAAAATGAGACCGTCCAAATTGTTCAAGATGCAATGCAAAAATGTATATCAAGATTTTCTGGTGTCACTTAATCGCAGAATCTTAATCAGATGTTTCTTTCTGAAGTTCTGTGTCTCAAAGAGAGAGAGAAATCTTGGTTTATTGTCTATTTTTATATATTAATACAGTTGTTCCTAAATTTCTGTCCATTATCATCCTGCAACACCCTCTGGTAAAAAATGAGACCGTCCGAATTGTTCAAGATGCAATGCAAAAATGTATATCAAGATTGTCTGGTGTTGCTTAATCGCAGATTTTTTATTTATCCCATTATATTTCACCCAATTTTAAAAATGAAATTTTCCAAATGGTCTTGCACCACTTAAATGCCCTACTTAAAATTAAAATGATTTGAAAAAAAAAGTTACATTATTGAACAGACAGACAGACAGACAGACAGACACACACACACACACACACACACACACACACACACACAATTTTTACTATAAAAATGCATTGGAAATGATTTTTACTATAAAAATGCATTGGAAATGATTTTTACTATAAAAATGGATTAGAAATGATTTTTACTATAAAAATGCATTGGAAATGATTTTTACTATGAATTTTTGGAATACCTTGTTTTTCTATTTTCTACACACACACACACACACACCACACATAAACACACACCTATACATATATATATATATCTGTCATTTGTGATAAAATCTCATAAGATTTATAAACCTTTTCTGTGACAGCTGAAAGTGATGACATTAAAAGCAATTTTAATGATAAATTAAAGATAATGATCTTTCTCAATAAATGTTTGCATTTAGAAAAATGAAACGAGGAAGCACTTTTTCAAACATGACAAGTTTTACTTGGGTGAGTCAAAAGTCTTGCAGTATTTTGCTAACATGCGCCACAATTCAACAGTTCCAGATGTTTTTGAGGTCATGAAGTGCTTTGCTTACAGTAGGATCGTAGTGGTGGGAGATCTGCTGTGAGAAGTTTAAAGTAGGCAAATATTTAATGATAGAAGCCTGATAGCTGAGCAGTCCATGACATACAAGACTCCATTTTGGCCATTATTTTGGGTTAGACAGGAGGTTGGACAGGCTCCTTGTGATAAATGGGCTGGTCCCGTCAAGCCCTAGCACCTATACAATTGTCCCAACAATATGGCTCTTATGTCAAGTCCCCAACCCATTTTATTTTATACATTTACCATTTAGGCGTGTAGTCTAATGGTTAGAGTCATAGGAAATGGACTCATCGACCCGAGTTCAATTCCTAGATGAAGCGGTTTGCATTTCACATAGCGCTAATACCCTTGGGAAAGGTATGAATCCAATTCTCCCTCCAGCTATGGGCAAATAGCAGAGCAGACTGGTCTCTTTATCCATGGCTAGGTAACCAGTCTAGGAGAAGGAAAACTCTGAATTCTATTAAGAAATTGACCTTGTGTCACATCCTGTTTATGCAGAGGGGTTTGTAAATATATATATATTTACCAACCTCTCTGCTGGAATAGGATGTATTACATAGTCAATTCTTAAACAGAGTTTTCCTTGACTTAAATTTCTTATTAAATTAAAAGAGCTCAGTCTGTACTACTATTTACCCATAGCTGGTGGGAGAATAATTTGATTCATACCTTTCCCAATGGTATTAGGCCGATGTGAAATGCAAACAGTCTTGTGTAGGATTTGAACTCATCTTGGGAACGGTATGAATCCAATTCTCTCTTCATCTATGGGCAAATAGCAGGGCAGACTGGGCTCTTTAACCATGGCTAGGCAACCAGTCTAGGCGAAGGAAAACTCTGAATTCAATTAAGAAATTGACCTTGTGTCACATCCTGTTCGTGTGGAGGGGTTTGTAAATATATATATATATACCAACCTCTCTACTGGAATAAAGTGTAACACACATAGTCAGTTTTTAAACAGTTTTTTAACGTCATTCCCAGGACATGAAGACCTTCAGCCACAACCTTCTAGCACCCATATGATAAGAAGGATTGGGGGTTGATATTGTTGGATTTTTGTTGATATAAGGCATGAGGTAAATGGTCACTCCTAAATATAGACCTGTTGACTACCACGTGACCTGGGGTAGATTTCTATTGTCCAATCACAGGCACTGCTGCTGCTGCTTCTGCTGTATTAATAGAGGCAATATTCTGAGCTTATGTCATTGATACTTGGATTATCTTGGACGACGGACTTATAAAGAATATCCTAACACCGGATTCTTATTGGCTTGCTTACTTACTTATTACATCTGGAACTAAGGATGCCGACCAGATACTTAACAGCTATAAGGGCAATAGGGTTGGGGGTCAAACATATAGATGCTAGGGCTTAACATGTCTAGCCGATTAATTGGAGGGGATCTCTCCGACCACCCGACCAGCCTATGTAAATGTCATCACTGTGTAAATATTGTAGGTGATTTCATTGAATATTTGTGATAAATTCAATTTTTATTTATAAAAGAGTCTGTGAGATTTAATTTTTATTCATATAAAGTTCCTTTACCTAGACTGCTTGTTAAGGTAAAATGTTATATAGCCAATTTTGGATATATAAAC
>CM042172.1:30666556-30686556 GCA_023376005.1 Doryteuthis pealeii | reverse complement strand
TGTGTGTATGTGGGTGTGTGGTTGTGGGTATGTGTGGGTATATATGTGTGTGTTGATATATATATGTATATGTGTGTTTTTTGTGTATATGCTTATGTGTGTGAATTAGTGTGTGTGTGTATAAGGGTGTGTGTGTATGTAGGTGAGTGTGTATGTGTGTATATGGGTGTTTGTGAGTGTGTAGGGGTGTGTGTATGTATGTGAGTGTGTATGTGTGTGGGGGTGGGGTGTATATATTTGTGTGGGGTGTATGTGTATGTAGTGTGTATGTATCTCTGTGTGTTTGTGTGTGTGTGTGTGTGTGTGTGTGAGTTTTGATATCTTGGCATATATCTGTATATGTGTTTGTGTGTATATACTTATGAGTATATTTATGAATGTTTGTATGGTGTGTGTGTGTGTGTGTGTGTGTGTGCGCATGGGCATATATCTGTATATGTGTGTTTTTGTGTATATATGCTTGTGTGGAATTAGTGTGGTTTGTGTGAGTTTTTATTCGCATATATCTGTATATGTGTGTTTTTGTGTGAATACGCTTGTGTGTGAACTAGTGTGTGGCATGTGTGTGTGTGTGTGTGTGTGTGTGTGTGTGTGTGTGTATTGGCATATATCTGTATGTGATGGGATATTTTAAAATTCACTATCTTTTCACCTCAGTTTCATTCTATTCAAATTGTCCCATTATTATTATTTTAAGCTGAGTCCTTCTGCTCAATTATAATTAGCTACATAAATGAGAGTAACCTTCCCTTGTTTCTTTCATTTTGAGAAAGCCATCCGTTTTGGTCAGCCATTTTAATTTCTAAGACCTTGAGAGGAGCCCTGTATCTGGGTCACACAAGACTGCCTCTAGCCCACGAATTCAACTGCCGGCATTGATTGCTGTACAGCATCCCACAGTGCAGAGCTATTTATTCTAGGTTTTTCCTTTCCGAATCCCACAGTCTTCTTTATCTGGGGCATCGATATTTTGTAATAATGGATCTGCAAGACTAGCTTGTTAACCATCACATCATGATGACATCAAAATATTACAAAAACTATTAAAATTTCTACACTTTTTTTTTTGGGGGGGGGGCGTTGAGGGCTTTTAATACTTTTAATACGGAGCCCTGTTCTGGGTCATACTTGACTGCCACCCCCAGCCCAAAAATCCAACCACCGCCCTTTGTCTACTGTGATTATAAGCTATCAGAATTAATGCCGAACTATCGGTCATCACTCCTGGCAGACTATGATTGCTAATTGAATGCCCATCAAGAATGAATAATATAATGTCTTCGGTATAAAATAACCCAACAAGAGTTGACATGCCATAAACAATACATAAAATAAAACCAACCAAACCAACCCACCAACCACCACCAACCAACCAACCAACCAACCAACCAACCTATCAATTGTCCTAATAGTTCACATCTTTATCTGAACTGCTGGACCCAATGATACCCAAAAAGAGAACAATACAGCAATTGTTATATACTGGACCCATCAAGGAACACGGAACACTTGTATTTATAAAAATATAAGATTATATGCTTTATTTCCTCAGTTGTGTGCAGACTGAGAGTCATTAGTAGGGGTTACACATACATGGAGCCTTCGGGAGTTCTCTGCAAGTGATCTCAAACCTAATCTCGATCGGCCTAAATTGATTTCCACAGGCTTTTTTATTATTGTCCAACTCACGGGGCCATGCCTCTTTGATCGTGACACCTATGCAGTTTTTCTGTAAACACACCTCCTCACCCACACAGCCTATTTTTTCATTGGTTATGGGCTATGCCTACAGATTTTCTGCACCTACATGGTGTCAAATGTACACCTACATCTCTGGGTGCAAAAGGTCAGTTCAATGCCATATTCTGCTTTTGTTTCCAGGCGCATACTTGACACCCACGCACTTCCAGGCTCCAGGGGCAAACCAATTGACCAGGCAATATATTACACAATAAACACATACACAGTCACACAAAAAGAAAGAAGGGCTTTTAATCCTTAGACCTTGATTAGGAGCCCTGTGTCTGGGTCACACTATATTGCCCCTAGCCCAGAAATCCAACCACCACCCTTGTCTACTGTGATTATAAGATATCGGAAGTAATGTTGACTAAAGCAACTAACTTGAAAAAGCAACTAATCAGATAATAAAGACATATACCAAATATATGTTAATAAACATCAAAATACATATCTATTTAGGATGTGTACTCACAGTAATTTAATTGTTTCTAGATATCAAAATTAATGATTAACCTTCCTCTGTATATTTATTAGACGAGAGAACAAAAAAGATCTAACCCTGAACCTAACCATAACCTTAACCTTTAACCCTAACCCAGAACCTAACCTGAAATTCGGGTCTCAGTAGAATACATTTTTTATTCTTTTATTTTTTATAAAATGTCTAATATTTTCCTGTAATAAACATAAGTACATCAATTTTTTAATATGATTTTATAAATATCATTTATATAAAACAAATACTACAAGTATTTCCAATTTATTTATTGTTTTTTCTATCTTTTAAATCTTTTATCTTAAAGACAGCTAAAGTTGGCTATTATGTCAAATAACTTCCAATTTAGAGAATTTTTATTTCAAGTATTAAAAGAAAATAGTAGAATAACAACTGAGCAGAAGGACTTTAAAAAAACTATTGATTTAAAAGAAGAGAACTCTTTTAAAATCTAATCAGTTACTAATCAATTCAGCTATGAAATATGAATATGACAGAAATCCAAATAATTCTTATAATGCGACTTAATACTTGTCTCTAAATTTGTTGCATACCCTTTCTTACTTCTTACTTCTAGTCGTATTTTCTTCTGGCCGGCTTTGCTATTCTGATCGTCTAACATCTTGACTTGGTCTGGTCTAGTGTCCCGGATCTCCTAAGGTCTGGACTTTCTTGGGGACTTCGGGTCTGGTTCTGTTAGGGGTTTCTCCTTATCAGAAGCCCTGTGTCATTGTTAGTTTTTAGGTAATAAACACAAGACTTCGATTTACTTTGATGTTACTTTATTTTTAATCCCAACCCAGACATCTGCGCATCCTACGAGTTCGGCTCCTACATTCTAACTGACTGAAACTTACTATCCTTAAACCGGAAGACAGGGTCTTCTATGCCTTCCGGTTCTCACGATTTATCCCCGGAAGGCAAGGTGAGAGTGAGGTCAAGCGTTGTCACTCATCCTTCAAGGCCGTGGGCTGCACTAATCGCCATTATGTTTCTACACTACCTTATATAAGTATTAGGGATCCAATAATTATGTAACAAATTGACAATGCCATATATGTTGTTATTGTTTTATATACTATTAAGGGTATTTAAAAAATTTTTTTTTAGATGAAGCTTTGTAAGAAGGTATTATTAATAATGATTGCTAACAGAATACCCATCAAGAATGAATAAAACAATGTCTTTAGCACACACACAGGCACACAAACAGAAAGGAGGACTTTTAACCCTTTAACCTTGGTGAGGAGCCCTGGCATCTAGGTCACACTAGATTGCCTCCAGCCCAGAAATCCAACCACTACCCTTGTCCTACTGTGATTATAAGCTATCAGAAGTAATGACGACTACGGTCATCACTCCTGGTAGACTATGATTGCTAACAGAATACCAATCAAGATTAAATAAAACAATGTCTTTGGCACACACAGGCACACAAACAGAAAGAAGGGCTTTTGTTGTGAGGTTTTAAGGGGTCAAATAAGAACAAAACGACGGGTAACAAATGTAGAAAAATGTATTAACAGAAAGTAAACAAATACAATACAGATAAGTGGGAAATACGTCCGACAATAGAGCTATTGGCTTACTTGCATTGGCTTACTGCCAAGCCACAATTGTCCCTGTTACTTATAGTAACCTGTCGGCGCATTCCATTAATCTTATAGGGTGTATCACCTATAACAGCTTTTAAAAACCCTTTAACTTTGGTGAGGATCCCTGCTCTAGGTCACACTAGACTGCCTTCCAGCCTAGGGATCCAACCCGCCAAGATTGTGCTGCTTGACTTGGCATCCGTTTCGTCATGAATGTCTCACGCTTGACACTCCACCAGGTGTGAAGTTTGCAACAATTATTCGGTTATAGAAGCAAAAGGGCATTAAACCCAATTGAACCTCATAACCAATTAATGGAAGTGTTTGGCGAGTTGTGCCATGGATGTTCAAAAACGTCTTAAGGTGGTGTAGGGAGTTTGCAACTACCTCAAGGTTTGATGCTCTTTCAACATGGTGGCGCAGCTGGTTTGCAATCGAATAAAATGCACAGTCCTACAAAAATTTATGCAACAAAATGACCAATTATGCAGAAAATAAGATTACATGTTCAATATTTTAAAATGATGTAAGCATCAAATTCAAAATAAACAAACGTTTTTCTTCCTGTAATTTCTAAATATTTGTAGATTTTAACTCAATGGAATTAACTTCATATGGTAACTCCTCTCTATCGATTTCAACAGCATGGAGGGTTTCATCCAATAAACAACCCTTTCAGTGTTTATAGGGGTGAAGGCTTGTGTTACTCTGCGAAAGTAATGTCCTGACCTATGATTGCTGATAGACACATTTGAATTTTAACTAATCGTTTAACAGCACAAAAACAGCCACAATGCAGCAATTCTAATATTAGAGCCAATCAATATTATGCCATCTCCATTTCTGTGATTGAATTTTTGTTTCTTTAAACATAAAGGTAGAGTTATCATCTATCACAATACAAAAGATGAAACCATTTTGGTCATCTGAGAGAGAGGAGAGAGAGAGTAGAGAGAGAGAGAAGAGAGAGAGAGAGAGAGAGAGAAGAGAGAGAGAGAGAGAGGAGAGTAACTTATTTTTCATTTTCGCCATAAATTCTTATGGGTTATTATTATAACCTGATCCAATGTTTCATATAATTTAAATACGTTTTCTAATGCATTCATATAGTAAATATATTTTAAATGTATTCCCTATAGGTTTAAATTACCTTTTCTAATGCATTCGTAATAGTAAATATATTTTACATGTAAATTCCTGATAATTAAATACGTTTCCTATGCATTCATAATAGTAAAAATATCTTTTTATAATGCTTTCTATAGTTAAATACCTTTTCTAATGCATTCGTATAGTAAAAATATATTTTACAATGTATTCCTATAAATTTAATACGTTTTTCTAATGCAGTTCGTATAGTAAAATTATCTTTTTTACAATGTTCCTATAGTTAAATACCTTTTCTATTATGCATTCGTATAGTAAATGATATTTTACAATGTAATTCCTATAATTAAATACGTTTTTCTAATGCATTCGTATAGTAAAATATCTTTTACAATGTATTCCATAGTTAATATCCTTTTCTAATGCATTTTGTATAGTAAAATACTTTTTACATGTTTCTTCTATGTTAAAATTAACCTTTTCTAATTGCATTTGTATAGTATAAAATATCTTTTACAAGTATTCCTATAGTTAAATACCTTTTCTAATGTATTTGTAATGTAAAATATCTTTTTAGCAATAATATTCCTAATTGTTAAATACTTTTTCTAAATGCATTTGTAATAGTAAAATAATTTTACAATGTAATCTATAGTTTAAATACCCTTTTCTAATGATTCGTATAGTAAATATCTTTTACAAGAATGGCAATTCGCTATAGTTAAATACCTTTTTCTAATGCATTCGTATAGTAAATATCTTTTACAATTGTATTCCTAATAGTTAAATACTTTTCTTAATTTAAAAAATATTATTATCAAAGTAGCATTTTGATTTTTCCTGGGGTGGATCTTTTTGATATTAAGAACAACAAATAAAAAATGGTTGCTGAGTGAGAGAACACTTCCGTCTTGTAACTTGCATATACAGCTTAGGGGTTATAGAACAGGTGTTCATAGATCTATTGGTGGGGATAAGAAATATTTTATATATATTTTACCAACCCCTTCGCATGAGCAGGTATGTGACCACAAGGTCAATTTCTTAATCAGAGTTTAACAGGTTTGAATCAAGAGTTTTTTCCCTTCTCTAGTTCCCTGGTTCCTAGATATGTTTAAGAGCCCAGTCCTGCCCTGCTTATTTACCGCATGCTTGGAGGGAGAATTGGATTCAAAATAACCTCTTCCCAAGAAGTTTAGCGCCTTGTGGAAATGGCAAGCCTTATGTGGGCCGCCCACCAGGACCCTACAATATCCAAACTCTGCGATGATGCCTGGATGTTGCCGCGGAGACCTCCCTGGGCAATGAATTGATAGGGAAGGTTGGCGAGAGATAGTCATGGATCATTGCCTGAAATTGCGCAACACGATGATGATGATGTGATGATTGATGATGATGAATTGCAGTGAATTGAATACCTAGCTTACATTTTCTTTAGCCTAACTTTCAATTAGCAGATAACCAGAACGTCCACAAGGTTTCAAATGGGCTAAACTTCCCTCGCTTTTTAGGTTTCTTAACTGTACTCAATTACCCTCAAAACTGAAGGCGCGTTACCTAGATCTGAGAATGCAGTCAACAATCACCAAACGTTTCAGGAGTTTCGATTTTTTCATGGGTGCCTTATACACTTGGCTTGTGCGCAAACTAAGCTAAGATCAAAGCTTAAAAACACTCAAAAGCAAACCGGTCCCCAGTGCTTGGACTTACCTCAAAATAAAAAAAATATATTTCCTGACCTCCCACCAGGCTGGACTTAACAACAAGGTCTTTTTTTTTTTAAATAATCGTTACGACATGGATGCCCTCAAATTTTGTGACAGGGTATGGAATTTAATACCTACTCCCCCTCGCAACACACACTCAGATCATGCTAAATTTCTGGCTAAGTTGGACAATTCTCTTATTTGTTTAATTCAAAATTCTTGTAGTATTATCTATCATGAAAAGAACATTTATTTTATCTTTTATTTTTTGTCAGCCATTTTTTTTTTTCATTTCGACTTTTGCTGCGGAATAATTTGAGATAAATAGAAAGATACAAATAATCCTATAAAAATCATAATCTTATTTTCCCTCCTTTATTTTTCTTTTTCATCGCATACGTGTACGCGTGTGTAGGTGCGTGTACACATCTGTAAACATTCGTGTATACGCTTATCTGAGTAGATTTTTCCCCTAACAAAATGGCCGCTTTTTCCCTCTTTTCAATCTCACATCTCGTTATCTCACCTTCCCAGCGTTGTTCTCTTTCTCAGAATCTAATGTTTTTTTGGAACGCTGCTTTTGTTAGGTATTCAATTTCTTTCAATCAGAGTCGCTTAAAATTTGGTAAAAACACAAAAGAGAAGGAAAAATAACCTAGAGAAATATTTGCTCTTTACTGTTGAAGAAGAAGAAGAAAAAAAGAAAAAGAAGAAGAAGAAGGCATACAAAGAGAAGAAGAAAGAAGAAGACGAAGAGAAACATAAAAGAAGAATAATAATAAGAAGGGATACAAAGAAGAAGAGAAGAAAGAAGAAGAAGAAGAAAGAAAGAAAGAAGAAGAAGAGGGATCAAAGAAGAAGAAGAGAAGAAGAAGAAGAAGAAGCAGAAGAAGAAGAGAAACATAAGAGATAATAATACGAAAGGGGATACACAGAAGAAGAAGAAGAAGAAGAAGAGAAGAAGAAGAAGAGAGAAGAAGAAAGGGATACAAAGAAGAAGAAGAAGAAGAAGAAGAAGAGAAGAAGAAGAAGATGAAACATAAAAAGAAGAATAATAATAAGAAGGGATCACAGAAGAAGAAGAAGAAGAAGAAGAAAGAAGAAGAAGGAAGAAGAAGAAGAAGGGACACAAAGAAGAAGAAGAAGAAGGGACACAAAGAGAAGAAGAAGCAAAGAAGTAAGAAAAGAAGAGAAACATAAAAGAAGAGAAGAAGAGAAAGACATAAAAGAGAAAGAAGAAGAGAAGAGAATAAAAGAAGAAGAAGAAGAAGAAGAAGAGAGAAGAAGAAGAAGCAAAAAGCTAAAAATGTTTTTGTTTCGATCGCTGCGAGGCCCGTGGTAAGAACATGAGATTGGTGTGGTTTTACTTTACCAATTAGTTTTTGTGGTTCAAAGTGTTTAGGATTCCTCTTTCGTCTTCCGTGGATTACTCCTTGTCTTTTCTCCCAGATCACATAATACAAATCTTGAGATTTAGTTTGGGAATGAATGGCAAAATCTTCTCCTTCGAAGAAAAAAACAAAATTTCCTGAAAAACAACAACTCGTCGTTTTTACATCAAAAAGAATATGCAAAAATTTAGATTCACTGTAAAGAAACTAAAAAAAAAGTCCTTGAAGGGAAGTTGATGACAGTAAAGGAGAAAAAGACTAACGCAATTCAAAAATAAACTTATGCGGAAAGACAGAAGAAGAAGAAGAAGAAGAGGGATACAGAAGAAGAAGAAGAAAAGAATGGCAGGAGCAAAGAAGAAGAAGAAGAAGAAGGAGGAAGGAGAAACAGAAGAAGGAAGAAGAAGAAGAAGCAGAAGAAGAAGAAGAAGAAGAGAAGAAGAATGGAAGGGAGAGTAGAAGAGAAGAAGAACTAGAAGAAGAAGAAGAAGAAGAAGAATGGAATGGAGAAGCAGAAGCAGAAAGAAGAAGAAGCAGAAATGGAGGAGACAAGAGAAGAAGTAAGAAGAAGAACTGGAAGGGAGAACAAGAAGAAGCACGTTGTATCTTTACCGATTATCTGAAGAATTGAAGAAGCATATGAAGACTAATTAAGAGATGATTTGTTTTCTATCGCGATAAGGCGTAACGACTAATTAACTACATTTTAAAAATACAGCTCCGTAAGATCGATGAAAAAGACAAAAAATACGCTTCCTAGGCTCAGAAGTTAATTTGTTACTCTCTTTTGCGTCTCTCTTGCTAGTTTCCAGGAATTTGTAACCTACTACTCCTATCCATGAGTTGATTTGCTCTTACCTATAATGTTAAAGTACCAGTGTCGTCGGGTGGCCCTTATAAACAGTCGGTTATCTAGCCATACAGCGAGGAGTCTATCCCTTTCACTAGCATGCTAGACCCAAGCGAGATTGTCTGCTGGCAATTCTGAAAGTGGAGTACTCACCACCTACCTATTCCCAAGTTTTCCCACTTACTTTTATCTTCCCCTTTCACTTCAGATTCTCCTGTTGTCTGCACATTGTGACCTCCTTATTTTCAATAAAAGCTTGGCGCCTCTTTCAATCCTATATCTCTGTGAACCTGACATATTAGAATTGTCGATGGTTCCATCTACCAACCCTCTGAACTATCATGGGAAGAGTAATAACCCTAGAATTTGGGAATGTGCTCCCGAATTTACGACAAGAAGGCTTTTCCCCGACTACGAACAAAAAAGTTGCCCAAGTTCGAAGGAAGAAGTTGTTTCCCGAGTTCCGACGAAGGGTTCTTTGTCCCAGCGCGACATAGCAAATACTCCCTCTTGATTTCTTAGAACGGCCTGGATGTGGGCATACTCGGTGTCCTCCGACTATAGTTGGTTTGCTTATAAATATACACACTATAAGCTATGGTGTCCAAGATCTATGCTATATTGCTTTCTTCTTCTCCGATATCCTAATTGGCAAGATAATTACTAACTCTTCCTATATTCCAATGTTCCTCCATCTTCTAACACTTTCTTCCACTTTCTGTCACGTAATATTCCCACCCTTTTAAAAGTAATTCAGATTCAAAGACCTATATAGAGACAATTCCTTTCATTTCTCGTTCATAATCTCAGCTATCCTCTTGGTGTTTCCCGGTTTTTAAGCTAATTATTTCATCTTCGACCCATCTTTATTTCTTCCTCTTCCCAATCCCTAATCCATTAGTCGTTCAACTCTATTTCTTTTCCACTCTTGGTTTGGAAACATCTACATGTTTATATATCTTCTTTTTCTCACATTAGTTATATAGTTTATTACTGTTATTCTAACGATATAGGAATCTGTATTAGCCACACATTATGTTTTTAGATATCGAACAAGTATCTAGATAATAGAATCGATTAGATACACTGGGCATGAATTACAATTTGCCAATACTCACTAAAATATCTCATTTTAATTAGAATTTCAGAACTTTATCTTTGAATACAAATTTGCATAAGATAGCCCATAGATAATGATACATGACAATTTATCGACAATCATACCCTTATAAATTTGTGTTTAAAAAGCCAACATACGCATACTTCATTTTAACCAACGAGGATCCTTCAATGATATGGAAGATAACAGATTCTATTGATAGTATTTAGTAAAGGGCTTTATTTTGTTATCCTTATCCTATGCTTCTTCACTTTACTTCATGTCTTACTAGTATAGTACTTATGCTATAGATTCATCGTTATATAGTGTATATTGTACACTACGTATTTGAGACATACTTCTGATCTGATCTTTATGCTATTATTAAATGGTTAAGATTTTCTATCATTTATATTTGTCTTAATTATCTTCCATTCTTCTATCATATAGGTTATTTATTGATTTCGTTTCTTCTCTTCTTATATAGATTTTACTTATCTATTCACTCTCTGATGGTACTGTCTATCTGATTACTTATAGATTGATTGTACTTAGATTTGAATCAGACTAAGATGAGTCCAGCATTAGTATAGATTCGATATGATTCAGATTCGGAGACATCTAGAATTAGATTCTATTGATCAGATAGATAGATATGAACAGTTACTTGAGTTCACAAGTATCTAGATAGATTAGACTTCTTTAATAGATTATATCGACACATACTACATTCATACATATCTTCATATGATTTGGTTCTGTAAATTTTTTCTATTTCAATCTGTTGGTATCCTTTGTTGTTCGGGCTCTTCATTATTTTGCAACTTGCTGGTCAGTCTTTTGTTCTTATTTCTTTGTTCTTTCTCTTTCTTTTTTCTATTTGTGTTCTTCTGTCGTTTCATACCACTTCTTACATTTTCTTATATATTTACTCTTCTCTCTCTCTTTATTATTCTTCTGCACTTTCACTTACTTTGTAGTGTCACGTTCTTCTTATTCCTTCCACTGTGTAGGCGATTGTTCCATGATTTTTCACTCTCTTTCTTTATTCGCACTGTCTTCTTATCTGTACATTAATTCACCACATTCTTCTTCTTCTAGTCATGGTCGTTTTATCTTTCTATCATATCTTCTCTCACTTTTACTCATATCTCTATTACTTCTTTTCATTCTTCTCATTTCTTTGTATTATAGTTTCCTTATTATTATTCTTTATTTTATGTTTATCTTCTATTCTTCATATACCTTCTTTACATTCTATTCTTATTGTATGCTTTCTCAGTTCTTTGCATTCTTCTTTCGTGTCTATTTCGCTCTCTACGCTTCTTTCTTGCGACTAGGATAAAGGAGCAAATATTTGCGTTTCGGTAGGTTATTTTTCTTTCTACGTTATTAACCGTGTACTTAAGGTTATATATGACGCGTAGATAATTAAACAATGTGGTTTTAGCGTTTGGTAATGGCTTTTAGCCGACAATTTTTTTGACGGATATGGTGCCTTAATTGAATGTACATACGCAATATAGATAATAATTGCATAAACATATAAATGTAGTTAGATGAATGTGGAGTGTACCAAATTTAGGACAGGGCCTATTATGGATTCTTAGAGATGATGAAGAGGAACAAGACAGCTTCAGGGGAAGGAGAATCGATGTATAAAATGTCAAAGTCACTGAAATGTCAAGTCACCTTGAAAAGAGGAAAAGGCGGACACATAGTAACATTCAGTAGGTATTAGAGGAGAAATTTATATCATGCTCCTACATTTGTTTAGCCGATTATATAGCAGTTCGTACACGCATAAATTGTCTTCGTACAGCTATGATGATTCACATCTATTACTTAGAACTACCTATACACACCTGCGTAATAATCTGTCAATGACACGATGTAAGATCTGAGACTAATCAAAATTAAGGGCAAGCGAGGGAATATACTAATAAGACATATAATTATAGTAATTTTTATTATTTATAGGGATTATTATTGTATTTACTATTTATACTACTAAAATCTATATTTACTCGACTAGTAATATATTCATCACAACACTCCATACCATGAACACGAACAAGACCTGAATCACATGAACATACAAATATAAACTATTAGAGAGTTGACACTTTTTGCAAAGACACCATCAAGGGGAGAAGAGAGGTCAAATAATTATAGATTTGTTTTCCTAATTCCATTGTCCCTCATAAATGTAAATAAGAAATACAAACCAAGATGTGGTTAGACCTACAGGAGTCGGTTTAGATTGGTATTAAAATGACAGGAGAATATTTTGGTTTCGCAAACGTTACTAGCCAAAACCAGAAGGTTATCCTTTGTAGAATTCTTGAGTTACCCGGGTGTGTGGTTGCGAGGGGGAAAGTTAGGTTTAAATCATTACTTGGGTCAAATGTTGAGGGGCATGGTGTAACGATTATTTAAAAAAAAGACCTTGTGTAACCAGCCTGCGTGGGAGGTCAGGGGGATCCTATATTTTTTTTTTATTTGAGGGCTAACGTCAGCACTGGGATCCAAGTGGGACTCTTGGGTAGATTGGTTTTAACGATATGTTCATTTAAGGCTTGATGAGTTTTGTCGGACCAGCCAAGGCAGAAGATTCGCTATAGAGGGTCCGACGCCGCTCAAGTGATTGAGAGCTGTATTACTGGTGTGATAGCTCCTCAACCTCTGTGACATCAGATAAGCAATCTCCTTTGACTTGGCTTCCTAGCACATTATTTTGAAAAGGGGATCCAGAATCCTAGTTCTTGTTTGTCTCTCTAGGCTGATACCGCTATTTAGACGACCCTAGCTGTGAACTTTATCTTCTAATATCATATATTAATATATTAGCATATCTGATTATATTGTATCAATCTCGTCCGGCATGACACGGATTGTGTACATAAGGTCAGTGGTTCTTAAGCGGTAGTTACAACTAGGTTGAATTCAGAGTTCTTTCCATCTCCCTAGACTGCTTTATCACATAGAAGGTGTTAAATGAGTGCTCAGCTGCTGACTCCTACTATTTTTGTTCCTTCATGAGTTTGGGCAGAGGAGGTTGGTACTTGTGGATTTATTTCTCGTTGTACTTCATTTTCCAGTAGTATTACCTCCACAACACTATCTGTTTTATAAATTGCAAGTTTCCAGGATGGATTCCAGGTGGAAGACTTGTTTCCGATTATGCCCTTCTCTCCTACATGAGCTTGGATATTTAGCCATTTGGGTTTGGTTTTGGCTGCAGTAAGCCCGTACTAATATATTTAGGGTAATACATAGTTGATGGGCTGAGTCGTTGATGTGTAACTCTGCCGTACGTGTTATGTGTTGATGTCTGAGCTATTGCTATCGTCTCTGCTGTCTTATTGTTATTAGTTAAAGATCGCACGACTCCTCCGGTTGGTGCGTGTAACCCCTATGTTTTGTAGTACACACATGACGCTCACGTGCAGATCGATCAACCTTCTCATTCTTCTGCCTCTCTGTTTGATGCATAGGGCCTGGATACGCCTGAGCAGATGAGTACCAGACAGTCATCTAGTATCGTCAGACAGATGAGCGTAGATGCAGACAGTTACGATAGGTTTCGATGATTCCGATATCGAGTGATGTTCGAGTCGATGTATTTTCTCCGCATTGCTCCCACGAATAACATTCAGCGTACGTGCCAGATTCCCTGTGTATATTGCCTGCTTTCAGAACAGCGACTATTATACCCATTATAGAGATATGGCCAATTAAAGCATGTGATATGGATAAAGAATAAGATTGATAAGACTAAGTAAGGAGATGACGAGCGTAGAGAAAATTAGTGAATCCGCAGAATATATATGTTTGCTGCTTCGCTGCTAGTGGACTGCTGCTAATGAATGCCATGTTGGCTGTCTGATGACTGATGATGTCTGAGAGTTCCCTGAGGATGTCTGAATGACTTCTGAGGATTGGAGAGGAAGATGAAGGATGAATGAGATGCTGAGGATGCTCGCCTGCTGATGTTATGTATGCTAGAATGATGATGATAGAATGCTAATCTCTGTGCTGTAAAAAGGATCGATGCTTGCCTGATGTCTGATGTTGATAAACGGATCTGATCTAATTCTGCTGCACTATTGCTGGCTATGGCAATAATGGATGCTGCTGCTGATCAGGATCTGAGTATGCACTGAGGATAATTGCTTTGCTTGCTGCTGCTGCTGGCTGCTTGATGATGATGCATGGATGATGAGATGATCGATATATTGAACGGAACTTTGAGGATGCTTGCCTGTGCTGACTGATTGATGAGATGAATCGAATGAGGAGGAGGAGGAGTATGTACAACTGTGCTGAGCTATGCTGCTACTGCTGATGATGATGAGGATGGGATGAGTTATGCTGAGGATGAATGATGGAATGAAGATTGATGATGATGATTTGATGATTTGTTATGCTGCTGCATGTGACTTGATGATGATGATTGATAGTTGGAGGAAGATGGCTAGATGATGCTGAGGTGATGAAGAATGATGATAAGATGCGAGGCTGCTGCTGCCTGCTGTGCTGCTGATGAATAGAATGATGCTGATGCATGATAATGATAGGATGAGGATGACAATGATGCTGAGTATTGCTGCTGATGATGATTTGATTGTAATGCTGAGTATGCTGAAGGAGGATTATGATGATACGATCCGCTGGTATGCTTGCTGCTAGTTGTTCCTCGATGATGAGACATTGGCCAGAGGAGGATGCTGTTGTGCCTGCTGCTGATGATGATGCTGATGAATCGATGAACGTTGGGATCGAAACCATTATAGATATTAAGTTCCCTGAAAATCTGTGAAATTATTTAAGATTAAATTAATTTTTTCCTGTCAGTCGTTGGGGCATCTGTTTCTACAAAAAAACAAATCAAATGAAGTCGTTTCTTCGAAATTTCACTCCATGTCAAATCTGTTGAAAGTAAACTTATTACTCGAATTAATTTATTTTTCTTTCACTTGTCAGAACTTAATGTCTCGACACTCCCCTAGCTCCGTTATTAACTCACGATCAGTCGTGCCATCAAAACATTTTACGATTTGCTGATTTATTTTTAGAAAGGAAAGAGAAATATTTCAGGAATAAAGAATTTTATAGCTAAATACCCCCAAGAGAAATCGGAATAAGATTGAAACAAGCGCCTTTTCTTTTAATGCAGCGGTTCTTCCATCCGTTTTAACCCATGGTACCCCACCTTTTTGGTTTCATTTTTTTTTGTCGCGGCTTGTTGGATTATTGCTTGGGGTTAGAAAGTACTTGAAAATTGCCTGACTTATAATTTATGGTCTTTACCAACATTCAGTGCAAGCATTGACCAATCAACAATGACATAAATGAATTTAAGGTATTAAATTGTGTAGAAATTTTATGTATTAGATAGGAATACTTGATACAGAATTTATAATTGTGTTATTATTATAATTATTAGTTTATTTGATAGGATACTTTGGTACTGCATATATTATTCCCGATTGTATATTCTTATTGGTATTAGATGGAATACTTGATACTGCATATAATTGTGTATAATTCATTAGTAATTTTTGAATAGGAATTACTTGATACACATATATTTTTGTGGTATAAATGATTAGTTCGATTATGAACTTGATAACGTGCATTATAATTGTGTATAAATTATAGCATAGATAGGGATTTCTTGACTTACCATATATTAATTGTGTAATAAATTATTAGTATTTTGATTAGGAATACTTGACTACCATGACCTGATAATGTGTTAGAATTACATTGTATTTGATAGATATTGATCACTGTATATAATTTGTGGATTAAATTTATAGTTTAATTTTGATAGGAATATTGAAATCCGGTCATTATAATTTGTGTATATGATTACGTATATCTAATATGCAATAACTTGATATCTGTCCATATATATTTGTGTATTAAATGTATAGCATATAGATAGGAATAACTTTGATATATTATATTGAATGTGCTATAAATTAATTAGTTTTGATAGGCAATATTCACTTTGCATACCTATATAGTATATTGTGTATAAATTATTATTGTATTTCGATAGGTTATACTTGATACCATAATATAATTTGTGTATTAAATTATTAGTATTAATGATAGGAATGGACTTGATACCAATACTGATAATTGTTTGTATATTAATTATAGTATTTGATAGGTAATATCTTGATACCATATATTAATTGTGTATAAATTTATTAATTGTGAGATAGGAATACTTGATATTTCCATTATAATTGGTTGTATAATTATTAGTATTTGATAGGAAATCTGATCACCATATATATTGTGTCATAAATTATTAGTATTTGTATAAGGATACTTGATTCATATATATATTGTGTATAAATTAATTTAGCATTAGAGTAAGGAATTATCGTATCTGACCTTACCATATATATTGTGTATAATATCAACTTTAGTATATTTCTGATAGCGTAATACTTGTATACCACATATATCTACTTTGCTCGTATAAATTTATTTTTCAGTTATCTTGTCATCAGGTAACACTTGACTTACCTTCAAATATAAATTTCTCCAATTCCACGGTACTCGCAAATTTCCTCTTGGTCATATTTTTTACCTCTTATTGATGGGATATCTCGAATAGTTGATCTACCATACTCTATTCACTTCCATAAAATCATTATTACTTCATATAAAAGTCACTTCACTCTTGGTATAATCGAATCCTATTCTTCTCAATTGATATGAAGCTATTACCTATTATCAGCACCCTACAGGATGAATTGCAGTGAGTAATGACAAGAGCTGACTGTGCAATGGTCTTAATAGAATCATATATTAGAGTTAAAATCAGTATATTTCCATTTGGCAAAGAACACAGTGTTACGCAACTGGACTATTGTACACAAGTGATAAACAAATAATAGTGTGAATTTCAACATAAAACATCTTATCACTTTTGAACTATCTTTGTGTTACCTGGTTAATGATCGGCTCGGGCTGAGCCTTGCTGTGTGTGTTCTAAAAGTAGGCAGGATTAAAGCATGATATGGATCGTTCTTCTCGAAATATCACGAGTTGCAAGGGATCATTTTCACGAGGGAACAATAAAAGTGTGATTCAAACATTTCTACTTTATACTATTTTGTTGTACTGATATTGTGGATGGTGACGACCCACTGTGAGTGGTGTTATAGTAAGCATTGTGTAGTTGGATAGTGTATCTCCTTTTGAAAGAACCACTATTGCAAACGATCATTTTTCATTGAGGAACAAATAGTAGCTTTCCCTAAAAACATTTCCTCTCTCTTGGTCTAGCAACTAGTCGCAAAGTGAGTAGACTCCCTTTTCTAATCTGCCTGATTTATCTGACCATTAAGGCCGCCATTGACGATTATTTGTACTTATAAACTTCTTTTACTATTTTGTTGTATTCCTGTTTACAGTTGACGTGGGAGACAGTGCTGCTGCTGTGTGGATTTAAAGTAGGCTAGTAAAGTCATTTCTTCTGTTAGTAAAGAACAAGCTGCAAAGCCATTTTATCCGAGGGAATAAAAATAAAAAGCTGTGATATTTCAAAACATTATTCCACTTTTACTATTTTATATTGACGCCAATATTTTTACATTTTTATTTGTTTTCTTCTCAAAGAAAATACGGAATATAAGATTCAGAGAATAACTTAAAGATTGTTCTAGATTGTAAGAGAAATTTCTGTTGGAACCATAAACTTTTATTACTTAAGGGAAATTATCCTTTAGATACTAAACCTTGTTAAATTTTTCTCTGGGATTTGCTGACAATATTTTGTGCGACATGTTTCCTAGAGTCCAGTTGGTCTTAATAATTAATGCTTGCTTTGAGGTTTTTATTAATATTAGATTAATTAATAATAGTGTGCATATAAGGTATTATATATATAAAATTTTCTATATATAAATAATCAATTTCCAATGCATTTTTATATTAATATCTATTTCATGCAATTTTTATATTAACATCATATTCGCAATGCGAATACTCAAAAATAATAATAAATATTATAATACACTAACAACAAACACAATAATAATCATACCATAATAATGAGTTAGTTCACTGTAGATAGATAATATTAATTAATACCATAATACAGCAACAAGAAACAGTAAAATGTAGACTGTGGGGTTGGACTGAGACGAAGACTGTAAACCATGTGGATAAAGCGCACGATTGTACGAAAACTAGCACGAAACCGGGAATTCAAAGCTTAGGTTCACGACTGGATTTGGGATAGTGATCCACTGGGCGAATTATGACCAAGAATTTAAACATTATTTGACCATAGCATAAAAATAATGGATATTTGCATTATATACCAGAAGTCTGTTATCTTGAGCATGAATGACGCATAGAATTTCTTCTGAGACTTCGGTCATTAAAGACAGGCGCTAAACTCATTTCCAGCCCATGGAGACGCAGAGTAGTGTTGAATTAATTCAAAACAAAGGAAGAACGTTGTTAAAACTGTAGACTTTGCGTTCAGTATCAGAAGGAAGTGAAGTTTGAAGGGAAAAATCGAAAAAGATGGACAAATAGCATGGAAAGTCGCAAGAGCAATTGAATAAGCTGTGGAATATGAGGTGAAAGTAGAACGAATTGTTAGTTGGTGCACTTGGAACCCGATTTCCCAAAAATAGAAAAAAGACACTGGAAGATCTGGAAATCTAGAAAGGAAGTAAGCTGGAGAACCTTCCTATATGATGCATTGTTGCAGGATCGGCAGAATATCTCAAGAAGACTCTTGGTAGAACCTGGAGGAGACTTGTATTTGCCGATCCGCGACCTCCAGTGACATGCCTCAGTTAACAGCTGATGGTTGAAATCACAAAAGGGTGTTAAAATTAAATAGGATAATTTTCAAGTAGCGCATGTGTAGTGTTATGCTCGGAGGAAATCAGCAGTAAGAAGCACTTAATCGCGTATTAAAAAAAAACGAATGCTATCTTAGGACTAGCAGATAAAGGTTGAATTGTGGACATTGAATACGAACTGGGTGGGAGGGTGAATCATTGTGGAATATGTTGCCAAGAAATTTACATTTACTCTATGAACACTGAAATGTATTATGGATTGCACATACACCCGCGACATCGCTTATAGGTTGAGACGAAGTAGATAATTCTTGGGGCTTGATATCAGAATACTCTTAGGATGATCGCCTAATCCCAGTCAGAAGACAAGATCTAATGTTAACTAACGCAGGGAAAATGTTATTTAATGTAATGTTAAACGAAGAGATGTATCTACACTTTACACAGCTCCATAACTGACTGCTTATGACCTGGTTATATTTTACAAAAACACAGTGTAATGGTGTTAAACGCTTAACATATACACTACAATTTTTTTTTACATCGATTTTAACACATTAAACAACTTATGAATTAAACATTTATAAATTAAAAACACAAATAAACACTTATTTTACATTGATTAAACTCATTAAAACACTTATTAAACACAAAACAATTTATTACACTTATTAAACACTTAATAAACATTTATTAAACATTACACACATTACCACTGCTAGATGATTTTATTGCTTACTAAATAGTTGTGGGGTTTTAGGGGTCAAAATAGAACAAAACGACGGGTAAACAAATTTTAGGAAAATGTATTAACACAAAGGTAGACAATTACAGTACAGAGAAGTTGGAATTACAATCCAACAATAGAGTTATAGAGCTGGACTCGCATTGGCTTACTCTCAGGCCATAATTGTCCCTGGTTACTTATAGTAACCGTCGCGCAATTCTATTTATTCCTATAGAAGTAATAATAACCTTTAACACTAACTTGGAGAAGAAAACATGACTAAACTTTTTTATTGCTCTCATGAATTTTTATGAATAAACATAAAACATTTAATTTATGTCATAAATATTTTTAAATGTAAAACAACTGTAGAAGTTTATCCTCCAGATAAGAACAATATGATCTCACCGTCGCAGTTGGGGTTCTAACTACGGTCG
>CM042172.1:30661221-30666456 GCA_023376005.1 Doryteuthis pealeii | reverse complement strand
GCGAGAGAGATTCCGACAAGGGTTTGACATGCCATAAATTCAACAACCAACAAAAACATCCTTGGAATAAAATAACCCAACAAGGGTTGACATGCCATAAAATTCAACCAACCAATCAACCAACCAACCAGCCAACAAAAACATCTCCGGCATAAAATAACCCGACAAGGGTTGACATGCCATAAAATCCAACCAACCAACCAACCAACCAACCAACAAAAACATCTCCGGCATAAATAACCCGACAAGGGTTGACATGCCATAAAATCCAACCAACCAACCAACCAACCATCAATTTAATTCACAGTTGAATTGGTAGCAATTTGTATTGATTCTACTGCTGTTTATAGTGACTAATAAGTTACTAGCAGGACCTATGGAAAAACTACAGAAAGAAAAAAAAACACAAAAAAAACGAGAGGATGTATTTAAATAAGAAAAGGATGATTTGCAATTTTATTACATATAAATCTTATTGCTTTCTTTGCAAGAAATAATACAAAAATCTTATTATAATGGAGATTGTGGGTTTGTATGTCTGTAACCGAAACTATATTACCATTCAAGTCACAATTCCCTTTGTTATTTACATCACATTCTACATGTTTTTATTTTTATTTAAACCTCAATTATTAATAAAATTGTTCTATATAATTAAGATTGTTGATCATATTTACATACTAATAACATGCAATTGTATTTATATATACAACAAAATAGCGGTTTACAGTGTGAATTGGAAGGCTAATTTGCATATTGATCTTAAAAATTTGATTTTAATAAATATAATGCTTAGTATTATTGATTTCTAATTGTTGGTTTTATATTAATGATATGAGCAAAAAACTCGGGGATAAATCTTAAAAGCAATCCTTAACAAGAAGAAACAACTGTAATATTATTCTTTACTTCCTATTTTAACTAAATAGTTAAATTAGGAAAATTTACCAAATGAAAGATGGGAGTAAGGGAAATGATGGAAGAGTGAGTTTCAAAGTTATTCTATTTTTCAATCATACCCCCTCTGTTCCAAATATTTTTATCTGAATTCTTATTCAGTTTCATTAGCCTTTCTAATTTAACATGATATTTTATTATATCAAAACTTAAATACTTGCACCCGGAGGGTGCATATATTTGCTAGTATATATAATAACAATCCATGAGGAGTGAAGAGTTTGAATAAATCTGACAAAATGTGGATGAGAATAGAGGAAAGTGTGGATATAAAAACACAGACAGCTAAATTCAGTTGATATTTTGCCTCATTATTGGAAGAAGCTTCTTCAGAACTTTATTGACATAAGTACTTGTACATTCTGCTTTTATAGTGAAAAGGTAAATAGGTGAGGTGTGAGGGGTGAGAGAAAGTTGGGTGGGGTTGGTGTGTAGGGAATTGTGTTTTTATTTTTATGGGGTCAGTCGGTTGACTTAGAGGAGAATTTGATATTTGGGGTGTGAGTCAAATGTGTTGATATCCGATGTGTATCAGGGGACTGGGGATATTTTTGATTGAAAATGTTTTAGTCCTTAAAGATTTTGTTGAGATAATGGCATTTACTATCTGCTTTTTTGATAAGACTGAATTAAGGTGTCTGTGTTGTTATATCCACACTTTCCTCTATTCTCATCCACAATAATAATCCATGTAATATATATAATATATACATATATGATTTGTTAATACCTATATGATTTGTTAGTATTTAATTCTACTCCACCTGTTAAATAATCTATGTGGTTGCATAAGATTATTGTCAATCCCCTGTATTTCTGAAGGGATGGCCCCTTTTCATGGAATATTACAGAAAGCCCGCGAAATACGTGAAGTCACGTGGGACCTGGTTGGCTCTCAGTTTTCAGCTTGGATGTCAGGCAGATAAGATGTTTCTGCCTTAGCTGGAGCTCACTGCGCGCGTTGTGTTAGTTAGAGAAATATGTTTAGTTAAGTAAAAAAGGTTTAAATAAATAATATGGTTTCGTGGTTGATGAATGTCTTGGCAACAAGACAGACCTAGAAGAAAAAATGAATCAGGGACGACCAACCAGCAAGACCAGCCAAGACAAAGTCCAGATGCTAGGAAAGAACGTAATATACCAAAGATGAGCAGAAGAATAATAGAAGTAAAGAAATTTGCCTTTAGCATAAAATAACCCAACAAGGGTTGACATGCCATAAACTCCAAGCAACCATCCTTAATTCTTCTGAGACTACAAGATCAATATATATTTATTTACCAACACCTCCGCACGAGCAGGATGTGACACAAGGTCAATTTCCTAAGCGGAGTTTAACAGTTTTGAATTCAGAGTTTTCCTTCTCCTAGACCAGTTGCCTAACCAAGGTTAAAGAGCCCAGTCTACCCTACTATTTACCCATAGCTGGAGGGAGTATAGTTGGATTCATACCTTTCCCAAGGGTATTAGCACTAAGTGAAATGGAGTTACCACATCCAGGATTTGAACTCGGGGTGACGAGTCCATTTCCCATGACTTTAACCATTACACTACATGCTTCCATACAAGATCAATATATAGTTGGATATTGTATTTTTTGCTGGTACCAAGGAATCATTGTAGCTTTTCTGAACTTCAGAGCTCATTGTATCCTTGGAGCTCATTAGATCTGCAAACCAATATACAGGGTGTCCACAAAGTCTGGGTACAATTCCCAACGGCAGCAAAATAAATAAGTTGCCTATAAGGGTGTCAAAGGTTAAATTCTTCCACAATTTTTTGACCGCCCTGTCGGCTGGGGCATTAGAATGCACCGACTGCACCTCTGCAGAGGGGTAAGACTCCCCAATGGGGCCACCTGTTGGCTGTGGGTGGCGACCCATGATGCTTAAGGATAGAGCCCAGGTGGATGATCAGTTCATGACTTGCAATACTTCACTTTGGCCCTATCTTGGGCTAGACGGGCGGTCGAAGAGGCCTCCTCCGATCAATCGGCTGGTCACATCAAGACCTAGCACCTATATGATTTCCCAACCCCATTGTCCTTATGGCAAGCCCCAACCCCTTTTTATCATATGGGTGCTAGAAGGCGGTGGCTGAGGTCTACATGTCCTGGAATGACGTTAAACTCTATCTGATGGTGAGGTTCCAGTTTTGGAGGTTTGGGGAATGTGGAGCACCCCTTCATCACCATTGCTCGTGGTCCACTCTGTCCCGGAGTGGTAGTACTGTTAGGGTCCCATCTATGGGTTAAATAGAAAAATGTATTTATAAAAAAATTGTATTATCCATTAAGAATTGATTTATTTCAAAACTTTATGGCATTAAATGACCCACTGAGGTTGATATGCCGTAAAACAAAACAAACCAAACCAAACAAACCAAACCAAACCAAACAAACCAAACAATTTTTCAGTTAAGAGTACTAACTCAATTCTTTCTTCTTTAGACAGAGCCATCATTCGATCTGAGTAGAAAAAATAACATAAATAAATTTAGAAAAGTATAGTATTTTTTATTTAATTTAAACAAAAGTCATCATCATCATCATGTCGCGCTTTCAGCACGGATATCCATGACAATCTCTCTCCATCCGTCCCTATTGCTCATCATTCTTGGGAGGTCCTCTATGCAGCATCCCGCATCTGCACAGAGCTGATCTACGTACGTTTTTGCTGGTTGGCCCACACTGGCTTGTCCATGTGCTGGCTTCCACAGGAGGACGTCGCTTATAAGTTCGTCCTTGCTTCTCCAGCAGTGTCCTGCGTGTCTTGTCCATCTTACTCGGATGGTTTGGGTGATATGTGGTAGGTGGCCGTACAGCTGTTTTCTCGTAGGGTTTTGTTTCCACGTCTTGTTCAGGATCACCCGCAGCATTCTTGTACAGCTCCCATCTAGCCTATTCTCTAGTCGCTTAATTAGGGTCCAGAAGTAAAAAAGGAAAATTATTATTTCTTGTATTTAATTGTTTATGTTATGATTTTATTTACTGCTAAATTACCATATCTGCCTTCTCGGAAAAATAATATAAATAAATACAATAGTGAAATCTCTGTACCCAGACTTTGTAGACACCCTGTACAATAATTGATGTTTACTACACTATTTTGTCAGGATAGATGAATTATGGCAATTCCATTGGAGTTGAAGACAATGTTTGATATGAAGAAATAAAATCTATGTAGAAGAATATTCCAATTGATTGAAGGGATGGTTGAAAGAATATTCTACTTGGTCGAGTGGGTGTAATGAAGAAATATTGCCCAAATAGAACATGATATATATATATATATATATATATATATATATAAGTTAGGCTAGCCTGGACATGAAGGCAATAGTTAGTTGCCATGGTGATTCTCAACCCTGAGATATACATTTTCTAGATATTGAGAACTTATAAATAATGCACACTATATTTTCAATATTACTATGCATACATATATATATATACATACATATATATATATATCTCGGGGGGAGATCGTAGGTATACACTGCTGATGAGACCAAAATTAGGTCAAAACAGCTGTACAGTGTTCCTCACGTCGCACATGGTATTCGCCGAATTTGCTTGTCATGATTAATTAAAATTATATAAATAAAATTTCTCTCCACAAAAAAATAAAAAATAAAAAAATAAAAAAATTACCTATACTTCTTTGCCTAGCATGGTTGTGAGTACATGGATGCGTGCTGTCATGCCGGGAAGACGTGACTCTGCGAGAGGTAACGAATCGATGCGGAAAAAAACAAAAAACGGTCACATCATGTTATAGTAGTTGCGCACTTATGATTGACAAGTTGATTTGGTGAGTTTCATGTGTGGCGTGTCCGGTTGGCCTAGGGGTAGAGCCTCCTGGGTTCGCCGGTTCGATCTCTGTCGGGGGGAGATCGTAGGTATATACTGCTGATGAGACCAAAATTAGGTCAAAACAGCTGTACAGTGTTCCTCACGTCGCACATGGTATTCGCCGAATTTGCTTGTCATGATTAATTAAAATTATATAAATAAAATTTCTCTCCACAAAAAAAAAAAAAAAAAATTACCTATATAATATATATATATATATATATATATATATATTCAATATATATACTCATATTGGACAAAAAATCCCCTAATTTGTTGAATGATTCTCTAATAAAAGAAGCAGTTTTAACCATTTTTCAATCATTTAATTTGTCCTATATTACCTTTAAGTATAATGAATTATTTGCTTCTCTTAAGAAATTAATAATTAAGAAGTATTGAATTTGTAAAGGACATCTTGGATA
>CM042172.1:30641221-30651221 GCA_023376005.1 Doryteuthis pealeii | reverse complement strand
GGGGCAGACAATCGCTACACAAGTAAGAATGGAACGATCTTTTTAAAGAGTAAAAGATAGAAGGGAACGATTTTACTTTTATAAATTCAATCAATCCTTTCCTTTTTAATTCTCGTACGATTGGTTAGAGATGGGGATTTCAAAATATAAAGGCATATTAAAGAAACACACACACACACACACACACACACAAATATATATATATATATATATATATATATATATTATATATATTATTTGGTGCCAAAAATCCAGCCTCAATATCGGAAAACCGATACTAGAATTATCTTCTCCTGTCGTTAGGGAGCGAATCGCCAACATACGATGTTGGCGGCAAAACCAAACCCATCACTTATCTGAAGACTGTCGACCTGAGGAGTCACCTTAACAAGGGCTCCATCCACCACCCATTTCAAAGGGCAGTTAACCAGGCGAGTCGCTCAAAAAAATCACTCCCCAACACTTTACTTATCGGACGAGAACCGACCAGGACGGACGCGTCTCAACAGCACTCTACCACGACAGCGAGTAGAAATCCCTTTCTAGCGTCAACACCAACAAACTGTTAATTTCACCTCTCAAGATAAGTCTCGTAGCAAATGCCATCAAATTTGCAGCATTTTGTAACTTTGTCTAATACATGTGTATAATTTCCAATTGTGTTGTTTGTCTTCTTTCATCCGAATAATTGCCGACTACCGGGAGAATTAAGATCTCCCTACGAAACCCGTAATTCCTCTTATCAACCAACCAGTTGGTGGGAAGATCATTTCAAAGAGAAAGGGATTTCGAGAGGATTTTACTTTTAGCCATACAATCAATCCTTCCCTTTCAATTCTCATTGAACATGTTGTGTGTATGATCAGTCAGAGATGAGGGTTTCAAAATATAAATAAAACATTAGACTATATGGAAGATACACACTTTTAAATCCTGACGATCATATAATAAATTGATCTATTATTGTTATGTTTTTACTTACAGATAAAATACAGAAGATTGACATGATAATGCAAGACCAACACAGGGTAGAGAATGCTTCTACCCTAAAAATGACTTAACTAGCCCAACCATGCTAACACACGTGGTCACTAGTTCAACCATGCTGACGCACGTCCGTTGCGTCCACCCACAACCAAACCCAACCCAAAAGTGACATGGCCGAAACCCCATATCAGTCAGTCCCTACTGATCAAAGGGGAGCAACTCTATTTTTTTAAGGTCTTCCTAACAATTGTTTTTTTTCTAAAACTTACGCCATTTAAATCAGTATTTCTCAACCTTTTCTTTCTGGTAGCACCTTCCCTATCTTCCAGAAAAATAACGCCCACATAAGCACAAATGTAAAGTGACATGGCCGAAACCCCATATCAGTCAGTCCTTACTGATCAAAGGGGAGCAACTCTATTTTTTGTAAGGTCTTCCTAACAATTGTTTATTCTAAAACTTACGCCATTTAAATCAGTATTTCTCAACCTTTTCTTTCTGGTAGCACCTTCCCTATCCCCCAGAAAAAATTAACGCCCACATAAGCACAAATGGAATTTCCATGTAACAGGATATACATTTTATTCACATAAAGTAAAATGGAGTAGAAAATATAAATCCTGACTAATGACTACAACACTGTTGTCCTGGTGTCTATCTATCAGCTTATCAAGAAAATCACGCCTCGACCAACCAGAAAACTCAGTTAAAATAAAACAACTTTTTTCAGACGAATAACTGCACCGCTCCTGATATCTATCAGCTTATTACCTGTCAATAACTGTCGGGTAACTTTCCACTGGACCCCGTCATTCTGAATCTAATAGACCCTGATTCAAATCTTCTTACTACAGGTATGTACATAAATCATAAGCTGATTATGAAGTATGTAACATGTGTTTCTTAACCTTTTCTTTCTTGTGGGCCATTTTTTGTGTCAAAAAAATTTAATGCCCACATAAGCACAAATAGAAATTCCATATAACAAGAAATATATTTTATTAACAAAAGCAAAATGGAGTAGAAAATCCCGACGAATAACTACATAACTTTACCTTATATCTAACTAAGATCGACGTTTATCTCAGTTAACTAAGGAATGATATCGACTTTATTAAGTATAAGATAGGGTCCTGATGAGATCATTGGGATAGAAACCATGGTAGACCCTTAACTCTTTCCCACTATTGCTATATATATATATATTATATATATATATATATATATATATATCGTCAATCCTCGAGTATAGTCCGCCCTTGAGTATAATACACAGGAGATTTTTAGGGGGATGTTCCTCTGAAAAACCTAAACCTTGTGTATAATACGCACCTCTCCTCTACATTGCTCCTGATATCTATCAGCTTATTACCTATCAATAACTGTCGGGTAACTTTTTACTGGACCCCATCATTCTGAATCTAATGGACCCTGATGCAAATCTTACTATTACAGGTATGTACATAAATCATAAGCTGCTTATGAATTATGCAACAAATATTTCTTTACCTTTTGTTTCTTGTTGGCTATTTTTTGTGCCAAAAAATTTTAACGCCCACATAAGCACAAATAGAAATTCCTTGTAACAAGAAATATATTTTATTAACAAAAGCAAAATGGAGTGAGAAATCTAAATCCGGACTAATGACTACACTGCCCCTGGTGTGTATCTATCAGCTTGTCAAGTTGAACTCTCAAAGCTGTTCACAATTACTATCTTCTTACACTCCATCGATAGTGCCCAGAATATGGTTAATTTATACTTGAAGAAGATATCAGAAAATATGAAACACGTGTCGCAAATGTAAAATAATAATAAAAACATTTTTAAAAAATCTATTTTGTGGACCTTGATTTTTATAGAATATTTAATTTTCTCCCATCAGACCCATAACAACACTCTTTATATATATATATATATATATGGGAATAAATATGGAAATTAAATCCAACAATATAAAGAAAATTTGAATTTTCTTCACCCCAAGAGACATCCTGATGAAGGTTCAATGTAACCGAAATGTTTTAAACATCGATTATTAAATTCATCCCATTTTCGGAACACTTGTTTTTTTTTTCAAATTTTCTTTATATATATATATATATATATATATATATATATATATATAGGGCCAGTTTAGCTCAGTCGGTAGAGCGTTCGGCTAGGAATCACAAGGTTCCTAATTCGATACCGGCCCTCATCAACTCAGCGTATGAGTAGCACAGAGATCTGTGCGGTAAAGTGAGGAACTGATGGTAGGTGTGGCGCTCCACCCCAGATGCTAAAATAATCTCCTTGATCTAGCACTAATGAAAAGGGGATAGACTCCCTCGCTGATTGGCTGATACCGACATTGGGCCACCTTGACGACTTTACTTATATATATATATATATATATATATATATATATATATATATATAATTTAATGCCCTCATAAGCACAAATAGAAATTCCATGTAACAGCAAATACATTTTATTCACAAAAGTATAATGGAGTTGAAAATATAAATACAGACTAATGATTACAACACTGTTGTCCTGGTGTCTATCTATCAGCTTATCAAGAAAATCACGTCTCGACCAATCAGAAAACTAACTTAAAATATAACGACTTTTTCAGAAAGTAAATGATAAGGGGAGAATTTTACTTTTAGCCATACAATCAATCCTTCCTTTTTCAATTCTCATTGGACTTGTTGTGTGTGCAATTAGTTTGAGATAGGGGTGTTGGGTCAATAAAATGGTAATTCCGGGTGGACATGAGTTCAACAGGGTTATCTTCCCTTTTTGCAGTTTTTCACCGATAGGTGGCTAGAGTATTTAGACAGCAACCCGGGAATTCTGAGTGTTGGAATATGTAGGTATATAAGGTGTGCTATAATTTCTCACCTAAATTTATAGACTAGGCGAGGTCACATGGCCTATTCCTCCGCCAATCAACAGCCATAATGTTCGGCTGATTAACTACTTAAATGCTGATACTTTCATAGTCCACTTGTAACCATTGACATAAGAACTTACAATATTGAGGATTCTTTACCAGAGGATTACCAAGAATTTCCGCTGGACAAGCGCTCTTGCTTGAAGGCTAAAGGATGGCCTATAAAAACGTAACACTGAGTTCTTTTTCTCTCAGGCCAGCAACGACTTCACATGGTTTAGGCGCTTGGCGCCTCAATCCCTTAAGTGGGGGGCTTTGCTCCCCCAACCAGCTATCAGTAAGTGACAACCTTAGGGCGAAAGTCGTACATCATACTTCCTTTATAATGCGTTTATGTATCTGTTTTGTATACCTATCTTGTACCTTGTAATGAGTATTTCTCTATGTGCTCACGTATTACAATCTGTTTGTTAATATCTTCTAACTCCTTTGTCGGAATATTCCATGTACTTATATGTACCCACGTTGGAAGGTTACTCTGAGTCTTCCAACTTAATATAAGAACTTTACCTCTTACAGGGGTTTCAAATTATAAATAAAATACTAGACCTTAATCGGTTCAACTCGCAATTTCTGGTCCAATCTTGAAAATATTTATATGGCTGGAAAGAAAAGAAAATAATCTTTCAACAACATGCAGTAAAATCTTTAAAAAATGTAAAAAAAATTTTAAAAAAGAAGAAAGAAAGACAATGTATTTTAAGTATTAGTGGGAACGGACATCAAAGAAGATAATTACTAAGTATATTGCTCTATTTATCTTCGGCTTACCTTTCCTTCTTATTCTTCAAGTGAGAAAACCACTGATATCTTTATAATATACTAGAAGAAGCTACCTGGCGTCACCTGGGTAGAAGCGGGTTCGCAGGTCAAAAAGTTAGTTTCGCAGATACATTATTGCTGATTTAAGAGTTGGATCTTCGCAGGAAGCCTCATTGTAATCCTTACGTAAAAAAGACCTGGCATTGATTCGGCCTGGTGGGGCGTCAGAAAAAAAGTGCACAGACATTCTGAATAATCATTAATGTCTTCAGCATAAACAAGGTTTGACGTGCCGTAAAATCAAAAAGAAAAAAAAGAAAGGCAGATAAACAGAAAAAGACACAAAACATCCTCAGCATAAAATAATTCAACAAGAGTTGACACGCCCTTAAATAAATAAATAAGAAATAAAGAAAGAAAGACAGAAAAATAGAAAAAGAAAAAGACACAAATCGTCTATGGCATAAAATAACCCAACGAGGATTGACTTGCCGTAAAATCTCCCCCCCCAAAAAAAGAAAGGAAGACAGAAAAATACACAAAACGTCTTTGGCATAAAAATAACCCAACAAGGGTTGACTTGCCGTAAAATCCCCACAAAAAAAGAAAGAAAGAAAGAAAGAAAGAAAAAAAAGGAAAAGACTCAAAATGTCTTCAGCATGGAATAATCCAACAAAGGTTGGCATGCCGCCCCCCACCCCCGCAAACAAAAGAATTTTAAAAAAGGCAGAAAAAAGACAGAAAACATCTTCAGCATAAATTAGCCCAACAAGGGTTGACATGCCATAACCCCCGCCCCCCAAAAAAACAGAAAGAGAGAAAGACAGAAAAACAGAAAAAGAAACAAAACATTTTTAGCATTAAATAACCCAACAAGGGTTGACATACCATAAAATCTCCCCCCAAAAAGAAAGAAAGGAAGACAGAAAAAGACATAAAACATATTTGGCATAAAATAACCCAACAAAGTCTGACATGCCGTAAAATCCCCCCAAAGAAAGAAAGAAAGGAAGACAAAAAAAGGCACAAAATATCTTTGGCATAAAATGACCCAACAAGGGTTGACATGCCGTTTAATCCCCGCCATAAAAAAGAAATATAAAAAGAAACAAAAAAATGTTTGCTGTTTTCTTGGAAAATCATTAACGATGCATTTTTCTTTTCTTTTTTTTTTTTTTACTTTTTAGTTTTAAAATAGACTTTTAACAATATGGTATCGGTTGCGACCGAAATAATCTGTTCGGATTGTAAATCATCTTCATTGCGGATGAAGGTGTGAGGGTGGGTGCGCAGTGGGATGAGAGCTGATAAAGGGGGTGGAGGAGCAGGGGGGTTGTGAGCTGATAAGTAGTAAAATGATCAGATAATTGAGTGTGACAGTCTAAGGGCATGTCACCCTGTTGGCTTAATCAAGCGATGGATGAGGCGAACGGTTAAGAAGAAGTGAAGCTTAATACCATTCAATGCAATTATTTGCTGTATTTCCTGTTCGCATACCTTGAAATCGATTGAGAGGCTGATTCCGCACAAGTTCAGAACCAATTTGCATATTGTACAGGTGCCAAAATCAAAACAACCACGTGAGTCAACCAAAAAGTTCATAGACTGACCAAGATACCCTTATAAGAATTGAATGTAGGTTTTGGCTTCAGTGGCTGAAGAAGAATTATTATAAGAAACAGTTTCTGTTTCTTATAATACGTACGGTAGCCTCAGAGAAACCCCCAAACGTAGGTGAATATATATGCAACAAAATGCTACAAAGAGGTACATATAACAACAATACAGACTTTATTGTCTGAGCACGTGTAACATAAAACACAGATACAAAACTGGGTAATCGGAACATTAGCTACATAAATAAGATCTCTGAGGTAGGCATATGTTTTGGTCGGCCATTTTCATTTCAACGCAAATCAATACCGCTGCATGCTTTAACACAAAAATATCATAAAATATATTCTTAATAATAATTAAATTTATAATGCATATTGTACAGGTGCCAAAATCAAAACAACCACGTGAGTCAACCGAAAAGTTCATAGGCTGACCAAGATACCTTTATAAGAACTGAATGTAGGTCTTGGCTTTATTGGCTGAAACTGCTTCTTATAATACGTAAGGAGGCCTCAGAGAAACCCCCAAACGTTGGTGAATATATATGCAACAAAATCCTACAAAGAGGTACATATAACAACAATACAGACTTTATTGTCTGAGCATGTGTAACATTAAACACAGATACAAAACTGTAAGGACGAACATCCTAAAGAAAGAAAGAGTTCTTGTAGAGTTAATAGTTCAACATAATAGTTCAACCAAGTAATTATTTATTAAAACCGGTTTTATTAAAGCCAGTATGCAAATTTACAATACCATATATTATGTAAACCTTTATTTCTTAGTGATATATAAGACACACAACAGTATTTTAAACGCACTAATAACATGGGCAAAACTAACTCAAATTTTCATTGAGAACCTAAATTAATAAATAAGATTTATTACATTCTATACATATTCTAATACATATGCAACAAAATCCTACAAAGAGGTACATATAACAACAATACAGACTTTATTGTCTGAGCATGTGTAACATAAAACACAGATACAAAACTGGGTAATCGGAACATTAGCTACATAAATAAGAGTAACCTCCCCTTGTTTATTTCTCTTTGAGGAAGCCATATGTTTTGGTCGGCCATTTTCATTTCAACTCAAATCAATACATCTGCATGTTTTAACACAAAAATATCATAAAATATGTTCTTAATAATAATTAAGTTTATAATGCGCAAGCACAATTAAGAACACATTTTATGATATGTTAAAACATGCAGTTGTATTGATTCAAACAAATTTGTATTTACAGTGTAGTGGAAAAATTGGCTAAATAAATCTTGATCAAGGAAAAAAGTCTTGTGAGTTAACTAATTGAATGACTAAAAAGTTAGCCCTTATAAAGAAGCCCTTAGTAAGAAGACAGCTAGATGACATGATGACAGTGAAAGGTGTAGAGGAAACAGCCAGACAAGAAGGCTTGTTTTACGGCATATCAACCTCAGTGGGTTATTTAATGCCGGTAAAGTTTTGAAATAAATCAATTCTTAAATGGATAATACAATTTTGTTTATCAACTCATGTTTTTCTATTTAACCCACTGATGGGACCCTAACAGGTACTACCACTCTGAGTCAGAGTGGACCAGGGAGCAATGGTGATGAAGGGGTGCTCCACATTCCCCAAACCTCCAAAACTGGAACCTCACCATCAGATAGAGTTTAACGTCATTCCCAGGACATGTAGACCCTCAGTCACTGCCTTCTAGCACCCATATGATAAAAAGGGGTTAGGGCTTGCCATAAAAGCAATAGGGTTGGGTAAATTATATAGGTGACCAGCCGATTGATCGGAGGGGGCCTCTCCGACTGCCCGTCTAGCCCAAGATAGGGCCAAAGTGGAGTATTGCAAGTCATGAACTGCTCATCTACCTGGGTTCTATCCTTAAACATCACGGTTCGCCACCCATGGCCAACAGGTGGCCTCATTGGGGGAAGTCTTACCCCTCTGCAGAGGTGCAGTTGGTGCATTCTAACACACCAGCCAACAGGGCGGGCCAGACAAGAAGTTAGCAGAGAAATAAAGTAACAAGTAAGTCTCAAGTCTCTGTCTCTGTCTCTCTCTACTACCTGAGCCTCCTCTCTCTTGTATATGCCCGATGTTTGACGTACGATGTTATTGTGGGTATATAACATTAACACAGATTCAATTTTAGTAACTATGACAATCAGATATTTCAAAATTGTCTTTTTTATTCAGTTAGATTTTATTCCACACTTTAATCAACACACACACACACACACACACACACACACACACACACACACACACATATACATATATATATATATATATTAGTGTCACTAATGTAAAATAATAATCACAATTTTTTTTTAAAAACATCATCTATTTTTCAGACCTTCTTTTTTATAACATATATATATAATATATATATATATATATATATATATATATATATATATATATATCATCAACACACAAAAATGTATATATTTATATACATCATCCGCTCCTCTTCTTCCTCCTCCTGCTCATCATCATTATCCCACAAATATATATATATATATGTACATATATATATATATACATGTATGCAAATTTCTATAATAAAAATCATTTCCAATGCATTTTTATAATAAAAATCATTTCCATCGCATTTTTATACTAAAAATCATTTCCAATGCATTTTTATATTAAAAATCATTTCCAATGCATTTCTATAATAAAAATCACTTCCAATGCATTTTTATAGAAAAATGTATTGGAAATGATTTTTACTATACAAATGCATTGGAAATGATTTTTACTATAAAAATGCATTGGAAATGATTTTTAATATAAAAATGCATTGGAAATGATTTTTAATATAAAAATGCATTGGAAATGATTTTTATTATAGAAATTTTATTATAATACTTATAGCCACATTATTAATTATCTTATAATAAAAACCCAAAAGCAGACAATTTTATAAAGTACTCAATCTGACTCTTAGAAAACATTGTCCACAAATATTGTTCAGCAAATCCCAAGAGAAATAACTTTCAGTTTAGTTTTAAAATAATTTCCCTTAAGAATAAAAAGTTTTTTCCAAACAGAAAATTTCTCTTAAAATTTGAAATCTTTAAGTTTTATTTCTCTGAATCTTTATTCCTCATTGTTTTTCTTTGAGAAGAAAACAAATAAAAAGAAAAATAATTTGGCTCAATATAAAATAGTAAAAGTGAAAATGTTTTTGAAATCACACTTTTATTTTATTCCCTCGGGATAAATGTCTTTGCACTGTGTTCTTTTCAAAAAGAAATATTACTTGCCTACTTTAAACCACACACAGCAGCTCTCCCACCACTGTAACAGGGATACAACAAAATAGTAAAGTAAAGTAAGTAAATTCGTCAGGGCGGCCTAATGTCGATATCAGTCAGATAGAAAGGGAGTCTATCCCCTTTTCACTAGTGCTAGACCAAGGAGAAATGTTTTTGAAATCATACTTTTATTTGTTCCCTCATGAAAAATGTCTTTGCAATGTGTTCTTTTCAAAAGGAAATATTACTATCTAACTCCTTGCTTACTTTAAACCACTCACAGTGGGTCTCCCATCACTATAATCCAGGTACAACAAAATAGTAAAAGTGAAAATGTTTTTGAAATCACACTTTTATTTGTTCCCTCGTGATAAATGTCCTTGCAATGTGATCTTTTCGAAAGGACATATTAATGCTTA
>CM042172.1:30533721-30636221 GCA_023376005.1 Doryteuthis pealeii | reverse complement strand
AAACTGTTATTTCCACCCAAATGGAAAGAGATAATGAGGCTACTATGGATTGGGATTGGAGGGGAATATTGGTCGATGAAATATTGCTTCCGCCCAAGAATAGCTGATCTTTGACGAGAATGAAAGGTGTCTCTATTAGCTTGATCTGATTACTTTAAAATTATTTCTCTGAATGTTTGAGATGAGGCTTGATGATTAGTATTATCTGCATTATTCGGACTATTGTCCCCATCTTTATTGTTATTTGTACAACGTTTCGGCCGATATGCCCTCCGGCCTTCTTCAAATATTTCTTGTCAGGCTCAAGAACCTTCTCGGACTCGGGAACCTTCTTTTCGAACTTGGGAACTTTTTTGTCGTAGTCGGGAACCTTCTTGTCGTAATCGGAGCCATTCCCAAGTCTAGTTATTCCTTCCCATGATTCAGGTGGGTTGGAACCATCAATTCTATATGTCATCACGTATAGGATTGAAGAAGGGTCCAAGCTTTTTGAATAAGGGTCCAAGCAGCACAGGGATCTGTGTGGTAAAGTGGGGAGCTGATGGTAGGTGTGATACTCCACTTCAGATGCCAGAGACAATCTCCTTGGTCTAGCGCTAGTGGAAAAAAAAAGGGGGGGGGGAATAAAAATGACCTTTTTCTTCGCTGTATGGCTGATACCGACTTTAGGCCACCCCGACGACCTTACTTACTTATTAGTGAAATCATCTGGAGGTTGTAGGTTCAATCCTGACTACAGGCAAAATCAATTAACTCTGTGCCTAGGCATTTTTTTTTCATCATCTTACCATGTTTTTTTAATTTTTATTTTATTCTTCTCTTTCTTAACATCTCTCTAATTTCTTCTTCTTTCTTCTCTTCTTCGTCTTCTTTCTTTTCTCCCTTCCATTCTTCTTCTACTTCTTCTTCTCTTTGTCTCTCTCCATTCCTTCTCTCTTCTTCTTCTTCTTTTCTCTTCTTCTTCTTCTTCTCCATTCATTCTTTCTTTTCTTCTCTTCTTCTATGTTCTTTCTTCTTCTTCTCTCTCCTTCCATTCTTCTTCTTCTCTTCTTTCTTCTTCTTCTTCTTCTTCTTCTTCTTTCTTCTGTGTTCTCCCTTTCTTCTTCTTCTTTGTGTTTCTCCTCCTCTTCTTTTCATTCTTTCTTCTTGTCTTCTTCTTCTTCTTTCTTCTTCTTCTTCTTCGTCTCCCTTCCTTCTTCTTCTTCTTCTTCTTCGTTTCTTCTTCTTCTTTGTATCCCTTCTTCTCTTCTCTTCTTCTTCTCTCTTTGTATCCTTCTCTTCTCTTCTTTCTTTTCTTCTTGTTCCTTCCTCTTCTTCTTCTCTTCTTCTTCTTCTCCTTCTTTGTCTCCTTCATTCTTCTCTTCTTCTCTTCTTCTTCTTCCTCTTCCATATATTCTTTTTTCTTTTCTCTCTTTTCTCCAACTTCCCTTCTCTTTTTTTTTTTTCTATTTTCTCTTTTTTAGTAAAACGTTTGTTTTCAAATTTTTTCTTCGATGCCATTCATTCCAAACTAAATCTCATTTTTATTTTATTATCTGGAAACAAATTCCACAAACGATTCACTTTGAACCAAACTGGTAAACCACCCAATCTTCATTTGCTCGGCTCGCAGCAAATCGAAACAAAAATCATTTTTAGCTTTTTCCTTCTTCTTCTTCTTCTTCTTCTTCTTCTTCTTCTTCTTCTTCTTCTCTTGTCTCCTTCCATTCTTCTTCTTCTTCTTCTTCTCTTCTTCTTCTTCTTCTTCTTTTCTATGTTTCTTCTTCTTCTTCTTCTTCTCTTCTGTCCTTCTCTTCTTCTTCTTCTTCTTTCTTCTTCTATGCTTCTTCTTCTTCTTCTTTCTTCTTCTTCTTCTTCTTCTATGTTTCTCTTCTTCTCTTCTTCTTCTTTTCTTCTTTCTTCTCTTCTTCTTCTTGTTTCTTCCCTTTCTTTCCTTCTTCTTTCTTCTTCTTCTTCTTCTTCTTCTTTTCTTCTTTATGTATCTCCTCTTTCTTCTTTTCTTCTTTTTTCTTCTCTTCTTTTATTTTCTTCTTTCCTTTCTTCTTTCTTTCTTCTTCTTCTTCTCTTGCTTCTTCTTCTTTTTTCTCTCTCTCTCTCTCTTTTTCTTCTTCTTCTTTATTGTCTCCCTTTTCCATCTTCTCCTCTACTTCTTGCATTTGTTCCCCTTCACTCTTTTTCTTCTTTTGTCTCCCTTCCCATCTTCTTCTTCTTCTCTCTTTTTCTTCTTCTTCTTCTTCTTGTCTTTCTCTTTCTCGGATTAGNGCAATTACCACGTCCAGAATTGAACTCGCGGGCGACGAGTCCATTTCCCATGACTTTAACCATTACACCACGTGCTTTCTCTCTCTCTCTCTCTCTCTCTCTATATACTATATATATATATATATATATAATATTATATATATATATATATATATATATATATATATATATATATATAATATATATAGAGAGGAGAGAGAGGAGAGAGAGAGAGAGAGAGGAGGTGTAATGGTTACCGTCGTAGGAAATGGACACGGCGAGACGAGTTTAAATCCTATACGAGACTGTTTGCAATTCACATAGCGCTCATACCTTTGGGAAAAGTATGAATCCAGTACTCCTCCCCCCCCCCAGCTATGGATAAATAGTAGGGCAGACTGCGCTCTTTAACCTTAGTTAGGCAACCATTCTCATGAATTTATTTTTATTTAGACCTCAGTATTAATAAAACTGTTTTACATTATTAATACTGTTGACCATATCTACATACTAATAACATGCCTATCTTGGGCTAGACGGGGTTCGGGGAGACCCCCTCCGATCAATCGGCTGGTCACGCAAGCCCTAGCACCTATATGATTTTCCCAACCCTATTGCCATTATGGCAAGCCCCAACCCCTTTTTATCATATGGGTGCTAGAAGGCGGTGGCTGAGGGTCTACATGTCCTGGGAATGACGTTAAACTCTATCTGATGGTGAGGTTCCAGTTCTGGAGGTTTGGGGAATGTGGAGCACCCCTTCATCACCATGCTCCCTGCTCCACTCTGACCCGGAGTGGTAGTACCTGTTTGGTCCCATCTATGTATTAAATATAAAAATGGGTTTATAAAAAAATTGTATTATCCATTAAGAATTGATTTATTTCAAACTTTATCGGCATTAAATGACCCATGAGGTTGATATGCCGTAAAACAAAACAAACCAAACTAATAACATGCATTTGGATTCATATATGCAACAAAATGGCGGAATTGAATCCCTAATAATTGCAGCACAAAATAATGACATAAGAACAAATCATATCAAAACAAAAATTGATAAGACGCAACAAATAGTAATGTAGACTGTGTGGTGACAGAGATGAGACTGTAAACTATGTATTAAGTGAATGTAGCAAACTTAGCACAACGGGAATACAAAGCTAGGCTCCATTGGGTTGGAAGGTGATCCACTGGGAATTATGCAAAAAGTTAAATTTTGACAAAATGGTAGACTTACTGTCCCTCAGACTCCAGTGAAATAGCATCAACGTTAGCTGGTGTAAAATAATAATAATAATAATAATATAATAATAATATAAATAATAATACTGTGTAGAGGCCACAATCCAGGGACTCGAAGAGTACATAAAAAAGAGCAAAGAAAGATTACTTATAGCAGCCAACAACAGCAGATGTAATGTATGGACTAACAGAAAAACAACAAAAACTAGAAAACATAAGATGAGAAGAAAAAACAATTATATGGACACTTCAAACGACAAATCGGAGAGGTTGCACATAAAAAGATGTGGACATTGTTAAGAAGAGGAAACCTCAGAGAGAAACTGAATCCCTAATAATTGCTGCACAAAATAATGCTAAGACAACAAATCATATCAAACAAAAATTGATAAGACGCAACAAAACAGTAAATGTAGACTGTGCAGTGACAGAGATGAGACTGTAAACATGTATTAAGTGAATGTAGCAAACTAGTACAAAGGGAATACAAAGCGGGCATAACTGGGTTGGGAAGGTGATCCACTGGGAATTATGGGATGCAAAAAATTAAATTTTGACATACAACAAAATATATATGCATAAACCAGAATCTGTTATTGAGAATGAAACGCATAAAAATATCTGGGACTTTGAGATAAAGATGGCTCACCCTGTCCCAGCCAGGAGACCAGACCTAATATTGATTAACCAAAAAAAAAAAAAAAAAAAAGAGAAAGAAAAAGAGACGTGTACTTCAAACGACAAATCGGAGAGGTGCATATAAAAGAGTTGGTCATGGTTAAGAAGAGGAAACCTCAAGAGAGAAACTGAATCCTAATATATTGCAGCACAAATTAATGCCATAAGAACAAATCATATCAAGCAAAATTGATAAGACACAACAAAAAAGTAAATGTAGACTGTACGGTGACAGAGATGAGACTGTAAACTATGTATTAAGCGAATATAACAAACTAGCACAACGGGAATACAAAGCTAGCACGACTGGGTTGGAAGGTGATCCACTGAGTATTATGCAAAAAAATAAACTTTGACCATTCAACAAAATGGTATATGCAAAAACCAGAATCTGTTGTCGAGAATGAAACGCATAAAATTCTCTGGACTTTGAGATAAAGACGGATCACCCTATCCCAGCCAGGAGATCAGAACTAGTGTTGATTTAACAAAAGAAAGAGAACGTGTCAACTGTGGACTGTGCGATTCCAGCAAATCACAGGGTGAAGTTGAAGGAAAGGAAAAGATGGATAAAACCACGACCTTGCCAGAGAACTGAAAAAGCCGTGGAACATGAGAGTGAAAGTGATACCAATTGTAGTTGGTGCGCTTGGAATGGTCCCAATAAACTTGGAAAAAAGACTGGAGGATCTGGAAATCAGAGGAAGAATTGAGACCATCGAGATTACTGCATTGCTGCAATCGGCTAGAATACTCAAAAGAGTCCTGGAGACCTGAGGAGACTTGCTGTCATTCAGCCCCCAGGAACTACCAGCTACGGTAGATGTGAAAAACTAAATAATAATAATAATAATAATAATAAAAGTAAGTAAAGGTTTGCGCAGTAACATATTGTCGTATCAGCTGGATAGCGAGGCAGTTAAATTTAAGTTATACATCTTAAATTCTTGCACCGGGAGTATGACACTTTTATAAATTTCATATTGCTCACCATTGGATAGCAGTACCTATCGCTCGATGTGCTTATTCTGAAAATATTACAATGGAAATTTGAAACTATACAATCATGTGCAAACAAATTAATATATTAAATAGAAATAACTAATTAAAACCATAAAATTGTTGTGATCACTGCTATTAAGGTTCCCGGTTATATATCTGGCAAAATTTTAGTATACAGTTTTTTAAATTTCATATTGCTCACATTGAGATAGCAGTACCTATCGCTCGATGTCCTTATTCTAAAGATATTTACAATCGAAATTTGAAACTATACAACCATGTGCAACAATTAATATTATTAAATAGAAATAACTACTTGCAACCATAGAATTGTTTGTGATTACTAGCTATAGGTTCTGGCAAAATTTTAAGTATTACAGTTTTTAAATTTCATATTGCTTCACCTTGGGATAGCAGTACCATCGGTTCCAAGTGGTTCTTGTGGAAGATATTACAAACGGAAGTTTTGCCGCTTGTTAATCCCGATTCACTTTTGAGAAAAAAGAACTTGTCTTCGTCGTTTAAAATCTTTTTTTTTGAAGAGATTGAAAGATAATGGATTAACTGCGCACATCCCCACCGGTTGGGCTAATTAAATATTGGAATGACTTTTAAGATGTGTCCTGTTTTTGTTGGTTTTTTGTTTTTGTTTGTGTTTATGTCCTGTCTGTTGGCTGTCCACACTGGGAAACAGAAGCAAAGGGAAAAAAAGAAAAAAAAAAAACAAAGCTATCACCAGGAGATCTATATGTGTGGGAACGTACAGCCCCGAGATATGTTGGTCGCAAAGGATGGGGCGAGGGCAGGATTAGGTGAGGGTGGGGATTAGTAAGTACTTATATGTAAGAAGGTGTGAAATCGGCCAAGTCTGGGAAGCTGTTTTTACATACCACTCACTGCAGGGTGTAATGGTTAGAGCTAGGAGATGGACTTCCGTCGCAGCCGGTTCCAAATCCTGGACGAGACTGTTTGCATTTCCATAAGCCCTGGATAACAAATTGGTAGGCCATATGTATGGCAAGCAGGATTCCGGTCCCCGCTACACCTCTGGAAAAGTCCAAAAATTGGTATGTAAAACCAGCCCAGACTTTGGGCCGATTTCACCCTTCTTACATAGGAGTACTTACTAATCCCCAACCCCCAATCCCAATCCTTGCCCTCCCCCATCCTGTGATGGTGTGCTTTCTCAACAGCGCCCACAACAGTAATTAATCCATGGGTTAAGATCGGGGAGTTCGGAGGCCAAACATTGGGACTGGTGTAGGTAAAAAATTCCACCGACAACCATTTTTGATTTTCCCAGAGGTGTAAAGCAGGGGAACCGAATCCTGCCTGCCATACATAATGGACCTACCATTTGTTATTCCAGGGCTTATGGGAAAATGCAAACAGTCTCGTCCACAGGATTTGAAGCTCGGCTCGACGATCCAATCTCCTATGACTCTAAGCCATTCACCCTTGCAGTGAGTGGCTATGTAAAACCAGCTCCAGACTGGCCGATTTCTACACCTTCTTACATATAAGACTTACTTTAATCCCCCACCCCTCATTCCCTAATCCTGCCCTTCCACCCCATCCTTTGCGCACCCACACATATTCTCGGGGCATGTACGTTCCCACACATATTAGATCTCCTGGTGAAGCTTTTGTTTTTTTTTTCTTTTTTTTCCCCTTTGCTTCTGTTTCCATGTGACACGCAACAGACAGGACATTAAAACATAAACAAAACAAAACAAAACAAAAAGCGGACGACATCCTCTAAAGTTCATTCCAATAATTTAATTAGCCAACCGGTGCGGATGTTTGCCATTAAGTCATTTCTTTCCATCTCTTCAAAAAAAAAGATTTTTAAACGACGAAGGGACAAGTTCTTTTCTCAAAGGAATCGGGATAAGACAAGCGCAAAACTTCCGTTGTAATATTGTCCACAAGAACCACATTGACGAATAGGTACTGCTATCAAGAGTCGAGCAAATGATGAAAATTTAAAACTGCTATACTTTAGAATTTTGCCAGAAACCTATACTAGTAATTCACAAACATTCTTATGGGTTGCAAGTAGTTATTTCTATTTTAATTTAATATTAATTTGTTTGCACATGGTTGATAGTTTTCAATTCGATGTGTAATATCTTTAGAAAAGGACATCGAGCGATAGGTACTGCTATCCAATGGTGAGCAAATGAAATTTAAAAAACTGTTATTACTAAAATTGCCAGATATATAACCGGGAACCTTAAGCTAGTGAATCACAAACAATTTTATGGTTTTAATTAGTTACTTTCTATTTAATAATATTAATTTGTTGTGCACATGTATTGTTAATAGTTTCAAATTTCCATTGTAATATTTCAGGAAATAGAGCACATCGAGCGATAGGTACGCATCCAATGGTGAGCAATTATTGAAAGTTTAAAAAGTGTCATACCTCCCGGTGCAAAGAATGTTTAAGATGTATAACTTAAATTTAACTGCCTCGTACTCCAGCTGATACGACAATATGTTACTGCGCCATACTTTTACTTACTTTATCTTATTATTTATTATTATTATTTAGTTTTTCACATTTCTACCGTTAGCTGGTTAGTTCACTGGGGGCTGAAATGACAGCAAGTCTCCTCAGGTCTCCAGGACTCTTTTGAGTATTCTAGCCGATTGCAGCAATGCAGTAATCTCGATGGTCTCAATTCTTCCTCTGATTTCCAGATCCTCCACTTTTTTCCAAGTATTGGGACCATTTCCAAGCGCACCAAACTACAATTGGTTATCACTTTCACCTCATGTTCCACGGCCTTTTCAGTTCTCTTGGCAAGGTCGGGTATTTATCCATCTTTTCCTTTTCCTTCAAACTCTTCAACTTCACCCTGTGATTTGCTGGAATCGCACAGTCCACCAGTTGACACGTTCTCTTTCTTTTGTTAATCAACACTAGTTCTGATCTCCTGGCTGGGATAGGGTGATCCGTCTTTATCTCAAAGTCCCAGAGAATTTTATGCGTTTCATTCTCGACAACAGATTCTGGTTTATGCATATACCATTTTGTTGAATGGTCAAAGTTTATTTTTTTGCATAATACTCAGTGGATCACCTTCCCAACCCAGTCGTGCCTAGCTTTGTATTCCCGTTGTGCTAGTTTGTTATATTCGCTTAATACATAGTTTACAGTCTCATCTCTGTCACCGTACAGTCTACATTTACTTTTTTGTTGTGTCTTATCAATTTTTGCTTTGATATGATTTGTTCTTATGGCATTAATTTGTGCTGCAATTATTAGGGATTCAGTTTCTCTCTTGAGGTTTCCTCTTCTTAACCATGACCAACTCTTTTTATATGCAACCTCTCCGATTTGTCGTTTGAAGTACACGTTCTCTTTTTCTTTCTCTTTTTTTTTTTTTTTTTTTTGGTTAATCAATATTAGGTCTGGTCTCCTGGCTGGGACAGGGTGAGCCATCTTTATCTCAAAGTCCCAGATAATTTTATGCGTTTCATTCTCAATAACAGATTCTGGTTTATGCATATATAATTTTGTTGTATGGTCAAAATTTAATTTTTTGCATCCCATAATTCCCAGTGGATCACCTTCCCAACCCAGTTATGCCCAGCTTTGTATTCCCTTTGTACTAGTTTGCTACATTCACTTAATACATGGTTTACAGTCTCATCTCTGTCACTGCACAGTCTACATTTACTGTTTTGTTGCGTCTTATCAATTTTTGTTTTGATATGATTTGTTCTTATGGCATTATTTTGTGCAGCAATTATTAGGGATTCAGTTTCTCTCTTGAGGTTTCCTCTTCTTAACAATGTCCACATCTTTTTATGTGCAACCTCTCCGATTTGTCGTTTGAAGTGTCCATATAATTGTTTTTTCTTCTCATCTTATGTTTTCTAGTTTTTGTTGTTTTTCTGTTAGTCCATACATTACATCTGCTGTTGTTGGCTGCTATAAGTAATCTTTCTTTGCTCTTTTTTATGTACTCTTCGAGTCCCTGGATTGTGGCCTCTACACAGTATTATTATTATTATTATTATTATTATTATTATTATTATTATTATTTTACACCAGCTAACGTTGATGCTATTTCACTGGAGTCTGAGGGACAGTAAGTCTACCATTTTGTCAAAATTTAACTTTTTGCATAATTCCCAGTGGATCACCTTCCCAACCCAATGGAGCCTAGCTTTGTATTCCCGTTGTGCTAGTTTGCTACATTCACTTAATACATAGTTTACAGTCTCATCTCTGTCACCACACAGTCTACATTTACTATTTGTTGCGTCTTATCAATTTTTGTTTTGATATGATTTGTTCTTATGTCATTATTTTGTGCTGCAATTATTAGGGATTCAATTCCGCCATTTTGTTGCATATATGAATCCAAATGCATGTTATTAGGTTTGGTTTGTTTTGTTTTACGGCATATCAACCTCAGTGGGTCATTTAATGCCGATAAAGTTTTGAAATAAATCAATTCTTAATGGATAATACAATTTTTTTATAAACCCATTTTTCTATTTAATACATAGATGGGACCCTAACAGGTACTACCACTCCGGGTCAGAGTGGAGCAGGGAGCAATGGTGATGAAGGGGTGCTCCACATTCCCCAAACCTCCAGAACTGGAACCTCACCATCAGATAGAGTTTAACGTCATTCCCAGGACATGTAGACCCTCAGCCACCGCCTTCTAGCACCCATATGATAAAAAGGGGTTGGGGCTTGCCATAATGGCAATAGGGTTGGGAAAATCATATAGGTGCTAGGGCTTGACGTGACCAGCCGATTGATCGGAGGGGGTCTCCCCGACCACCCGTCTAGCCCAAGATAGGCATGTTATTAGTATGTAGATATGGTCAACAGTATTAATAATGTAAAACAGTTTTATTAATAACTGAGGTCTAAATAAAAATAAATTCATGGAGAATGGTTGCCTAACTAAGGTTAAAGAGCGCAGTCTGCCCTACTATTTATCCATAGCTGGGGGGGGGAGGAGTAGCTGGATTCATACTTTTCCCAAAGGTATGAGCGCTATGTGAATTGCAAACAGTCTCGTATAGGATTTAAACTCGTCTCGCCGTGTCCATTTCCTACGACGGTAACCATTACACCTCTCTCTCTCTCTCTCTCTCTCTCTCTCTCTCTCTCTATATATATATATATATATATATATATTATATATATATATATATATATATATATATATTATATATATATAATATATATATAGAGAGAGAGAGAGAGAGAGAGAGAAAGCACGTGGTGTAATGGTTAAAGTCATGGGAAATGGACTCGTCGCCCCGAGTTCAATTCCTGGACGTGGTAATTGCATTTCACTTAACGCTAATACCCTTGGGAAAGGTATGAATCCTACTCTCCCTCCAGCTATGGATAAATAGTAGGGCAGACTGGGCTCTTTAACCTTGGTTAGGCAACCGGTCTAGGAGAAGGAAAACTCTGAATTCAAACCTGCTGAACGCCGCTTAAGAAATTGACCTTGTGTCGCATCCTGCTCGTGCGGAGGGGTTGGTAAATATATATATATATATATATATATATATATATATATATGCGTGTGTGTGGTGGTGATGGAGGCGCGTCGTGTAATGGTTAGAGTCGTAGGAAATGGACTCTTCGAACCGAGTTCAAATCCTGTTTACATTTCACAGTGCGCTAATACCCTTGGGAAAGGGATGCATCCAACTACTCTCCCTCCAGCTATGGCTAAATAGTAGGGCAGACTGGGTTTTTAAACCTTCGACAGGTAACCAGTCTAGGAGAAGCAAAACTCTGAATTCCAGCCTGATAAAAACTCCGCTTAAGAAATTGACCTTGTGTCACATGTGTCGAGTAAATATAACAGCCCCCCCCCCCAAAAAAAAAAAAAAACCAAAAAAAAACAAACAAATTGTTGCAATTTCTGATTTATTCAAAGAAGTTGCTTTGCTAATATTGCTTCATTGGAGACGATAGAATTTTCTTTGAAAATGGTAATGGAATTGTTGACATAATTGAATTTTGCTTCGAGATGTATGGCTATGTTAACAGGGACTGGAAGGAAGGAAGGAAGGAAGGAAGAAAGAAAAGGGAAAGGATGAATCATATAAACAAAAATGAAAAGAGGAAAGAAAGGATAAAAGAAAAAAAGAACGAAAGAAAGAAAGAAAGAAAGAAAAAAAGAAAGAATCACATAAAGAAGAAGGTGAAAAGAAAGGATGAAATAAAGAAAGAATAAAGAAAGTAAAAATTAAAGAAGAAAAGAAAGACAGAGGGAATGAATGAATCACATTAAGAATCACATTAAGAATAATAAAAAAGGAAAGAAGAAAGGGTGAAATAAAGAAAGAACCAAAGAAAGAAAGAAAGAAAGAAAGAAAGAATGAATGAATCACATAAAGAAGAAAGAAAAAAGGAAAGAAGAAAGGATGAAATAAAGAAAGAACCAAAGAAAGAAAGAAAGAAAGAAAGAAAGAAAGAAAGAAAAAAAGAAAAAAAGAATGAATGAATCACATAAAGAAGAAAGAACAAAGGAAAGAACAAAGGATGAAATAAAGAAAGAATAAAGAAAGAACGAAAGAACGAACGAAAGAAAGAAAGAAACAATGAATGAATGAATGAATCACATAAAGAAGAATGAAAAAAGGAAAAAAGAAAGGATGAAATAAAGAAAGAACGAAAGAACGAAAGAAATAAAAGAAAGAAAGAAACAATGAATGAATGAATGAATGAATGAATCACATGAAGAAGATTGAAAAAAGGAAAGAAGAAAGGATGAAATAAAGAAAGAATAAAGAAAGAAAGAAAGAAAGAAAGAAAGGACTAAAGAAAGAAAGAACGAAAGAATGAATGAATCACATAAAGAAGAAAGAAGAAAGGAAAGAACAAAGGATGAAATAAAGAAAGAATAAAGAAAGAAAGAATGAATGAATGAATCACATAAAGAAGTGTGAAAAAAGGAAAGAAGAATGGATGAAATAAAGAAAGAACCAAAGAAAGAAAGAATGAAAGAAAGAAAGAATGATTGAATGAATGAATCGCATAAAGAAGACTGAAATTATTTCTACCAATTAATTAATACACAAGAAGTAAATGAAGATTGTTTCTACCAGTTAATAAAACTAAACCAAACCAAAATATTTACCGGTAGAATTTGGTAGAAATAATTTTCATGTTAGATTTATCATTAACTTCAATTGTACCAATAAACTACAAGAACCAATTTTCATTAACTTGAAAACATCTATTTGACCCATTGATGGGACCCTTATAGGTACTACCACTCTGAATCTGAGTGGGCCTGAGAGTAATGGCAATGAAGGGGCACTCTATACTTTTTAGAATTAGAAACTCAGCACTAGATCAGTTTAGCATCTCACTCTCTCTATCTCTAGCTCTCTCTCTCTCTCACTCTCTATTTATCTCTCTCTCTCTTTCTCTCTCTCTTTATCTCTTTCTCTCTCTCTCAGTCTATCCCTCTCTCTCTCTCTTTTCTTTTTCTTGTCGATTTCCTGTCGATTCATGTTCTTTCTTTACATATAAGTTATCGCCCTTTCTTTCTTTCTTTCTTTCTTTCTTTCTTTCTTTCTTACGTTTTATATATCTCATCTCTTCTTTCTTTTCCGTTAATTCCCTTTCTTTCCTTCACATACTTTCTTTCTTTCTTTCTTTCTTGTTCATTTTCTTTTCTTTTACGTCTCCTTACTTTATGTAAAATCCATCAAAACAGCTCTCTTTCTTTCTTTCTTTCTTTCTTTCTTTCTTTCTTTCCTGTCGATTCACTTTCTATCTTTCCATTCAAGTTATTTCCTTCTTCTTCTTCTTCTTCTTCTTCTTCTTCTTCTTCTTCTTCTTCTCTCTCTCTCTCTCTCTCTCTCTCTCTCTCTCTCTCTCTCTCTCTCTCTCACGGTAAACGGGTAAACGCAGCTTCAGTTTTGATATTTCATTTGTAAAACACCTCAGCTCTTAGAAAGATTTTTTTTCTGTTTTGATCATTCGTTAATTTGCACATTAATTTCACTTGTCATCCAAGTGGTATTCTTTCTTTCTTTCATTCTTTCTTTTTCTTCTTCTTTTCTTCTTCTTTCTTTTCTTCTTTCTTCCCTTTTTTCATACTTTCTTGCACGTTCATTTTTTTCTTTTATGTCTTCAATACTTTTTTCCTTACTTTTTTCTTCCTTTCTTTCTTTGTTGTCTACGTTTTTTATCTCATCTTTTCTTTATTTTTTTGTCAATTTCCTTTCTTTCCTTCACATACTTTCATTCTTTCTTTCTTTCTTTCTTGAGTGAACACTCCCATAACATCTCTCTCTCTCTCTCTCTCTCTCTCTCTCTCTCTATCTCTCTTTCTTTCTTTCTTTCTTTCTTTCTTTCTTTCTTACTTTTTATATCTCATCTCTTTCTTTTTCGTCATTCCCCTTTTTTCCTTCATATACTTTCTTTCTTTCTTTCTTTCTTTCTTTCTCTCCTACCCTATTCATTCACGTCTTTCTTTCACCTACCCTCTTTCTTTTTTATTTTGTTTCTTTCCTGTCAATATATTTTCTTTCTTCTAACATTCATTCATTCATTCAGTCTTTCATTCTTTCTATCTTTTTAATTTTCTTTTCTTTTACATCTCCTTCATTAATGTAAAATCCCTTGAGCGAACACTCTCAAAACTGCTCTCTCTCTCTCTCTCTCTCTCTATATATATATATATATATATATATATATATATATATATATATATATATATATATATATCTTTTCTTTGTCTTGTCGATTTCCTGTCGATTCACTTTCTTTCTTTCCATATAAGTTATCTCCTTTTCTTTCTTTCTTTCTTTCTTTCTTTCTTACGTTTTATATATCTCATCTCTTCTTTCTTTTTTGTCAAGTCCCTTTCTTTCCTTCACATACTTTCTTTCTTTCTTTTTTGTTCATTTTCTTTTCTTTTACATCTCCTTCCTTTCTGTAAAATCCATCAAAACATCTCTCTCTCTCTCTCTCTCTCTCTCTCTCTCTCTCTCTCCTCTCTCTCTCTCTTCTCTTTCTTTCTCTCTTTCTTTCTTTCTTTCCTGTCGATTCACTTTCTATCTTTTGATACAAGTTATTTTCTCTTTCTTTCTTTCTTTCTTTTTCTTTCTTTCCTGTCGATTTACTTTCTATCTTTCCATACAAGTTATTTCCTCTTCTTTCTTTCTTTCATTCTCTCTTTCTTTCTTTCTTCTTTCTTTCTTTCTTTCTTTTCTTCCTTCTTTCTTTCATGTCGATTCACTTTCTATCTTTCCATACAAGTTATTTCCTCTTCTTTCTTTCTTTCCCCATTTCTCTCTTTCTTTCTTTCTTTCTTTCTTTCTTTCTTTCTTTCTTCCTTCCTTTCTTTCTTTCCTGTCGATTCACTTTCTCTCTTTCCATACAAGTTATTTCCTCTTTCTTTCTTTCTTCATTTCTCTCTTTCTTTCTTTCTTTCTTTCTTTCTTTCTTTCTTTCCTGTCGATTCACTTTCTATCTTTTGATACAAGTTATTTTCTCTTTCTTTCTTTTCTTCTTTTCTTTCTTTCCTGTCGATTTACTTTCTATCTTTCCATACAAGTTATTTCCTCTTTCTTTCTTTCTTCATTTCTCTCTTTCTTTCTTTCTTTCTTTCTTTCTTTCTTTCTTTCTTTCTTCCTTTCTTTCTTTCATGTCGATTCACTTTCTATCTTTCCATACAAGTTATTTCCTCTTTCTTTCTTTCTTTCCCCATTTCTCTCTTTCTTTCTTTCTTTCTTTCTTTCTTTCTTCCTTCCTTTCTTTCTTTCCTGTCGATTCACTTTCTCTCTTTCCATACAAGTTATTTCCTCTTTCTTTCTTTCTTCATTTCTCTCTTTCTTTCTTTCTTTCTTTCTTTCTTTCTTTCTTTCCTGTCGATTCCCTTTCTATCTTTCCATACAAGTTATTTCCTCTTTCTTTCTTTCTTTCTTTCTTTCTTTCGTGTTCCCTTTCTTTTCCTTTCCTTTTCCTCTTACCACTTCTTCCTTTATGTAAAAAGCCCTTGAGCAAACACTCTCAAAACATGGCCACTTATTCTACTTACTCAGTCTCGGCCTCAGTTGAATTTAATTTTTTGTTATTTTACTTTTCATTTTTTGTTATTACTTGTTTTCTTCATTGAACAACCTGTTTTCTTTTTTTAACTTGGCTTTTACATTCAATTGTTTTCTAAATTTTCTTGTTAAACTGACATTCCCTTTGACTGTCAAGTACTTCCCCTTTTCAATCTCGAATCCAATTCAACATTCTGCCATTTACACTGACTTGCCCGTTCAACTGTTTAAGTGTTAACAGTGATAAGAACTTAGAACTCTTAGAACGTAAAAAAAAGCCGTAAGTGTATGTGGGGATTTTAAAAATACGGAAAAAACCCATAAAAAAACCAACAAACTCCCGTGAGGCCTTTAGCGAAAGAACCCGTTTGCGCAAGTCCGACAAAAAGAACTGACTCCCTACCCCCAAAATAATACCTCGGCCATTCGAACTGAGACCGTAATTGGATCTAGTTGGCCCTATTAGCCGGGGAGATTTTCCTTTGCTATAGGCCACTATGACCTGGTCAATAAAGCCTAAGTCATAAAGCCACCCTCTGCCTTTGTCTCTTTCCTTTTCGTTCCTTGAATTCCATTTCAGCATACCAGCCTACAAGAAATACGAACCAGCTTTTATTGGGGACAAGATACCAATACCAAATGACATAACTTAGCCCCAAATGTAAAAGAGATGTTGGCATTTAAGATCAAATATATTTTATCTTTAATCTTATTGAATATAAATTCAAGTTTAGTATTATCTGCGTTATTCGGACTATTGTCCTCATCTTCATTGTTATATGTACAACGTTTCGGCCGATGTGCCCTCCGGTCTTCTTTATGTATTTCTTGTCGGACTCGGGAACGTTCTCGGACTCGGGAACCTTTTCGGACTCGGGGAAACTTCTTTTCGGTCTCGGGAACCTTCTTGGCGTTATCAGAAACCTTCTTGTAGTAATCAGAAACCTTCTCGTCGTAATCGGGAGCCATCACGGAACTTTGAACCTAACCCTTTATTCAGTCCACGGGGTTATCCTGTTCTCATTCCGCTAACCATAGCTGGGGTAGAGGCGTTAAGCTGTGTTAATTATTATTCTATGTTACTGCTGCCCTTAAACAGGATTGAACCTGAAGTCTAGAGATTACTGTCCCTTAGAACTGTCTTAACCTAACTCCTTTATTCACTAGGCCATGCGTCCAATTGGACACATGGCCTAGTGGATAAATAGTCCGAATAACGCAGATAATACTAATCATCAAGCCTCGTCTCAAACACTCAGAGAAATTGAAGTTTCATTCATTAACAGAATTAAAATGTCCCAATTACCGCCAAAAAAGGGATAGAGACAAGACAATTATATTGTGTATAAAATGTGGGTAATATTTTATTATTTTCAGTGTAAGAGTGTGTAGTTTGCTAAACTTTATAGCTTTAGCGGTCTTTGAAGAGTCACAAACAATATATTAAGTAACAAGTTATTTACTTACGAACAACCACCAAAAAAAGGGATAGAGACAAGACAATTATATTGTGTATAAAATGTGGGTAATATTTTATTATTTTCAGTGTAAGAGTGTGTAGTTTGCTAAACTTTATAGCTTTAGCGGTCTTTGAAGAGTCACAAACAATATATTAAGTAACAAGTTATTTACTTACGAACAACCACCAAAAAAAGGGATAGAGACAAGACAATTATATTGTGTATAAAATGTGGGTAATATTTTATTATTTTCAGTGCAAGGGTGTGTAGTTTGCTAAACTTTATAGCTTTAGCGGTCTTTGAAGTTTCACAAACAATATATTAAGTAACAAATCACTTACTTATCTTTGAGTTTTCAAGGGTGAAGTATATTTGTAGTGGGCTCGTTATTGTCTGTTTCGTGTTGGTTCTAGTTGTCATCGCTGCTTCTCGTCCACTGCTGCTATTGTTCTGCCCTAGACATCTGACTTGTCCTAGTAGCGGTGCTGTTCTGGTCAAGTCCGACCCGTCCGGGTGCTTAAACTGTTCTTATGATTTCTAGGGTCTCGCCCCGACCCTTCTGGTCCCTTACTTCCGGTCCTGAATAAGGGGCAGATAACACATATTTCTCAAATCAAGTTAAAAATTGACGATGAAAAGATCATAGAGTCAGGGCTGTAAAATAATGATATGTGGAAAAACTCAAGATTTTAGTTATACATTACGTAATTGTGGAAATTAACTAGAATTTGGGATGACGTGTGAAAGGCTAACCTGTTGGCTTCTGATTGGTCGAGGCGTGTCAACAGTGATAAGAGTGAAATAGAGAATGATAATTTGGGGAGTTTTATCTTAGTTTTTGAAGGAGGCGGACATCAGAGTCTGAGCTGAGCGTTTGAAGAGAACAGACGCAAGGAGAATGTCTGTCTTCCAAGGCATTTTACTTGGGTTTAAAATAAAATAGATGAGCTCTGAGAAAAAAGAAAAATGTCTTGTGTTCCTTATTAAGAACTGTCAACGGACAGAAGATTATCGGAAACATTATAGATAAATTATCTGCCCCTGGCACCAGAGGGCGAATCGCCAATATACGATATTGGCGTCTAAATTAAATTCTATAACGAAAGTAACTTATCGTGTTGGGCAGTCAACCAGCGAGTCGTGCTTTCCTTAATTTGAACCACGTATCTTTGAGGCGTAACACAGATTCTCAAAGATACGTGGTTCAAAGTTAAGTGACCTGAAAAAATGTAAAAGTTTTTAAATAAAATAACTGGTGTATTATATCTTTTATTCATTAATATATAAACACTGAAAATTTCATTAAATTCAGTTAATTCCCTGATTTTTGGTATTTTTTTTTTCTTTCGGCGAGGTGACATACGATGGTGGAATTTAGGCCCGTTAAGTTCGATTTAATCGTAATATCTTATCTACTGAATGCGTAATGAGATTCTTGCAATATCTATTAATAATGGAGATTCGCTTCCGGTTTTTGTCTATAACAAAAATTACGTCACTGCTTACGTCACATTACCCAAAATCGTCATAACATAGAATAAATACACTCTTTTTTTTTCTTTCGGCGGGGTGACATACGATGGTGGAATTTAGGTCCGTTAAGTTCGATTTAACCAAAAAGTATTTTGAAATAATTTCTGTATATTCACATATTCGGTAACATAAAGAATTTTGCACCCCCACCCCTAAAAAAATCAACAAACAAACAAAAAAAAGCCCTTTCCAATGTTAATCAATATATTGTATGAATAAACAAAATCATTTCTTTGTTGGTGTTCTTTCAACTTATTTGCGTATAGATTCTTTGGTAATTTATGAGGAAGTGCGTCCCGGTCTCCTGCCTCAGAAATTGCTACCCGGTGACTATTAAAATAACGTCCCCAGCTATGTCGTCTCAGATTTTCTTTTATTCATGTTTGTTTAATGTCTTGTTTTTAGTTTAAATAAACAAGAATTACGACAAAAAAGAAGCGACACCCCACAAATACATTTACTTGTAGAAAATATCTATCTATCTATCTCCATTTGTTCATATCTATCTATATTATTTTGTTTATCTATCTCAGTCTACTCCAAACTATATATCCATCTTCATATCTAAACAAGAATTACGACAAATTACGATAAATAAACAAGAATTACGACAAAAAAGAACCGATACCCCACAAATACATTTACTTGTAGAAAATGGAGATCTGTAATATATACACATATGTTACTTTAGGTTTCTGAGTACAGTGTGTTACAATTTGTGTAGCCATTTTAGGGTTCTTGTTGAAAGCAGTTTTACAGTGGAGATCCCTTGTGGCATAAATGTTGATCCTTTCTTGAAGTAGAAAGATGTAGTGTCAGTTTTAGTTCTTGTCTATTGATTTGCCCTCAAAAGCTTAGAATTGATCCTGTCTTGAAAAAAAAGTATTTTGAAATAATTTCTGTATATTCACATATTCGGTAACATAAAGAACTTTGCACCCCTACCTCCCCTAAAAAAATCAACAAACAAACAAAAAAAGCCCTTTTCAATGTTAATCAATATATTGTATGAATAAACAAAATCATTTCTTTGTTAGTGTTCTTTCAACTTATTTGCTTATAGATTCTTTTGTCAATATGAAAATTCATACGTCCATGTTCACAGAACCATTTCCCGCTCAAATCTTAATCACGTGCCCCCTACACTTCAACCGTCATTTCGGACTTCGTAAGGACCTTCAAAGCAAAACAATGAATGCCTATTCCTTGCTATTGTAAATTTCACACAATGCCCTGATTATTAGAACTCTTCGGTGAAAGAGACAAATTATGCTTTTAGTAGCTGATGCCATGACACCCAGTAGGCCATGGTAAGTGTTTTTATTCGAACTGGCAGCAGTCCAACCGTTCTCTGCACTCTAAACTCAACCAATCAGAAAAGAGCTGAGAAAACAGCATTGGCTCATTTCGGAACACTAGCGCCCTCTACCCTACCACCAATAAATTGATCTTCTTAATAGAATGTTGTTTTTAAGAATCAATTGAGGAAATAATTCTATTCTATTTTTTTTTTTTTTAGACAAAAACGATACTGAAAAAAAAAGATGATGATATATTTTTTTATCAATTAGTCTATCAGATTTATTGATTAGGTTCTGAGTAGTTTTTTGTTTCTTTGTTTTCTTTTTCTTTTGTTGTTGTTGCTGTGAAGGAGGTTAAATCATTTATATGATTTAGTATAAACTAACTTAAAAGCCACCCAATCGAGCCACAATTAAGCTAGCTCCTGTTGAGAGCACTTGCAAAATTGACATTCTTTTACAGTTTCCGCGAAAAACAAATTCTATTTCTGGCTACAATTGTTCGAACATATAACGACGTACTTTTGCTTTCTCCTGTCTACGTAACGGTGGGGGAGCTTTATTAAATCTATTTTGCTTTTGGTTTTATTTTGTTTTTTAAATAAAAAAGATACTGAAAAAAAAAATCCGAAAATTAAGATAGCTTTTATCAATTAGTCTATCAGATTTATTGATTAGGTCAGTGAGTAGTTTTTTTGTTTGTTTGTTTGTTTCTTTCTTTTTTCTTTTTTTGCTGGGAAGGAGGTTAAATCATTAATTTGATTCAGTATAAACTAGCTTAAAAGCCGCCCCATCGAGGAACAATTTCCGTGAAAACCAAATTCTATCTCTGGCTACAATCGTTCGAACATGTAACGACGTACTTTTGCTTTTTCCTGTCGACGTGACGGTGGGGGTTCTTTATAATTCTATTCTGTTATTTATTTATTTATCTATTTATTCTATTAATAAAAACGATACTAAAAAAATCCGAAAATGAATATAGTTTTCATCAATCAAGGTCTATTGATTAAGTCACTGACTGTGTAATTTTTTTTGTTTTTTTTTCTGGGAAGAAGGTTAAATCTTTAATATGATTTATCACAAACTAGCGTAAAAGTCGTCATATCGAACCGCAATTAAGCTAGCTCCAGTGGAGGGCTCTTGCAAAATTAACATTCTTTAACAGTTTCCGCAAAAACCAAATTCTATCTCTGGCTACAATCGTTCGAACATGTAACCACGTACATTTGCTTTCTACTGTCTACGTGACTGTGGGGGAGCTTTATCAGTCGATTCTGTTTGTTTGTTTTTTTGTTTTTTTTAAAATAAAAATGATGATATGAAAAAATATCCGAAAATGAATATATTTTTTTTTCTTTTTTTTTTGCTGGGAAGAAGGTTACATCATTTATATGATTTAGTATAAACTAGCTTAAAAGCCACGCTATCGAGCCGCAATTAAGCTAGCTCCTATTAAAAGGGCTCTTTCAAAATTGACATTCTTTCACAGTTAACAATGTGTTTCTCCGTTTAGCCGCTAAGTGTCGGTTCCAAGCAGTAAGCGCAAAAAAAAAAAATTCTATTTCTGGCTACAATCGTTCGAACATGTAACAACGTACATTTGCGTTCTCCTGTCTACGTGATGTGGGGGAACTTTATAATTTTTTTTTTTTTACAAAAACGATACTGAAAGGAAATCCGAAAATGATGATAATTTTTTGCAATTAGTCTATCAGATCTATTGATCAGGTAACCGACTGAGTTTGTTTGTTTGTTTGTTTGTTTTTTCAGAGAAAGGGGCTAAATCAGTATAATGATTTAGCATAAACTAGCTTAAAAGCCGTGCTATCGTGTCGCAATTAAGCTAGCTCCTATTGAGAGCTCTTGCAAAATTGACATTCTTTCAATTTCTGTGAAAACCAAATTCTATCTCTGGCTACAATCGTCCGAACACGTAACGACGTATATTTGCTTTCTCCTGTCGACGTGACGGTGGGGGAGCTTTATCATTCGATACTGTTTTTTTTTTATTTTTTTATTTATTTATTTTTTTAAATGAAAATGATATTGAAAAAATATGCGAAAATGAATATAGTTTTTATCAATTAGTCTATCAAGATCTATTGATTAGGTCACCGGCTGAGTATTTTTTTTTCTTTCTTTCTTTTTTTGCTGGGAAGGAGGTTAAATCATTAATATGATTTAGTATAAACTAGCTTAAAAGCCATCCTATCGAGCCACAATTAAGCTAGCTCCTGTGGAGGGCTCTTGCAAAATTGTCATTTTTTCACAGCTACCTCCGTTTAGCTGCTAAGTATCGAAACAAATTATATTTCTGGCTACAATGGTTCGAACATGTAACAACGTACATTTGCGTTCTCCTGTCTACGTGACGTGGGGGAACTTTATGGTTTTTTTTTAAACAAAAACGATACTGAAAGAAAATCCGAAAATGATGATAATTTTTTGCAATTAGTCTATGAGATCTATTGATCAGGTAACCGACTGGGTTTGTTTGTTTGTTTGTTTGTTTGTTTTTCAGTGAAAGGAGCTAAATCATTAGCTAGAAAATATATGCACCCTCCGGGTGCAAGTATTTAAGTTTTAATGTTATAGAATATCAGATTAGATTAGAAAGGCTAATAAAACTAAATAAGAATGCAGATAAAAAGACCACTCCCGTCTTTCATTGCTAAATCTTCCTAATTTAACTAATTAGTTAAAATAGGAAGTAAAGAATAAAATGACAGTTGTTTTTTGTTAATGGATTTCTTTTAAGATTTATCCCCGAGATTTTTGCTCATATTCATTAAGATAAAACCAAACAATCAGAAATCAATAACACTAAGTACATATTTAACAAAATCAAATTTTTAATATCAATATGCAAATTAGCCTTCCCGTTCACACTATAAACCGCTATTTTGTTGTAATATAAATACAATTGCATGTTATAAGTATCTAGATATGTTTAACAGTATTAATAATGTAAAATAATTTTATCAATAATTGATGTCTTAATAAAAATAATGATGGATAAATAGAGAATGTGACATAAATAACTAAGGGAATTGTGACTTGAGTAGTAATATAATTTCGGTTACAGACAGAAAAACACGCAATCTCCATTATAATAATATTTAGTATAAACTAGCTTAAAAGCCGCCTTATCGAGACACAATTAAACTAGCTCCTATACAGGGCTCTTATAAAATTTACATTATTTCATAGTTACCACCCTGTTTCTCCGTTTAGCCACTAGGAGGCGGTTCCAAGCAGTAAGCGCGAAATTTAAATTCTATCTCTGGCTATTTCGTTCGAACATGTAACGACGTACATTTGCGTTCTCCTGTCTAAGTGACAGGATGGGGAAGAGGAGCTTTATAATTTTATTCTTAAAAAAAAAAAAAAAATTCGAAAATAAAGATAGTTTTTTTTTTACAGTCTATTAGATCTCTTGATTAGTTCACTGAGTTGGTTTTTATTTGTTTCTTTATATTTTTACAGGTTGTCTGGCCGGTTGGTTGGGTTTTACGGCATGTCAACCCCTGTTGGGTTATTTTATGCCGAAGACGTTTTGTTTTATTCATTTTTGGTAGGTATTCAATTTTTTTAAAACTCATTTTTTATGTATTTAACTTATATGTATTTTAATGGTACTTTAACAGGTGCTGCCACTCCGGGTCAGAGTGGACCTGGGAGTAATGGATGATAAAAGGATACTCCACACGTTGCTGTTTGTTTGGCCTCTGTTCATATTACAGACGCCCATCAGAATGGTTAGAGTCGCAAACTTGCACTCAGTGGTCGTTGATTATAGTTTAATTGTGCGTATGGGTGTGTGTGTGCTCACGTGCACGCGCGTGTGTCTGTGTATGTGTGTGTGTGTGCATTTGTGTATGTGTGTGGATTTAATCGTAAATGAATACCAATGTGTGCTGGTTGGTTGGTTGGGTTTTTCCAACATGTCAATCCTTATTTTTCTATATTTTTGTAGTGAGGCTTGATGTGAATAATTTAGAATTTTCGGACTGTTGTCCTCGTCTTCATTGTGGTATGTATAAACACAACGTTTCCGCCGCTGTATTCTCTGGTGTTCCCGGTGTATTCTTCGACGTCTATTTGATCAACTGTCAAACTATCAAAATCCATTTCCCAGGTTGGATCATTACTAGGCTAGGAAACACAGGGAACACACGAGGAAGGCTGGGGGATACAGCGGCCGAAACGTTGTGTTAATACATACCACAATAAAGATGAGGAAAACAGTCCGAAAAATCAAAATTATTCATGTCAATCCTTGTTGGGTTATTTAATGCCAAAGTCGTTTTGTTTTATTCATTCTTGATGGGTACTCAATTTTATTAAACACAATTTTTTAAACACATGATTTAAAACTCATTTTTTTCTATTGAACCCATAGATGTGACCCTAACAGGTACTACCACTCCGGATCAAAGCGGACCTTGTAGTAATGGTCATGATGGGGCACTTTTCAGATATCCAGAGTTGGAACTTCATTATCAGAGAGAGTTTAACGTCATACCCAGGACACTAAGACCCACAGCCACCGCCTTCTAGCACATATAAGATAAAAAGGGTGTAAGGATTAAAGTTCCAAATGCAAAACAAAGCCTTCACAAAACGTTTCCATCACGTCGGGGTCACCAGTTGTAAGATTCAAAGTGATAATACTTACAGATAAAACTCCGACAAAGGTTGATAGACAAAACATTTTATATACAGCACAGAATAAACAGGGTACATAATACATAGAGGTGTACATAAACATACATACATAAGTAATATAAATACATATACAAGAGTAGAGATAATGACACATTCATGAATGGTAAAATACAAGATATTTAGGTATCAAGGAGATACCTAAATGTACATAAAAACGTAGTTATGTATACATGACTAAAGAATAGTCATATATCGTACAAGAGATTTACTAGCAGTGAGTGGCCAGTGTTAAGGGCCGAAGCCCCAACAAGAAGAGGGTGGTCTACCTCATTGTGTCTCGTAGATCGAGCAGCAGAGAGAGAGAGAGAGAGAGAGAGAGAGAGAGAGAGAGAGAGAGAGAGAGAGAGAGAGAGAGACGTTCAAATCAGCCGCTTAAATATCAAAGGCCCCTAGCGGGAACCAGCGAAACCAAACGGGCAGACAACTCTCCAGGCGAATACGAAAATAACGCCTACAAGGGCAACAGGACCGGGAAAACCATATTGGTGCTAGGGCTTGACGGAACCAGTCGATTGATCGGAGCCCCCTCTCCCCCGACCGACCGTTAGCAGGATCATATTAAGTGATAGTATTCAGCGTTAGGTTATTTATGGATACCTTAATGTATTATAAAGACTTAGTCTTAGTATTATCTGCGTTATTCGGACTATTGTTCCCATCTTTATTGTTATTTGTACAACGTTTCGGTCGATATGCCCTCCGGCCTTCTTCAGGTATTTCTTGTCGGACTCAGGAACCTTCTTTTCGAACTCGGGAACCTTCTCGGACTCGGGAACCTTCTTTTCGAACTCGGGAACTTTCTTGTCGTAGTCGGGAACCTTCTTGTCGTAATCGGGAGCCATCACGGAACTTCGAACCTAACCCTTTATTCAGTCCACGTGGTATCCTGTTTTCATTCCGCTAACCATAGCTGGGGCAGTAGTTGTGTTAATTATTTTTCTATGTTACTGTCTCTACTCAGGATTGAACCCTGAATCCAGAGATAACTGTCACTTAGAACTGTCTTAACCTAACTACCTTATCCACTAGGTCATGTGTCCAATTGAAGAAGAAGGTTCCCGAGTCCGAGAAGGTTCCCGAGTCCGACAAGAAATAACTGAAGAAGGCCGGAGGGCATATCGGCCGAAACGTATTAAGATGGGGACAAATTTATGGATAACGAAGATAATACTAATCATCAAGCCTCATCTCAAACATTCAGAGACTTAGTCTTAGTTTCAAACTAATATACGCTAATTCTTCTACCCCTTTTTTGAAGTGCGGGTCGGTCTTAACCCTCTGCAGAGGTTATAGTAGTCATGGTTCTGCAACAGAGAGAACAGAAACAGAAAGAGGCGTATTAGAGAGGTTTAAGGTCCTATTTGAGTGTTTCTTAGTTACCATACAAAACAGAAATAACAGAATTATTCCTCTTATCTATGGATGCCCTAATGTGTTATAACACTTAGTTTTAAATTGATATACACTAATTCTTATACCCCTTTTTGGGGGGTTGGGTTTTGCCTCTCTGAATAGGTTATAGTCAAGTTATTCTAAGATTCACCGACAGAGAGAACAGAAAGAGGCGTATTAGATAGGTCTAAGGGTTATTTCTTATAAGTCCAACATAAACAAAGGGGAAGCACTCTTGACTGATAAATTATTTATTTATTTATTGATCTACTAGGAAAAAAGACGGGGTTAGGTTTAGGTTTAGGGTTAGGGTTTAGGGTAAGGGTTTATGGTTAGGGTTTGGTTTAGGGTTTAGGGTTAGTTTAATGGGAAAATAAATGAATAATTTATCAGTCAAGAGTGGTTCCCCTTTGTTTATGTTGGACTTATAGGAAATAACTGGTTTAAGGTTTTAGCCCGATTTGAGTGTTTCTTGGCTACCATACAAACATAAATAAATAGTCGGATCATTTTAAATAATAATATTAAGCGTTAGGTTATCTATGGATGTCTTAAGGTGTTATAAAGACTAAGACTTAGTTTCAAATTAATATACACTAATTCTTATACCCCTTTAATTTTATTGTGTGAGTGGGGGTCTTACCCTTTTGCAGGGATTATTGTCAGGTTATTCTAAAATTTGCTGACAGTAAAAACAGAAACAGAAAGGGGCGTACTAGAGAGGTTTATGTTTTTTATTCCTATTTGCGTCCTTCTTGGCTACCATACAAAAAAATAAATAAATAAAATAATTCCTCTTTTCTTGTCTAATGATAGTTGAATCTCATCTAAGTCGGCCGGATCATTTTAAGTGATTAACATCCGAATAAAAATTGGGAGAGAGAGAGAGAGAGAGAGAGAGAGAGAGAGAGAGAGAGAGAGAGAGAGAGAGAGAGAGAGAGAGAGAGGAAAAGAAAAAGAAAAGAAAAGTAATATAACGTGTTTGTCCACTTTTTTTTCTCATCACCCAGACGGTAATTACAGTTAATGGCTTTTGAGTTGTGTCCAAGTGCAAGAACCAACAAGATCCACTTGTAAAGAAAGAGAACTTGTTTTTGTCTACACCATAACTTGAGGCTACAAGTTTTATGGAACGTATATATCTAAGTTTTGAATAAGTATAAATAATTTGTCTGTATTTTTTTAGATGAGGCTTGATGCATATGCAGCGTAATTATCATGGTCTACGGTTAATTCGGGGATTGGAAAGAAAACGGTAATCGGATTTCTGGAGAAAGAGAAGAAAAAGAAATGAGAACAAAAAGAGGTTAAAGTTTGGAATTGTAAACACTCAATGAGTGCCAGCCATTGACCGACCAATGACCCCTGAACTAGATTTAAAAATAAAAACGGAAGTCCCAGGTTTTCTGTAGAGGGTGGAAGGGGCCACAAACGGAAGAAGAGAAAAATCGGTCTTTTTCGTCTGGGCCTTCGTTAGAGGCAGACATGAGTTTCTTGAGGTCCCACGGTGACGTGTCTAAGCTAACAATGAATAGAGCGCATGAACGTGATTTATGATAGAACAGCTTGATCCCCCCTCCCCCTCTCTCTCTCTCTGAAAAAGAACCCACGAGCCTAAAAAGAAATAAACAACCTCTTGTTGACTATACGACATCGTATGTTGTTTCTCTGAGCTAACAACGGCTACTACTACTAACGACGACTACTATAACTCGAGCTTGGCCCCTACGCAACACAAATAATAATTTGCCTAGTTGGATAATTACTATACACGGATATAACAGGAAGGCTGGAGAATATAGCGGCCGAAACGTTGTGTCTATACATAATATTTTCGATGTTTTGGACTGTTTTCCTCATCTTCATTGTAGTACGTATCAACACAACGTTTCGGACGTTGTAACCTCCGGCCTTCCTCAGGTGTTTCCGGTATATTCTTCGACGCCTGTTTGATCAACTGTCAAATTCTTAAAAAGGATTTCCCAGCCTGGATCATTACTATGCTCGGATATACAGGGAACACTTAAGGAAGGCCGGAGGATAAAGCATCCGAAACGTTGTGTTTATACGTAGCACAATAAAGCTGAGGACAACAGTCCGAAAAATTAAATTATAAATAACTATAAAATATATGGTATAAATCCAATGATATGGAGGCGCGTGTGCTAGTGGTTAAAGTCGTGGAAAATGGACTCGTCGATTCGAGTTCCTAGCCGAAGCTGTTGGCATTTCATATAGCGCTAATACCCTTGGGGAAAGGTATGAATCCATATATTCTCCCTCCAGCTATGGGTTAAATAGTAGGGAAGCCTGGGCCCTTCAGCCTTGGGTAGGTAACCAGTCTAGGAGAGGGATAACTCTGAATTCAAAATTCCTGAGGTCGGTCGTTGATTGGGTTTGTGGCAACCCTTGATGCACCAATTCTTTCCTATCGACTGTGCCAAAAAGTGTGGATGGTCCAACACAAGCCTTCACCACTATAAACTAATCACTGTGTAGATGTTCATTGTATGAACACTCATACGTCGATCGACGGGAGAGTCCATCATAAATCCATATGAAATGGAGATTATGTATCTGTCTGTCTGTAACTGAAACTGCCTCACCACCAACGTCACGATTCCCTTAGTTATTTATGTTATGTTCTCAATGATTATTAAATATTCATTTTCTAATCTTAATTAGCATCTTATGTTTTAAGAATGTCTTTATAAAGGTCTACTTGAGATAGATTTGCCTCAAAACAGCCCACATTATTAATGTGGTTTTTACTTCGCATCCCACATGTGTGGGTCAGGCACAAGGCCCTATTAATGTGGGACCACCAACAAGCCGAAGCTCATGGGATGGCAGGCACAAAACATGCGTGGATCCCATCGGCATACCCCCTCAAGGGGGTGCGTCAGACACTGGGCAATAAACCCAGTCCTGTCCCTTTAAATCAAGGGGGCAGGTGTTCCCTGGGGTGGGCACCTAGGATCACGTCGTTAATTTCATTAATAGTCCAGTGGTTGAAGCCACTGGATCCACAAGTGCCGAAAGGCCCTTAAGGTATTTCCTCTCATCCCACTTATGAAGGCCTGACACAAGGACATTTTATGTGGGTTCATCCACGAGTCGATACTCATGGGTGGTAGGTGCAAAAAATGCTTTGATCCCGTCGGCAGGGGGTGCTTGATGCACTGGCAATAAACCTAGCCCTGCCCCTTTAAATCAAGGGGACAGGTGTTGCCTGGGGGATAGCCCCCTGGAGTCAACGCTGTTAATTTCATTAATAGACACAGGCCCCGAAAGGCCCATATTATTAATGTGTTTAAAATCCTGCAATGTTTTTTATATATCATTAAGAAATAAAGGTTTGCATAGTACATGGTGTGAATAATTTGCATACCGGTTTTAATAAAACCGTGTTTAAGAAATATTGTTATTGATTTCTAATAATATTGTTTTATTCTCAAACGTATTAAAAGCAATCCTATGTATCATTTTGTAGCGATTGTTTGCCCCTGTTTGGTCTGGAAGAGTTATCTTCCCTTGCCACAAGTTTTCTAGGGGGCCATGGTATTTAGTCAGCAAAGCGCGAATTTTGAGTTCTCTTTTCTCCGGGACAGCAGACAAGACTCATGGGTTAGACATTTGCGTCAATACCTTTTATGTGGGAGGCTTGGCCCTCCCCCAGCCTAAGTATGTGACATTCCTTCTAGACTCTCCATAACTTCTGCATGACGAAGTCCTATTTTCTGTATACACATCTATAATTGTGTTTTTTTTATGTATTTGCTTTTATACCAATCTAGTACCTCATAATTTGTATATGTATTCATGTCTTAAATATACTAGCAAATATATGCACCCTCCGGGTGCAAGTATTTAAGTTTTAATGTAATAATATATTGTATTAAATTATAAAGGCTAATGAAACTAAATAAGAATGCAGGTAAAAAGATTTGAAACAGAGGGGGGTATAATCGAAAAATAGAACAACTGAAACTTACTCTCCCATCACGCTCGTCTTTCATTGTTATTTTTTCTAATTTAAGTATTTAGTTAAAAGAGGAAGTGAAGAATAAAATGACAGTTATTTTTTCTTGTTAACGGCTTTCATTTAAGATTCATTGAAGAAATGTTTGCTCATATACATTAAAATAAAACCAAACAGTTAGAAATCAATAATACTAAGCACATATTTATTAAAATCGCATTTTTAATATCAATATGCAAATTAGCCTTCCCGTTCACACTGTAAACCTCTATTTTGTTGTATATATAAATATAATTGCATATTATTAGTATGTAGATATGGTTAACAGTATTAATAATATAAAACAATTTTATTAATAATTGAGGTTTAAATAAAAATAAAATCATTGAGAATGTGATATAAATAATTAAGGGAATTTGTGACTTGAGTAGTAATATAGTTTCGGTTACAGACGGAAAAACACACAATCTCCATTATAATAAGATTTCCGTCGCTCTCCAGAATAAAGTATGTTATTGTTCTAAAACTTTGTCGGAATGTTTTATGTACACACATGTACCCACGCTGGAAGGTTACTTTAAGCCTTCCAACTTAAATATAACTTCTTTACACTATGTTAAAATCCTATGTATAATTTTATATTGAAATCAATTAGAAAAAAGTAAAAATAGGCATAATCTATTGGGATGGATATGAGTCAAACAGGGCTATGTTCTCTTGCTGCAATTTTTCGCCCATAGGGGATTGCTGTATAAAAACAGCGACCCGGGAGAAAATCTCTCTTTCTCTCGGTCTGGTAACCACTGCACATTGGTTAGGCGCTTTGTGCCTCTGTCCCTTAAGTGGGGGTCTTTGCCCTCCAGCAAACTATCAGTAAGTTACTTATTTCTACATGTAACTCTATATTACTTCTTTAGGACTTAGTCCTACAACTTTGTGTATATTTATCTATCTTTTGTCTATATCTTACTGTACTTTGCCATGAGTATGTGCATACCTGTCATGTATGTATTTTATCCGCGTGTTCACAAAATAAAGTCTGTTTGTTATGTTGGATTGTCTTCCCTTTGCCCGGAAGAGTTATCTTCCCTTTGGGTTCCCGTTTTTGACCACCAGGGGTTTTTGGTATTTAAGCGCCTGTTTTGAACTCTCTCTCTCTCTCTCTCTCTCTCTCTCTCTCTCTCTCTCTCTTCTCTGGGACTTGTCAACTATGGGTTAGGACAATTTGTATACACCCTCCCTGTGTGGGGTTCTCACCCCCACACAGGCATTAGTAAGTGACTTTCTTATGGACTCTCCATAACCCTTTATTACTGCTATATTCTAGATATATCTACTTTGCACCCTTCTTTTTATGTGTCATTCACATGTACATTATGTATTTTTGTCACGTATATGTATTTCATGTCTTATAAGTTTCTCCATGTGTTGTACTTATATTAAAGTCCATGTTATGTTTAACACCCTTGGTCGGAGTTGTTTGTTCAACTAATTATAATTTATATCATAACCTTGAACCCAACAGTTATTTTATATAACTTCTTTGTTGGGTTAATTTATGTACACATATGTACCCACGTTGGAAGGTTACTTTGAACCTTCTAACAACATAGAAGAACATTCCTATCTTATAAATCTTTTTTGTGTTCATATCTAATTTCATTATTCTTTCTAATTCAATATGATATCTGATTATATTAAAACTTAAATACTTGAGTCCAGAAGACACATATTTTTGCTAGTAACTATTACATATGATATATCAGTGTTGTAGGATACACCACATCTTATTTCCATATATTATTCTTACGTTTTAATTATTTTTTGAAATATATTGTCTGAGGATGGGGGTTTAAAAATTCAATGTCATAGGGTTTGTGTCATAAGTAAATAAAATCATCAAATCTAATAAAGAAATAAAAAAAATAAAAAATTTAAGATGGAAATTTAGTTCTGTCACCCTCAAATAAAATGTTACAAGCATCTATAAATTATGAATTAAATTATTAATTAAATAATTACTTTGAATATTTTACTCATAAATTTTACACGAAATCATATGTATTTATTTATTTGTAAACTTTTTAGTTAACCTCTTGAAAATGAAAAAAAAAGGACTATTTCTTGTTTGTAAATAATTTTCTCGTAAAACTCTATACGTTAGATAACTTTGAGTATATATTAAAAGAAAAGAAACTATATATAAATACATAATTCTGGGTATGTATTTATTAAAATTTGTTTTAAAAAACAATTAAGACCGTCTAAGGGTGCATACTCAAATTTTGAGTGTATATACAATAAGTGTGTTCTTTATTCTATGTATTGACAGTTTTGGGTAATGTAACGTAAGCAGTGGCGTAGTTTCAGTTACAGAGGAATTGAGACTGAATCTCTATTATTAATAAAAGATGATAATAAAACTGTCCTCTTAGATTTAATCATCACTACGAATACAAAGGAATTTTAGTCGGTCAAACACAACAGCACGAACAAACATTTCCGTTGGCTTAACTACATATCAGTACATTGATACATAGTTATTTACTAAGCTTAGCTTAGATGTGGCACAAGGCCAGAAATGTTGGGCGCCCAATGACAATCGAACTCACTAACAATGGTCTGCAAATCGAGCTTGCTAACCATTACACCACGTAAGGTGCCCAATTGATACATACATACACCTGCGAGACTATTTCAGATATGCCATGTAATGCGTGTAACAATCTAATTTTCACTGTGAAATTTAACCCCCCCCCACACACACACACACTATATTTTGCACAATAAAACTTGCCTAAAGGTTAATATTATCTCGAAAAAATTTTTGTCCATTCCAAAGAAGAAACATTAAATAAAATCATGATGGTTTAAAAAAAAATTTCAGCTCACGGAAATAATGAAAATGATGAACAAAAAACAATGTTTACATTTTTGCACCGTTAAATCAATTGAAATTTAACGTAGCCAAAAACAAGTTATGATAAGAGGCTTTTAAAAAAAAAATTCTATAAAAAATCAATTAATGTTCCGATTTTCACGAAAATTTCCATAATTACTTACCTTTTAATGAAAATATGTCTGAAATAGTTTTTTCTTAACATATATTAGGTGAAATGGTCTGCAAATCGGGCTTGCTAACCATTACACCACGTAAGGTGACCAATTGATAATCTTCATACAATGACTGCTATTTACACAGTAGCATTGCAACCAACAAAGCCTTCATCAGATGATGAATCTGGGCTCAGGCATGGTTTCGGAGCCGAAGGATCATTACCATTAACCCAGAGCACCCCAGCAGTATCTCACGATACCACCAGACTTTTTCGGTTTGATGTCACAATGTAGGACTGCCATATCCACGCTGATGCGGTTAGAGCTTTCTCCTGGATCTTTTTTATGTATTTCCTCTTGTCTGGTGGAGAAAGTCCAAGTTTAGACAAAAATGCCAATACATACATACAAGGTGTTTTTTTTTTACAATGGGATTTTAATGGGATATAATCTTTATAGCTGATTGTAATCTAGAGATGTCATTATTTATAATTTTGGTTGGTTGGTTTATTGATTTTAATGGCATATCAACCCGTCTGGGGTTATGTCATCCTATTAGTTAGGAAGTAGTATTTGTTATGTATTTATATTTATACTTTTTAGTAATTGGTTTTAACAATGTGTTAGCCTCATTGGGATTATGTTGTATTATTAATTAGTTTCATGTCTATATTCTATGGTATAATTTTATTTCCCTCAAAAAAGAGAAAATATCCTCCATGTTGACATTTTCAAATAAAACTTTCATATTGTTTGCATTAAAATAACAGTTTCTGATGTGAGCAAAAAACCTGCATTCTATGAATAAGTGTTTGGCATGTTTCACATTGTGGTTGTTGTTCTTGTTTGAGTATATAGGAGTGCGTTAGTCTTGTGTGACCAATGCGTAATCGGGACACAATGACTTGTTCCTTTCTAGACTTTCTCCAGTTTCCCAGAGTGGGTTTGATTAGGGAGAGTTTATTGTGGATGTTGTTAATCCGACGAGAATCCAACTCACGATTGAGTAATAATGGATTGCGGGACTAACTGTAAAAAAAATCCCCCCTCTACCCTGCCGATGCCGGGTGGCCGCTCCTAGTAAATAATTAAATAAATAAACAAACAAACAAAAGCTCTTAAGATGTAAATATGAACGTACAATGAACCTAATCCCTTAATTTCCAGGCATTTAGCTCAGTCGGTAGAGCACCCGCCCAGGACTCGCAAGGTTCCTAGTTCGATACCGGTACCCGTCAACTCAGCGAATGAGTAACACAGATTGAGTCATCTGATCTGCGCGGTAAAGTAGAGAGCTGTTCGTTGGTGTGCCGCTCTACATCAGGAAAAACAATTTCCCTAGTCAACCGCTCCAATCTCCAGGTATAAAATAATCCTAGACAGTTTGACATGCCATTAAAACCAATCCAACTTTCTACACAAAAATATTGATGTGAGTGTATATGCGAGACTATTTCAGATATGCCATATAATGAAATACCCACGCGTGTAACAATCTAGATACCACCAATTTTCACTGTTAAATTTACCCCAAACTATATTTTACACAATAAAACTTGCCTAAAGGTTAATATTATCTCAAAAAAATGTGTCCATTCGAAAGAAGAAACATTAAATAAAATCATGATGTTTTTTTTTAAATTTAAGCTTACGGAAATAATGAAAATTATGAACAAAAAACAATGTTTACATTTTTGCACTGTTAAATCAATTGAAATTTAACGGAGCCAAAAACAAGTTATGATGAGAAGCTTTTTAAAAGAATTCTATGAAAAATCAATTAATGATCCGATTTTCACAAAAATGTCCATAATTACTTACCATTTAATGAAAATATGTCTGAAATTGTTTTTCCTAACATATATTAGGTGAAATATTTTTTTACGAGGTCAACCTCCCTATTCTATTTTATGAAATATGAAAAAATGAACCGACAAAAAACAATTTTTAATTTTTCTCTCTAAAGATAAGAGTCTGAATAATTATATCAGAAGATTTTTATAAGTTTCAATGTCAGAGTTTTTCAGTAAAAGAGCCATAATTACAGAATTCAGCTAAAAAATATCAATAAAGAAACTGACGTGTCGCAAAAAAAACGGACTATTTTACTTAGTTTTCAAGATAACGGTAAGTAATTTTTCCCCAATCGGATAATTTGAACTTTGAATTAACTGTTTTTCTTTGTAACAACTCTTTATGTTCGATATTTCTTTTTTGCGAGATTTTTTTTAAAAAGTTTAAAATATTTACGTTTCTTCCTTCAGTATGGCCTAAACTGATCACGTGACCTACAATACACAGACACAGACACACATAGACACAGACAGACAGACACTAATAAACACATACAAGACATAATATACCAGTACATGTACATAACCTACAGAAAACATTTGTGCATGTGTGTGTGTGTATGGGCGCGGCACTGCATGTTTATGCGTGTTTTATGTGTGTGTGCGTGTTACTGCACACAAATATGCACACGGTAGTCGCACCCACGGTTGCACATTAACATTTTTACATATGAAAAAAAAACCCTCAAAGGTCTGTGCATACTGATACACAAAAGAAAGAATGCATGATCTCTCTCTTNTGCATAGAATGAAAGAAAGAAAAAGAAAGAAAGAAAGAAAGAAAAGAAAAAAAGAGAGAAAGAAAGAAAGAAAGCATGAAAAGAAAGAAAGAAAGAAAGCATGAAAAGAAAGAAGGAAAGAAAGAAGAGAAAAAGAAACAAACAAAGAATGCATGAAAAGAAGAAAAGAAGAAAAGAGAGAAAAAAGAAAGAAGGAGAGAAAGCATGAAAAAGAAGAAAGAGAGAGAAAGAAAGAAGAAAGAAACCATTGAAAGAAAGTATTGACAGAAAAAATAGAAAAACAGAAAGAAAAAAAGAAGAAAGATATAAAAGAAAGATTGTTGGGAAGAAAAAAAAAGAAAAGATGGAAAGAAAGAAAGAAAGCGAAGAACGAAAAAAAAAGAAAGACAGGCAGAAAAGAAAGAAAAGAAAGAAAGAAAGAAAGAAAGAAAGAGAGAAAGCATGAAAGAAGAAAGTAAAGATGAAATCAATTTTTTTTCAAACTCAATCTTTTTTCTATTTAACCCGTAGATGGTACCCTAACAGGTACTACCACTCCGGGTCAGAGTTAACCTGATGCAATGACAATGAAGGGGTACTCCACATTCCCCAGAGCTCTGGATTGGAACCTCATCACTAGATGTAGTTTAATGTCCTACTCCGGACACTAACACCATCAGCCACCACCTTCTATAAAGGGTTGGGCGTTGCCATAAAGAGCAATTGATGAATACGGTCGGGACAATCATATAGATGCTAGGGCTTGACATGACTAGACGATTGAATCAGAGGGAGACTTTCCGAAATATAGAAAAAAAGGAAGGGGGAGAAGAAATTGAAGGATTTAGATTAAACTAGAGGCGGCTACTCAGCATCGCCTGGGTAGAGGGGGTGTAGCAAAAAAGTTAGTCTTGCAGATCCATTATTACTGAATCACGAGTTGGATCCTCGAAGGATGCCCCATTAAAATCCCTATGTAAAAAAAGACCTTGTGTTGATCTGGTCTAGTGTCGACGACTGGGTAGAGGGAGGATAAAGGTTAGTCTCGCAGATCATTATTACTGAATCACGAGTTGGATCCTGCAGGATGCCCCTTAAAATCCTATGTAAAAAAGACCTTGTGTTGATCTGGTCTAGTGTCGACGACTGGGCAGAGGGAGGATAAAAAGTTAGTCTCGCAGATCCATTATTACTGAATCACGAGTTGGATCCTCGAAGGATGCCCATTAAAATCCTATGTAAAAAAGACCTTGTGTTGATCTGGTCTAGTGTCGACGACTGGGCAGAGGGAGGATAAAAAGTTAGTCTCGCAGATCATTATTACTGAATCACGAGTTGGATCCTCGCAGGATGCCCCATTAAAATCCCTATGTAAAAAAAGACCTTGCGTTAATCCAGCAACTCTGAAAAGAAAATTTATTGTCTACTATTTAAAATCTTAAGTGCAAAAGAAATTCTATGCTGTTATCATTTAGATTTTTATTTTTTTAATTATCTTCACAATATAAATCAAATTTCTATTATTTTTGTTTAAAAAACCAAGCCCTAGTGATATCTAATCTGTATATATATTTACTTTGTCGTTAATTGTTTTTATTTTCGAAGTTTCCTCCGGATATACATATACACACAACTGCCCTTTATATATGTATAGAAAACCCATCCTGATAATAGTGAATATATATATATATATATATATATATATATATATATATATATCTTATTATAATGGAGATTGTGTGCTTTTCTGTCTGTAACCGAAACTATATCTCTACTTAAGTCACAATTCCCTTTGTTATTTACGTCACATTCTACATGATTTTATTTCTATTTAAACCTCAATTTCTAATAAAATTGTATTACATTATTAATACTGTTAATCATATCTACAAATAAATAGTATGCAATTGTATTTATATATAGACTAAAATAGCATTTTACAGTGTGAACAGGAAGGCTAATTTGCATATTGAAATTAAAAATTTGATTTTAATAAATATGTGCTTAGTATTATTGATTTTTAATTGTATGGTTTTATTTTAATGAATATGAAAAAATCTCTTCAATAAATCTTAAAGAAAATCGATTAACGAGAATAAATAATTCTGATTTTATTCTTTACTTCCTATTTTAACTAAGTTATCAAATTAGGAAAATTTAGCAATCAAAGACGAGAGTGATAGAAGAGTAAGTTTCAGTTGTTCTATTTTTCGATTATGCACCCCTCTGTTTCCAATCATTTTATCTGCATTCTTATTTAGTTTCATTAGCTTTTCTAATTTAATATATTTTATTACATTAAAACTTAAATACTTGCACCCGGAGGGTGCATATATTTGCTAGTATATATATTTACTTATTTTGTCGTTAATTGTTTTATTTTCGAAGTTTCCTCCGGATATACATATACACACACTGCCTTTATATATGCATAGATATAGATAGATGATAATCTGAACAATAAATATTCGCATTATTTATGTCAGTTTAGGCCAGTCGGTAGAGCGTCCGACTAGGAACTACAAGGTTCTGGGTTCGATACCGGCCCTCGCCAACTCAGCGTATGAGTAGCAAAGTAAGGAGCTGATGGTAGGTGTGGCGTCCCCTCAGACGCTAAAAAAATCTCCTTGGTCTAGCGCTAGTGAAAAGTAGATAGACTCCCACGCTGCCTGGCTGATTCCAACTTTAGGCCACACCGACGACTTTTATTTATGCTGGTAACTCTCTGATAGTTTAACGAAAATAAATTTTTAAAAAAGAAGAGAAAGAAAGAAAGGAAGGAAGAAGGAAGGAAATAAAATCCCAGTTCTGTTGAATGGGGAAAAAATCTTGAATAATCGTTAAAAAAAACAACAAAAAATAAACAAACGGCAGATGTTTGGTTTAAAAAAGGAAGTAAGTGAATATATAGTCCGCCTTTCTACTCCTCCTTTTTTTTTTTTGCTGGGGGAGAATTCAAGATGGAGTCTTTGTATATCTTTACATGAAATATTCATGAGTTGGTATTTCTGAAACGGAAGTGAAAAAAAAAACGTTATCTGAACTAGAAACATAAAGTTAAACATAGATGGTATTTACAGATTCGGACATTAATCATGTTTACACTATATATAATAATAATAATAATAATAATAAATAATAATAATAATAATAATAATAATAATGCATAAACCAGAATCTGTTCTTGAGAACGAAACGCATAAAATTCTCTGGGACTTTGAAATAAAAACGGATCACCTTATCCCAGCAAGAAGACCAGACCTAGTGTTGATTAACAAAAGAGAAATAACTTGCCAACTGGTGGATTTTGCAGTGCCAGCAGATCATAGGGTGAAGGTAAAGGAAAATGAAAAAATGGACAAATATCTGGACCTTGCCAGAGAACTGAAAAAGTTATGGAATATGAAAGTGAAAGTGATACCAATTGTAGTTGGTGCACTTGGAACAGTCCCAAAAGAATGGAAAAGGAGAAAAGGGCTTGGAAAGTTTGGATATCAGAGGAGGATTGAAACCATTCAGACACTGCACTGTTGCAATCTACCAGAATACTCAGAAGAAACCTGGAGACCTGAGGAGACTTGCTGTCACTCAGACTCCAGTGAAAGACCATCAGCTAACACTGATGTGAAAACTCAAAAGAAGTAAATAATAATAATACTTGCCAGAGAACTGAGGAAGCTGTGGAACATGAAGGTAAAAGGTCGTACCAATTGTAATTGGTGCCCTTGGAACAATCCCCAAAGCACTGGATAAGAATTTGGGTGAACTGGAAATCAGAGGAAAAATCGAGCATCCAAACTACGACACTGTTGGGATCGACTCAGAAGAGTCCTAGAGACCTGAGGAGACTTGCTGTCACCCAGCCTCCATGAACCACCAGCTACGGCAGGTGTAAAAAACAATAATAATAATTCAATTTTCACCATTCAACTAAATGTAATATGCACAAGCCTGAATCTGCACTGGAGAATGAGACGCACAAAATTCTCTGGGACTTTAAGGTACAGACCGATCACCTAATCCCGGCCAGGAGACCAGACCTAGTTTTGATTGACAAGAAGAGGAAGTCTTGTCATCTCGTAGATCTTGCCGTCCCGGCCGACCACAAAGTGAAAATGAAAGAGAGAGAAAAGTTTGACAAATACATTGACCTTGCAAAGAACTGAGAAAACTGTGGAACATGAGGGTGAATGTCGTACCAATTGTAATTGTGGCCCTTGGAACGATCCTCAGGGGTCTGGAAAAGAGTCTGGATGAATTGGCAATCAGAAGGAGAATCAAGACCATCCAAACTACAGTTTTGTTGAGATCGGCCGGAATTGAAGAATCCTCGAGACCAAAGGAGACTTGCAGATTTAACGGACCTAAATTCCACCATCGTATGTCACCCACCGAAAGAAAAAATACCAAAAATCAGGAAATTAACCGCATTTAATGAAATTTTCAGTGTTGATATATTATGAATAAAAGATATTATGCACCAGTTATTTTATTTAAAAACTTTTACATTTTTTCAAGTCAGTTAACTTTGAAGCACGTATCTTTGAGTCGTAACACAGATTCTCAAAGATACGTGTTTAAGTTAAGTGACCTGAAAAAATGTAAAAGTTTTTTAAAATAAATAACTGGTGCATTATATCTATTATTCATTATATATAACATTGAAAATTTCATTAAATTCGGTTAATTCCTTGATTTTTAGTAGTTTTTTTTCTTTCGGTGGTGTGACATACGATAGTGGAATTTAGGTCCGTTAAGTTCGATTTAATCTGAGAGCCGTTATCGAACCCAGAACCTTGTGATTCACCAGACGGATGATCTACCAATTGAGCTAACTGGAATATATCTTAACATATATTTGCATTGTTATAGAAAAGAAAGAATCTTGTAAAGTAGCTTGTAAAAATACAGTAATAATTAAATCGCATCTTATAAATTCTGAAATGAAATTTCTTTTCTTTTTTATTTGCTTTCTTCTTTCATTGGAATTTGATTTCTAAATATTTTTCTTTCTTTGAAAGAAAATCTCTCTCCTAATTCTTTCTCACTCTGTTTCTTATATATACTAGCAAATATATGCACCCTCCGGTGCGAGTATTTAAGTTTTAATATAATAAAATATCATATTAAATTAGAAAGGCTAAGGAAACTGAATAAGAATGCAAATAAAAAGATTTGGAACAGAGGGAGTATGATTTAAAAATAGAACAACTTTGAAACTAACTCTTCCATCATTTTCCATTACTCCCGTCTTTCATTGGTAAATTTTCCTAATTTAACTATTTAGTAAAAATAGGAAGTAAAGAATAATATTACAGTGATTTCTTCTTGTTAATAGATTTATTTTAAGATTCATCCTCGAGATTTTTGCTCATATTCAATAAGATAAAACCAAACAATTAGACATCAATAATACTAAGCACATATTTATAAAAAATCAAATTTTTAAGAATCAATATGCAAATTAGCCTTCCCATTCACACTGTATCCACTATTTTGTTGTATATATAAATACAATTGCATGTTATTAGTATGTAGAATATGGTCAACAATCTTAATGATGGAAAACAAATTTTATTAATATTGAGGTTTAAATAAAAATAAAATCATGGAGAATGTGATGTAAATAACAACGGGAATTGTGACTTGAGTAGTGATATAGTTTCGGTTACAGACAGACAAACCACAATCTCCATTATAATAATATATATTATAATATATATAATATATATATATAATATATATATATATATATAATTAATAAGTCATCCACAGACACGCGTTTCACGCCTCTTCAGTGCTATATATATATGGAATTTAGGTCCGTTAAGTTCGATTTAACCTGAGAGCCGGTATCGAACCCGGAACCTTGTGCTTACACTAGACGGATGCTCTACCGGAAACTGGAATATATCTTAACATATAATTTGCATTGTTGTAAAAATAAATAAAATCTTATAAAGTAACGCTTGTAAAAATACTGCGATAATTAAATCGCATCTTATAAATTCTTGAAATGTATTTCTTTTCTTTTTTATTTGCTTAATTCTTTCATTGGAATTTTGATTTCTAAATATTTTTCTTTCTTTGAATTGCATTTCAAAAGAATGGCAATATTTCTTTTTCTTCTTCGGCTAAATTGGATTATTGTCTTCAAAAGTCTATAAAAGAAATATCTTATCTAATTGTAAAGATATTTACTAGACAGACACTTGAAGTGATTCTTACTTAGTATTTTTGTGGGTTTTTTTTTGGTTTTTTTTTTGTTTAATTTTTTGTTTGTTATTTTTTTTTTTATTTCTTATAAATATGAGCAAGTTTTGCAATAGTTTAGATGTTCTAGTTTTCGGTGCATATACAGTAGATTTTTTCATTTTTTTTTCTTTAATGACATCTAAGAATAAGCAGTGACGTAATTTCGGTAACATAGATACCGAATCTCCATTATAATAAGATATTAAACGTAAATGTTTTTATGACATCAAAGATTAATCAGTGACGTAGTTTCTGTTACACAGATACTGAATCTCCATTGTTGTTACGTTTTTTATGGGTCATTCCTTTAGGCTCAATCAAAAGCGTTGTCCAGGCGAAATCCTTGGTAAAGAATCCTTTGGTTGTAAGTTCCGGCTGACTTCTGATTTAGGTCGGAAAGTTAAACGGAAAGTTTTTTAGGTGGTACCAGTCAAAACTTTTATTACACCTCCTTGGGTCTATAGGAACCATTTGTGAGACCCTGTGTTTGGTGTATGATTTCTGGCAACTTGTCTAGGGATTTTTGTTCTCCTAGTTATAAATTTTAATAGTAATACTATTAAAATTTATAACTGGACAATTCTATGTCAAATCATCCAGGAAAAAAAGTAAAATTATCATACACCTCCTTCAATTTTTCTGAAATTTGGTACAGCTGTTAAAGTTAGACATTCCCCAAGATTTGAGCTTCCAATTCCAAAAATTGGCAGAGTTATGTCGATTTTTCACTCTCCAAGCAAAAACTGGGTTTTTTTTGATTTCTGAGCAAAAACCAAACTATCTTTTTGGTACAAATAATGTTCAATCGATATGAAATAATAATAGAAAAAAATCTTTGTTATAGATGCAGTGCCACATCGGAATATTGATCTTGCTAGGAAAAAATAAAAAATCGAAAAACATGATTTGATAAACAAAATTGTATTATGCATTAAGAATGAATTTATTTCACAACTTTGTTGGCATTAAATGACCCAATGAGGTTGATATGCCATAAAACAAAACAAACCAAACCAAACTAAAATTACATTCACAATCAGACGAATATCCTTGGTATATGTATGAACCCCCCTGATCCACCCCAGCTATGGGTTAAATAGCATGACTACTGACTTCTAAGAAGATGGGTTTGGCTTTAAATAATCCACTAAAGTTGATTTAAAGGGGCAGGGCTGGGTTTATAGTCCAGTGCCTGATGAACACAAGTTTTCAACCTGCCACCCATGAATCTCAGCTTGTGGGTGGTCACATGTTAATAGGGCCTTGTGCCTGACCTTGTACAAGTGGGGTTAAGAGGATAATATCAACCCACAAAAAGTTGATATGGGCATTAAACAAAGAAAATCAAAACAGAAAAAAGAAAGAAAGGAAAAAGAAAGAAAGAAATCATAGGACATGAAGAAAGAAAGAACAAAAGAAAGAAGAAAGAAGGAAAGAAGAAAAAGAAAGCATAGGGACATGAAGAAGAAAGAACAAAAGAAAGAAAGAAGAAAGAAGAAACAAAAGAAAGAAGGAAAGAAGAAAGAAGAAAGACAAAAGAAAGAAAGAAAGCATAGGGACAGAAGAAAGAAATAACAAAAGAAAGAAAGAAAGAAAGAAAGAACAAAAAGAAAGAAGGAAAGAAAGAAAGAAAGAAAGAAAGAAGGGATGAAAGAAAGAAAGAAAGCATAGGGACATGAAGAAAGAAATAACAGAAGAAAGAAAGAAAGAAAGAAAGAACAAAAGAAAGAAAGAAAGCATAGGGACAACGAAGAAAGAAATAAAAAAAAGAAAGAAAACAAAAGAAAGAAAAGAAAGAAAGAAAGAAAGAAAGAAAGCATAGGGACAGAAGAAGAAAGAAAGAAGAAAGAAGAAAGAAAAAGAAATGAAAGAAAGAAAAGAAAGCATAGGGACACGAAGAAAGAAACAAAAGAAAGAAAGAAAGAAAGAAAGAAAAAAGAAAGAAGGAAGAAAAGAAAGAAGAAAGAAAGAAAGAAAGAAAGAAGAAGAATGAAGAGAAAGAAAGAGGGAATGAAGAAAGAAAGAACAAAAGAAAGAAAGAAGAAACAAAAGAAAGAAAGAAAAGAAAGAAAGAAAGAAAGAATGAAAGATGCGGAATGAAAGAAAGAAAGAACAAAAGAAAGAAAGAAAGAAAGAAAGAAAGAAAGAAAGCAAAAAAGAGAACAAAGAAAGAAAGAAGAGAAAGGAAAGAAAGCATGGGGATATGAAGAAAGTAAGAAAGAAAGAAAGAAAGAGGGAAGCATGGGGATATGAAGAAAGAAAGACCAAAAGAAAGAAAGAACAAAAGAAAGAAAGAACAAAAGAAAGAACAAAAGAAAGAAAGAAAGAAAAAAAGAGAATAATATGAGCGTGCAAACTACTGTTCCAAGGCAAAGCATTTAATTCCAATGTTCTATGACTATTTATGGAAATACTGCAAACTTTCTGCAAAATGAACATCTGGTTTAGATGTTTGTCTTCAGTTTTAATGTGTTTTATTTTATTAGACATAAATTCAATGACTAAAAAAATCTTCCATCTTTGTTTTATTAGAAGGATATCATCAAAACAATGATTTTCTTTTTTAAATAGCAAAATCAATTTTGGCACTTGGTGTAAAATTGATCATGGAAAACTATAAAACATTCCTATATATTTCATTATAATTTAATATATATATATATATATATATATATATATATATATATATATATTATGGACTCTCTCGTCGATTTCGACGCATGAGGGTTCATACAATGAACACCCACACATTAATTTGTTTATAGTGGTGAAGGCTTGTGTTGGACCATCTGCACTTTTTGGCACAGTCGATAGGAAAGAATTGGTGCATCAAGGGTTGCCACAAACCCAATCAACGACCGACCTCAGGAATTTTGAATTCAGAGTTATCCCTCTCCTAGACTGGTTACCTACCCAAGGCTGAAGGGCCTAGTCTGCCCTACTATTTAACCCATAGCTATATATTTTGGGGAAAATATAGGAAATATTGTTATTATCAAAAAATTGAATACCTATGAAGAATTGATAAAACAAAACGTATTTGGCATAAAATAACCCTATAAGGGTTGCCATGCCATAAAACCAACAAACCAAAAGAAATAAAACACTTTTGGAGCAAAATAAAACAAAATGTCTTCGGCATTAAATAACCCAACAAGAGTTGTCATGCCATAAAACCCAACCAACCAACAGCAAAATATGTAAAATATTAGTATTATTAGCGTTATTTGGACTATTGTCCCCATCTTCATTGTTATTTGTACAACGTTTCGGCCGATATACTCTCCAATTGGACACATGGCCGAGTGGATTAGGCAGTTAGGTTAAAAGACAGTTCTAAGTGACAGTTATCTCTGGTTCCCGAGTTCAATCCTGAGTGAAAGCAGTTAGAAAAATAATTAATTAACACAACTCCTACCCCAGCTATGGTTAGCGGAATGAGAACAGGATACCCCCGTGGAATAAATAAAGGGTTAGGTTCAAAGTTCCGTGATGGCTCCTGAATACGACAAGAAAGTTCCCAAGTTCGAAAAGAAGGTTCTCGAGTCCGACAAGAAATACCTGAAGAAGGCCGGAGGGTATATCGGCCGAATAACAATGAAGATGGGGACGATAGTCCGAATAATGCTAATAATACTAATCTTCAAGCCTCATCTCAAACATTCAGAGAAATGTAAAATATTATTGTTATCTTCATCTTTCTTTTCATTTTGATGTCTGTAGAGATTTTTTTTCTTTTTTTTTTCGTATTCCTAGATTGTCAGTCACGAAGGTTATTTGATCTAAATACTCTTGAATAAGACATCAATTACATAATCCCAACGTAGATTCAGACATTAACTTTTCCCTGTATCCACCCCCCTCCTCTCAATGCATGTTAGGGATTATTGGCAGCAGATGGTACTGGTAAATCTCTTGCAAGATTATCTAGCACAGCATGATATCTTTCATTTATCTATACCTATATAGCAATAGCATAATCTTTACATATATATATATATATATATATATATATATATTATTTTAATATGTGTGTTTTTCTGTCTGTAACCGAAACTATATACTCAAGTCACAATTCCCTTAGTTATTGACATCATATTCTCAATGATTTTTTTTTTTCTAACCTCAATTATAAATAAAATTGTTTTAAATTATTAATACTGGTAACCATATCTACATACTAATAACATGCTATTATGTTTATATATACAACAAATAGCGGTTTGCAGTGTGAACGGGAAGGCTAATTTCATATTGATATTAAAAAATCGAATTTAATAAATATGTGCTCAGTATTATATGATTTCTAACTGTTTGGTTTTTATTTTAATGAATATAAGCAAAAATCTCTTCAATAATCTTCAATGAAATCCATTAACAAGACAAATAACTGTCATTTTATCTTTACTTCCTCATTTAACTAAATAGTTAAATTAGAAAAAAAACAATGAAAGACAAGAGTGATGGAAGAGTAAGATTCAGTTCATTTGTTCATTAAATCTGTTCTCTATTTAGTTTTAATTTTTCTAATTTTATTATTTTAACATTCTAACTACTTGCATTATTTAATTTATATATATATATATATATTATAGCATTTACCATATACATATAATATATTATTATATACTGCATCAAATATTTCACACGAACACTTTCCTTCTCATGAGCCCTCAATGACTCATCAAACCCCCGCTGCAGATCCATGAAGTTTGATTAAAATATGACATAGGAAGGACGTCCTTCCCGTTGAATCAGAAGAATCAAATGATAAAATTTGATGCATATGCACCACCATATGTCTCTTAAGACCAGAAGCTGACTTACAGACTTTGTTACAGATTGCACAAGACACATTGTTTGTTCCTGGAGTTTGCATGAATTGTCCCTGATGAGATTTCCTATGATTGACATATCCAGCCTTAGAAAGCAAAACTCGACCACATCTCTGACATTTCCAACCCTCCATGTTCTCTCCAATATGACAGGTGTATCCCTTTTGAAGTTGACGCTTGAGGTTTTCATGCTCAATTCTTTCACTCTCAAAACTGGTACAGCCATCATCCACATGAATTCTCCAGTCAGTTCTTCAATGCCAGCTTTTCCCAGTTGTCAGGATTTATTTTTATTTTTACAAGGTTTTTTTTTTAAGCAATCCTTATACCCCTTCCAAGGCATATGCTACTCGGCAATAATAGAATACGTATTTATAGTAATTTTAAATATCTATACTTACCAATCCACTTACCTACATTTGAAATCACCAATGTTGCCTGATTTTGTATTTCCTAGTATTCTGGTAACTGCAAGTATTACTTTTCTACATCCCCACTCATTGTGAGACTCTTGGATGTTGTCACCTCAGACAGCAGATAAAGTCCTATAATTATTGTAATCTGGGTCCTTCTGTTTAACTATAATGAACAAACTACCAGCGGCTTATGGTAGGATTGCAGTGGTGGGAGAGCTGCTGTGAGTGGCATAATTCTTTGCCTACCAAATTCCCCCCATGGCTGTACCAAATTTTCTTTGTATTTTTTACCTGTATGATGAGATATTTCAAAGTTCACTATCTATTCACTTCAGAACTTATTCTATTCAAAGTCTTAATTATAATGAACTAACCATCAGGGTTGGACACTTTCTGTGAGCAGCTTAACTATTTGCCTAGCAAATTCCACTCTCTATGGCTGTACCAAATTTTCTTGGTATTTTACCTGTATGATGAGATATTTCAAAGTTCACAATTAATTCACCTCAGAACTCATTCTATTCAAATAGAGTCCTATTATTATTGTAATCTGAATCCTTCTGCTCAATTATAATGAGCTAACCATCAGCAGTTTACGGTAGGATTGCAGTGGTGAGAGAGTCACTGTGAGCAGTTTAAAGTAGGCAGATAGTTTATTATAAACACCTAAATACAAAATGATTGAAGTATTTGACATTTTCACCTAATATGTTTGAATTTTATTTTATATTCTCGTTCTTTTTTTTAGGATAACAAGTTTCATAGTCTGATTTCAATATGCTCCTCTCTCTCTCTCTCTCTCTCTCTCTCTCTCTCAAACAGTTCAGTGTGGTACAACATTTATTGAGCTCGGCAAAAGCATCCAGATCTGTTGAATTGTGCCAGACATGAGCAAAATATTTCAAAACTTGACTCACCTTCGTACTTTCAAACAATTCCTCCTCCTGACCAAGAAGAGAGTGACATTCACATATATTTACCCAACCACTCCACCATGCCATTACTCCCAGTTGCACTCTGACCCGGAGTGGTAGTACCTGTTAGGGTCCTATATATGAGTTAAATAGATTAAAATAATGAGTTTTAAAAAATGTGTTAAAAAAAACAAGAATGAATAATTTGGATTATTCAGACTATTGTCCTCATCTTTATTGTTATCTATACAATGTTTCAGCCAATGTGCCCTCTGGCCTTCTTCAGGTATTTCTTGTCAGACTCAGGAGCCTCCTCAAACTTGGGAACCTTCTTTTTGAACCTGGAACCGTCTTGTAATCGGGAGCCATCAAAAAACTTTGAACCCAACCCTTTATTTAATCCACAGGGGTATATATATTTACCAACCCCTCCGCACGAGCAGGATGTGACACAAGGTCAATTTCTTAAGCAAAGTTTAACAGGTTTGAATTCAGAGTTTTCCTTCTCCTAGACAGGTTGCCTAACCAAGGTTAAAGAGCCCAGTCTGCCCTACTATTTACCCATAGCTGGAGGGGGAGTAGAATTCATACCTTTCCCAAGGGTATTAGCACTAAGTGAAATGCAATTACCACGTCCAGGATTTGAACTCGAGGTGACGAGTCCATTTCCTATGACTTTAACCATTACACCACAGGTGTATAGGGTATCCTGTTCTCATTCCACTATCCATAGCTGGGTACAGGTGTTAAGCTGAAAACTATCACTTAGAAATGTATTAACAATGCCCATATTTATTATGCTATGTATCCAATTGGAAAGAAAGAATAAATAAAACAAAAACGTCTTCGGCATAAAATAACCCAATAAGGGTTGACATGCTGTAAAAACCAACCAACCAGAGAAGTCTCATTACTTTAATTTAATTTCCACTTTTCACTGAATTTTTTTTCTTTCACCTAAAAAAATGGAATTCACCAACAATGGAGATATCGATCGAAAATCAATTAAATAACAAATAACCTTGAAACAATTGATTTTGTTCCTTAATGACAAGATAAAAAATTTTAAAAAATAAACAAAAAGATAAATAATAAAAAATTAAAAAATTAAATGAGATTAAAGGGTTTTGTAATTTGCTTGAAGCATTGTGTATATATTGGTTTGTTGGTTGGTTTTGAAGGCTGTCACAATGCGAGTGTAAAGAAAAAAGAAGGTAACTATGATGTTTTTTGTTAACCTGTCATTTTATTCCTTTAATATTTCGGGATGAAAATTCCCATCATCAGAAGAATACTGGAACTGAAGTTGTCTTAGTGGCTGCTAAATTCGTTCTGTCTTGGGTCTTCCAAATTCTGTGTGTGTATGTGTATCGTTGGGGTGCTTGCTTATGTGTGAGTTTGTGTGTGTAAGTGTGTGTGCGTGCGTGCTTGTTTGTGTAAATGTAAGCGTATGTGTGTGTGCATGGTGCTTATGTCTGTGTGTCTGATCATTTCTTTTTATTTTATTTTAATTATTATTCCAGATTTGATTCGCTTCTAAGCAAGGTTTTATTTTTATCTTTTATTTTTTATTTTATTTTATTTTATTTTTTAAATTTTTAAATGAGATTAACTTTTCCTTTACTTTGGCTGTATTTTTAAGGCTTGCAATTTAAAAAAAAATCATTCCTTCTGGTTCTCTTTGTGGTCTCATCCTTGAATAGCCTTGAGCCAGACATGAGTAGCATCGGTCAAAAAATCATATTCTGTGGGTTCCATTCCCGGCTCTGGTCAGAGTTAGAAATTAAACGTGGTACCTAAGTAGATAACTGAGGAAATAAAGTGAAACTTCTTCCAAGTTTTGTTTGTTTGTTTTGTTTTGTTTTACGGCATATCAACCTCAGTGGGATATTTAATGCCGATAAAGTTTTGAAATAAATCAATTCTTAATGGATAATACATTTTTTTATAAATACATTTTTCTATTTAACCCATAGATGGGACCCTAACAGGTACTACCACTCCGGGTCAGAGTGGACCAGGGAGCAATGGTGATGAAGGGGTGCTCCACATTCCCCAAACCTCCAAAACTGGAACCTCACCATCAGATAGAGTTTAACGTCATTCCCAGGACATGTAGACCCGCAGTCACCGCCTTCTAGCACCCATATGATAAAGAGGTGTTGGGGCTTGCCATAAGGGCAATAGGGTTGGGGCAATCATATAGGTGCTAGGGCTTGACGTGACCAGCCGATTGATCGGAGGGGCCTCTCCGACCGCCCGTCTAGCCCAAGATAGGGCCAAAGTGGAGTATTGCAAGTTATGAACTGCTCATCCACCTGGGTTCTATCCTTAAGCATCACGGGTCGCCACCCACGGCCAACAGGTAGCCCTATTGGGGGAGTCTTACCCCTCTGCAGCCGACAGGGCGGTTCTTCCAAGTTGTAATTGTATCAGTACTACTATACAGCTATACCACAAGGGCTCTGACAAAACGATATGATAAAATAATAGGGTAGACTGGGCTCTTCAACCTTGATTAGGCAACTGATCTCTGAAAAGGAAAACTCTGAATTGAAACCTTTTAACTATTTGCTTACATCTAGTCATTCACAGAGGCTCTCCTACCACACCCAAGCAAAGTACAGAAACTGATGGTTAGTTCATTATAATTGAGCAGAAGTGTGCAGACTATAATAATAATAGGAGTTCATTTGAATAGAATGAATTCTAAGGTGAATAAATAGTGAACATTGAAATATCCAACCATACAGGTAGAATATACCAGGGAAATTTGGTAGACAAAGAGTTAACTGTTTGCCTACTTTAAACCGCTCACAGCAGCTCTCCCACCACTGTGACCCTACTGTAAGACGCTGGCAGCAGCTCTGGCAAAAGGACTCAGATTAAAATAATAATAGGACTTTATTTGAATAGAATGAGTTCTGAGATGAATAGCCAGTGAACTTTGAAATATCTCATTATACAGGTAAAAAAATACCAAGGAAATTTGGTACAGCTGTCGGGGGAAATTTGGTAGGCAAAGAGATAAACCACTCACAGCGGCTCTCCTATCACTGGGATCCTACACATAACATACACAAACAAAGTACAAAAACTGATGGTTAGTTCATTATAATTGAACAGAATGGCACAGATTACAATAATAATGGGACTTTATTTGAATAGAATGAGTTCTGAGGTGAATAGATAGTGAACATTGAAATATCCAATCATACAGGTAAAAAATACCAAGAAAATTTGGTTCAGCCCTGTGAGAAATTTGATAAGCAAAGAGTAAAAGATGTTTCACTCTTTGCCTACTTTAAACCGTTTACAGGGGCTCTCCCACCCCTACGATCCTGCAATAATTCGCAGTGCAAAAACCGATAGTTAGTTTATTATAATTGAGCAGAAGGACTCAGATTACAATAATAATTTGACTTTATTTGAATAAAATGAGTTCTGAGGTGAATAGCTAGTGAACTTTGAAATATCCCGTCATACAGGTAAAATATCCAAGAAAATTTGCTATAGCCATGAGGGAAATTTGAAGTACTTTAAATAAAAATGCCATAACACGACAACAACTACTTCAGTTCCAGTGTTCTTCTTCTGAAGAGATTTAATCTCGAGATATTAAGAATAAATCACAGGTTAACAAACAACACCATTGTTACCTTATTTTTTCTTTACACATGCATTGTGATAGCCTTCAAAACCAACCTCCAAACCAATATATACACAATGCTTCAAGCAAATTATAAAACCCTTTATATGTGTATATATATATATTATATATATATATATATATATATATATATATATATATATATATATATATATATATATATACAAGCTAATGCTTGCTGAGGCAAATCGAAGATGGCCACCAATTCACTGGTCGAATCAACCCAAGCAGCATCAGTTAGCATCAGTCGCTATCTTGAATGAGAGTCTGATATTGTTTTTGTGTATATTCTTTGCGTTGTTTGTGTTTATTCTCTATTTTACTTTAACCCTCATTCATAAATCCACTTTAAACTCTTTCTTATGGGAAATATTGTTTCAGTTTTCAAACAAATCTTGGACATATTTTTGAGCTTCCACTGTAAGTAAGTAAAGTCGTTGGGGAAGCCTTGAGTCAGTATCAGCCATACAGCGAGGGAGTCTATTCCCTTTTCACTAGCACTAGACCAAGGAGATTGTTTTTTAGCGTCTGAGGCCTCCTGAGTCTGAGCCCACCAACTGTCAGCTCCTCACTTTACCGCACAGATCCCTATGCTACTCATACGCTGAGTTGGCAAGGGACGGTATCAAACCAGGAACCTAGAGGTTCCCAGCTGAACACTCTACCGACTGAGCTAAACCGGCCCTATTAATATTACTAGTACAAAATAAAAAACACCCTCCGGACGATGTAAAAATAGATTTTTGAAACATATTGCCTGAGGAGTGGGAGTAAAAAAATTCAATGTCAGCGAGTTTGTACCCTAAGTAAGTAAAATCATCAAATTCATTAAAGGATTAAAAAATAAAACAATTTGCAATGTAAACTTTAAATATGTATTAAAATAAAACAAATTATATATAGATATATAATATTAAAATAAAACAAATTATATATAGATATATAATACCAGTCATGTATTTATTAAAACTTGTTTTAAAAAACAATGAGGACTGTCTAATGTTGCATGTTCAAATTTTGAGTGTATTTATTGAATAAATACACTCAAAATTTGAACATGCCAAAAATTGTAGAATAAATTGTATTCTATGTTATGACGATTTTGGGTAATGTGACGTAAGCAGTGACATGATTTTTGTAACAGACAAAAACCGGAAGCGAATCTCCATTATTAATATTATGTAATCTTGCATCTTTTTTAAAAAAAAATAAAAAGATCCTTTAAAAATTTTTTTTTTTCTTTTTCATTCATGAAGATTACCAAACTTTAAAAAAATCGAATTTAAAATTGTGTTAATGAGGCTTTACAAAGAAAAAAAAATGTTCATTTTTTCAATTTTTAAAAATTCTTTCACGGCTATTAATAAACTTGAATAATTTGGGTTTTTTTATGAAAGTATTCAAAGTTATTTTGTTTATTTATTTTTTGCATATCTCAAATTCCAATTCCTGTAAGAAATATAAGAGATTATTCCTGCATCATCTATTACAAGAATTCCTGGCATTCGGAGAATTCTTGTGCTTTAAGATTAAGACGATTTTCATTTTGAGATAGACTTAATAAAATATCGATTCGGTTTAGTTTAACAGGTTTGAATTCAGAGTTTTCCTTCTCCCAGTCTGGTTAAAGAGACCACTCACGTTTTTTCTAGTATAAGTAAAGTAAAGTCGTCGGGGCAGCCTAAAGTCGGTATCAGCCAGTCGGCGAGGGAGTCTATCCCCTTTTCACTAGCGCTAGACCAAGGAGATTGTTTTGGCGTCTGAGGTGGAGCGCCACACCTACCATCAGCTCCTTACTTTACCGCACAGATCCCTGCGCTACTCATACGCTGAGTTGACGAGGACCGGTATCGAACTAGGAACCTTCTGGTTTCTATCCGAACGCTCTACCGACTGAGCTAATCCGGACCCTTTATATATATATAAATTGTGTGATGTAATGGTTAGAGTCATGGGAAATGGACTGGTGGACCCAAGTTCAATTCCTGGATGAGGCTGTTTGCATTTCACATAGCACTAATACCCTTGGGAAAGGTATGAATCCAACTCCCCCTCCAGCTATGGGTAAATAGCAGGGCAGAATGGGCTCTTTAGGCAACCAGTATAGGAGAAGGAAAACTCTGATTTCAAACCTGTTAAACTCTGCTTAAGAAATTTATCTTATTCTGCTCATGCGGAGGGGTTGGTAAATATATATATAATGGAGATTGTGTGTCAGTCTGTCTGTAACCAAAATTATATCAGTACCCAAGTCACAATTCCCTTAGTTATTTACATCACATTCTCCATGATTTTATTTTTTTAAACCTCAATTATTAATAAAATTGTTTCACATTATCAATACTATTAGCCTTATCAATATACTAATAACACGCAATTGTATTGATATATACAACAAAATAGCAGTTTACAGTGTTAACGGAAGGGCTAATTTGCATATTGATCTTAAAAATGTGATTTTAATAAATATGTGCTTAGTATTATTGATTTCTTATTGTTTGGTTTTATCTTAATAAATATGAGCAAAAATCTTGGGGATAAATCTTAAAAGAAATCTATTAACAAAAAGACATAATTGCTATTTTATTCATTTCTTTCTATTTTAATAAAATAGTTAAAGTAGGAAAAATTAGCAATGAAAGATGGGAGGGATAGAAAATGATGGAAGAATTAGTTTCAAAGTTGTTCTAATTTTCGATTATATCCCCTCTGCGTTATTCGGACTATTCGGGAGCTTTCTTGTCATAATCGGGAGCCATCACGGAACCCAATTACGACAAGAATCTCTCTCTTTTCCTNTCCACCTCAGACGCCAAAACAATCTCCTTGGTCTAGCGCTAGTGAAAAGGGGATAGACTCCCTCGCCGACTCGGCTGATACCGACTTTAGGCTGCCCCGACGACTTTACTTTACTTATACTAGAAAAAACGTGAGTGGTCCTTAACCAGACTGGGAGAAGGAAAACTCTGAATTCAAACCTGTTAAACTAAACCGAATCGATATTTTATTAAGTCTATCTCAAAATGAAATCGTCTTAATCTTAAAGCACAAGAATTCTCCGAATGCCAGGAATTCTTGTAATAGATGATGCAGGAATAATCTCTTATATTTCTTACAGGAATTGGAATTTGAGATATGCAAAAAATAAATAAACAAAATAACTTTGAATACTTTCATAAAAAAACCCAAATTATTCAAGTTTATTAATAGCCGTGAAAGAATTTTAAAAATTGAAAAAATGAACATTTTTTTTTCTTTGTAAAGCCTCATTAACACAATTTAAATTCGATTTTTTTAAAGTTTGGTAATCTCATGAATAAAAAGAAAAAAAAAAATTTTTTAAAGGATCTTTTTATTTTTTTTTCAAAAAGATGCAAGATTACATAATATTAATAATGGAGATTCGCTTCCGGTTTTTGTCTGTTACAAAAATCATGTCACGCTTACGTCACATTACCCAAAATCGTCATAACATAGAATACAATTTATTCTACAATTTTTGGCATGTTCAAATTTGAGTGTATTATTCAATAAATACACTCAAAATTTGAACATGCAACATTAGACAGTCCTCATTGTTTTTTAAAACAAGTTTTAATAAATACATGACTGGTATATATATATCTATATATAATTGTTTTATTTAATATTATATATCTATATATAATTTGTTTTTTAATACATATTTAAAGTTTACATTGCAAATTGTTTTATTTTTAATCCTTTAATGAATTTGATGATTTTACTTACTTAGGGTACAAACTCGCTGACATTGAATTTTTTTACTCCACTCCTCAGGCAATATGTTTCAAAATCTATTTTTACATCGTCCGAGGGTGTTTTTATTTGTACTAGTAATATTAATAGGGCCGGTTTAGCTCAGTCGGTAGAGTGTTCAGCTGGGAACCTCTAGGTTCCTGGTTTGATACCGTCCCTTGCCAACTCAGCGTATGAGTAGCATAGGGATCTGTGCGTAAAGTGAGGAGCTGACAGTTGGTGGGCTCAGACTCAGGAGCCTCAGACGCTAAAAAACAATCTCCTTGGTCTAGTGCTAGTGAAAAGGGAATAGACTCCCTCGCTGTAGGCTGATACTGACTCAAGGCTTCCCCAACGACTTTACTTACTTACAGTGGAAGCTCAAAAATATGTCCAAGATTTGTTTGAAACTGAAACAATATTTCCCATAAGAAAGAGTTTAAAGTGGATTTATGAATGAGGGTTAAAGTAAAATAGAGAATAAACACAAACAACGCAAAGAAATATACACAAAACAATATCAGACTCTCATTCAAGATAGCGACTGATGCTAACTGATGCTGCTTGGGTTGATTCGACCAGTGAATTGGTGGCCATCTTCGATTTGCCTCAGCAAGCATTAGCTTGTATATATATATTATATATATATATATATATATATATATATATATATATATATATATATATATATATATATACACATATAAAAGGGTTTTATAATTTGCTTGAAGCATTGTGTATATATTGGTTTGGAGGTTGGTTTTGAAGGCTATCACAATGCATGTGTAAAGAAAAAATAAGGTAACAATGGTGTTGTTGTTAACCTGTGATTTATTCTTATATCTCGAGATTAAAACTCTTCAGAAGAAGAACACTGGAACTGAAGTTAGTTGTTCGTGTTATGGCATTTTTATTTAAAGTACTTCAAATTTCCCTCATGGCTATAGCAAATTTTCTTGGATATTTTACCTGTATGACGGGATATTTCAAAGTTCACTAGCTATTCACCTCAGAACTCATTTTATTCAAATAAAGTCAAAATTATATTGTAATCTGAGTCCTTCTGCTCAATTATAATAAACTAACTATCGGTTTTTGCACTGCGAATTATTGCAGGATCGTAGGGGTGGGAGAGCCCCTGTAAACGGTTTAAAGTAGGCAAAGAGTGGAACATCTTTTACCTTCTTATCAAATTTCTCACAGGGCTGAACCAAATTTTCTTGGTATTTTTTACCTGGATGATTGGATATTTCAATGTTCACTATCTATTCACCTCAGAACTCATTCTATTCAAATAAAGTCCCATTATTATTGTAATCTGTGCCATTCTGTTCAAATATAATGAACTAACCATCAGTTTTTGTACTTTGTTTGTGTATGTTATGTGTAGGATCCCAGTGATAGGAGAGCCGCTGTGAGTGTTTATCTCTTTGCCTACCAAATTTCCCCCGACAGCTGTACCAAATTTCCTTGGTAATTTTTTACCTGTATAATGAGATATTTCAAAGTTCACTGGCTATTCATCTCAGAACTCATTCTATTCAAATAAAGTCCTATATTATTTTAATCTGAGTCCTTTTGCCAGAGCTGCTGCCAGCGTCTTACAGTAGGTCACAGTGGTGGAGAGCTGCTGTGAGCGGTTTAAAGTAGGCAAACAGTTAACTCTTTGTCTACCAAATTTCCCTGGTATATTCTACCTGTATGGTTGGATATTTCAATGTTCACTATTTATCACCTTAGAATTCATTCTATTCAAATGAACTCCTATTATTATTATAGTCTGCACACTTCTGCTCAATTATAATGAACTAACCATCAGTTTCTGTACTTTGCTTGGGTGTGGTAGGAGAGCCTCTGTGAATGACTAGATGTAAGCAAATAGTTAAAAGGTTTCAATTCAGAGTTTCCTTTTCAGAGATCAGTTGCCTAATCAAGGTTGAAGAGCCCAGTCTACCCTATTATTTTATCATATCGTTTTTGCAGACCCTTGTGGTATAGCTGTATAGTAGTACTGATACAATTACAACTTGGAAGAACCGCCCTGTCGGCTGCAGAGGGTAAGACTCCCCCAATAGGGCTACCTGTTGGCCGTGGGTGGCGACCCGTGATGCTTAAGGATAGAACCCAGGTGGATGAGCAGTTCATAACTTGCAATACTCCACTTTGGCCCTATCTTGGGCTAGACGGGCGTCGGAGAGGCCCTCCGATCAATCGGCTGGTCACGTCAAGCCCTAGCACCTATATGATTGCCCCAACCCTATTGCCCTTATGGCAAGCCCCAACACCTCTTTATCATATGGGTGCTAGAAGGCGTGACTGCGGGTCTACATGTCCTGGGAATGACGTTAAACTCTATCTGATGGTGAGGTTCCAGTTTTGGAGGTTTGGGGAATGTGGAGCACCCTTCATCACCATTGCTCCCTGGTCCACTCTGACCCGCGAGTGGTAGTACCTGTTAGGGCCATCTATGGGTTAAATAGAAAAATGTATTTATAAAAAAAAAGTATTATCCATTAAGAATTGATTTATTTCAAAACTTTATCGGCATTAAATATCCCACTGAGTTGATATGCCGTAAAACAAAACAAAACAAACAAACAAAACTTGGAAGAAGTTTCACTTATTTCCTCAGTTATCTACTTAGGTACCACGTTTATTTCTAACTCTGACCAGAGCCCGGAATGGAACCCACAGAATATGATTTTTGACCGATGCTACTCATGTCTGGCTCAAAGCTATTCAAGGATGAGACCACAAAGAGAACCAGAAGGAATGATTTTTTTTTAAATTGCAAGCCTTAAAAATACAGCCAAAGTAAAGAAAAGTTAATCTCATTTAAAAATTAAAAAATAAAATAAAAAAAAAAAAAATAAAGATAAAAAATAAACCTTGCTTAGAAGCGAATCAAACTGGAATAATAATTAAAAAAAATAAAAAGAAATGATCAGACACACAGACATAAGCACCATGCACACAACATACGCTTACATTTACACAAACAAGCACGCACGCACACACACTTACACACACAAACTCACACCATAAGCAAGCACCCCAACGATACACATACACACACAGAATTTGGAAGACCAAGACAGAACGAATTTAGCAGCCACTAAGACAACTTCAGTTCCAGTATTCTTCTGATGATGGGAATTTTCATCCCGAAATATTAAAGGAATAAAATGACAGGTTAACAAAAAACATCATAGTTACCTTCTTTTTCTTTTACACTCGCATTGTGACAGCCTTCAAAACAACCAACAAACCAATATATACACAATGCTTCAAGCAAATTACAAAACCCTTTAATCTCATTTAATTTTTAATTTTTATATTTATCTTTTTGTTTATTTTTAAAATTTTTTATCTTGTCATTAAGGAACAAAATCAATTGTTTCAAGGTTATTTGTTATTTAATTGATTTTCGATCGATATCTCCATTGTTGGTGAATTCCATTTTTTTAGGTGAAAGAAAAAAAATTCAGTGAAAAGTGGAAATTAAATTAAAGTAATGAGACTTCTCTGGTTGGTTGGTTTTTACAGCATGTCAACCTTATTGGGTTATTTATGCCGAAGACGTTTTTGTTTTATTTATTCTTTCTTTCCAATTGGATACATAGCATAATAAATATGGGCATTGTTAATACATTTCTAAGTGATAGTTTTCAGCTTAACACCTGTACCCAGCTATGGATAGTGGAATGAGAACAGGATACCCTATACACCTGTGGTGTAATGGTTAAAGTCATAGGAAATGGACTCGTCACCTCGAGTTCAAATCCTGGACGTGGTAATTGCATTTCACTTAGTGCTAATACCCTTGGAAAGGTATGAATTCTACTCCCCCTCCAGCTATGGTAAATAGTAGGGCAGACTGGGCTCTTTAACCTTGGTTAGGCAACCTGTCTAGAGAAGGAAAACTCTGAATTCAAACCTGTTAAACTTTGCTTAAGAAATTGACCTTGTGTCACATCCTGCTCGTGCGGAGGGTTGGTAAATATATATACCCCTGTGGATTAAATAAAGGGTGGGTTCAAAGTTTTTTGATGGCTCCCGATTACAAGACGGTTCCAGGTTCAAAAAGAAGGTTCCCAAGTTTGAGGAGGCTCCTGAGTCTGACAAGAATACCTGAAGAAGGCCAGAGGGCACATTGGCTGAAACATTTATAGATAACAATAAAGATGAGGACAATAGTCTGAATAATCCAAATTATTCATTCTTGTTTTTTTAACACATTTTTTAAAAACTCATTATTTAATCTATTTAACTCATATATAGGACCCTAACAGGTACTACCACTCCGGGTCAGAGTGCAACTGGGAGTAATGGCATGGTGGAGTGGTTGGGTAAATATATGGAATGTCACTCTCTTCTTGGTCAGGAGAGGAATTGTTTGAACGTACGAAGGTGAGTCAAGTTTTGAATATTTTGCTCATGTCTGGACAATTCAACAGATCTGGATGCTTTTGCCGAGCTCAATAAATGTTGTACCACACTGAACTGTTTGAGAGAGAGAGAGAGAGAGAGAGAGAGAGAGAGAGGGCATATTGAAATCAGACTATGAAACTTGTTATCCTAAAAAAAAGAACGAGAATATAAAATAAAATTCAAACATATTAGGTGAAAATGTCAAATACTTCAATCATTTTGTATTAGGTGTTTATAATAAACTATCTGCCTACTTTAAACTGCTCACAGTGACTCTCTCACCACTGCAATCCTACCGTAAACTGCTGATGGTTAGCTCATTATAATTGAGCAGAAGATTCAGATTACAATAAAATAGGACTTTATTTGATAAGAATGAGTTCTGAGGTGAATTAATTGTGAACTTTGAAATATCTCATCATACAGGTAAAAATACAAGAAAATTTGGTACAGCCATAGAGAGTGGAATTTGCTAGGCAAATAGTTAAGCTGCTCACAGAAAGTGTCCAACCCTGATGGTTAGTTCATTATAATTAAGACTTTGAATAGAAAAGTTCTGAAGTGAATAGATAGTGAACTTTGAAATATCTCATCATACAGGTAAAAAATACAAAGAAAATTTGGTACAGCCATGGGGGAATTTGGTAGGCAAAGAATTATGCCACTCACAGCAGCTCTCCCACCACTGCAATCCTACCATAAGCCGCTGGTAGTTTGTTCATTATAGTTAAACAGAAGGACCCAGATTACAATAATTATAGGACTTTATCTGCTGTCTGAGGTGACAACATCCAAGAGTCTCACAATGAGTGGGGATGTAGAAAAGTAATACTTGCAGTTACCAGAATACTAGGAAATACAACATTGGTGATTTCAAAATGTAGGTAAGTGGATTGGTAAGTATAGATATTTAAAATTACTATAAATACGTATTCTATATTGCCGAGTTAGCATATGCCTTGGAAGGGTATAAGGATTGCTTAAAAAAAAACCTTGTAAAAATAAATCCTGACAACTGGGAAAAGCTGGCATTGAAGAACTGACTGGAGAATTCATGTAAATGATGGCTGTACCAGTTTTGAGAGTGAAAGAATTGAGCATGAAAACCTCAAGCGTCAACTTCAAAAGGGATACACCTGTCATATTGGAGAGAACATGGAGGGTTGGAAATGTCAGAGATGTGGTCGAGTTTTGCTTCTAAGGTGGATATGTCAATCATAGGAAATCTCATCAGGGACAATTCATGCAAACTCCAGGAACAAACAATGTGTCTTGTGCAATCTGTAACAAAGTCTGTAAGTCAGCTTCTGGTCTTAAGAGACATATGTGGTGCATATGCATCAAATTTTATCATTTGATTCTTCTGATTCAACGGAGGACGTCCTTCCTATGTCATATTTTAATCAAACTTCATGGATCTGCAGCGGGTTTGATGAGTCATTTGAGGGCTCGTGAGAGGAAAGGTTCTCGTGGTGAAGTTGTAGGATTGTGAGGGACGACAGTGATCTGTAAAGATATGCTATACTATGCAAATATATATATAATATATATATATATATATATATATCTTATTATAATGGAGATTGTGTGTTTTTCTGTCTGTAACCGAAACTATATTCCTACTCAAGTCACAATTTCCTTAGTTATTGACATCACATTCTCTATGATTTATTTTTTTATCTAAAACCTCAATTATTAATAAAATTGTCTTACATTATTAATACTGTTAACTATGTCTATATACTGCCAACATGCAATTATATTATATATATACAAAAAATAGCAGTTTACAGTGGAATGGGAAGGCTAATTTGCATATTAATATTTAAAAAATCGAATTTAATAAATATGTGCCTAGTATTATGATTCAACTAGTTTCGTTTTATTTTTAAGAATATAAGCAAAAATCTCTTCAATGAATCTTAAATAAAATCCATTAACAAGAAAAAATAATGTTAATTTTATTCTTTATTCCTAATAACTAATAGTTAAATAAAGTAAAATCAGCAATGAAAGACGGCAGTGATGGAAGAGTAAGTTAATGTCTATTTTTCTATTATTACCCCCACTCTGTTTCAAATCTTTTTATCTTGCATCTTTATTAGAATTTCTAATTTAATACAATATTTTATTACATTAAAACTTAAATACTTGCACCCGGAGGGTGCATATATTTGCTAGTATATGTAAAGATTATGCTATTGCTATATAGGTATAGATAAAGAAAGATATCATGCTGTGCCAGATAATCTTGCAAGAGATTTACCAGCACCATCTGCTGCCAATAATCCTTAACATGCATTGAGAGGGGGTGGATACAGGAAAAGTTAATGTCTGAATCTACGTTGGGATTATGTAATTGATGTCTTATTCAAGAGTATTTAGATCAAATAACCTTCGTGACTGACAATCTAGGAATACAAAAAAAAAAAAATCCAAAAAAAATCTGTACAGACATCAAAATGAAAAAAAAAGATGAAGATAACAATAATATTTTACATATTTTGCTGTTGGTTGTTGGTTGGTGGTTTTTATGGCATGACAACTCTTGTTGGGTTATTTATGCCAAAGACATTTGTTTTATTTTTGCTCAAAAGTGTTTTATTTCTTTTGGTTTGTTGAGTTTTACGGCATGGCAGCCCTTATTGGTTATTTAAGCCAAAGACGTTTTGTTTTATTCAATTCTTCATAGGTATTCAATTTTTTGATAATAACAATATTTCCTATATTTCCCCAAAATATATAGCTATGGGTTAAATAGTAGGGCAGACTAGGCCCTTCAGCCTTGGGTAGGTAACCAGTCTAGGAGAGGGATAACTCTGAATTCAAAATTCCTGAGGTCGGTCGTTGATTGGGTTTGTGGCAACCCTTGATGCACAATTCTTTCCATCGACTGTGCCAAAAAGTGCGGATGGTCCAACACAAGCCTCACCACTATAAACAAATTAATGTGTGGGTTTCATTGTATGAACCCTCATGCGTCGAAATCGACGAGAGAGTCCATAATATATATATTATATATATATATATATATATATATATATATATATATTAAATTATAATGAAATATATAGGAATGTTTTATAGTTTTCCATGATCAATTTTACACCAAAGTGCCAAAATTGATTTTGCAATTTAAAAAAGAAAATCATTGTTTGATGATATCCTTCTAATAAAACAAAGATGGAAGATTTTTTTAGTCATTGAATTTATGTCTAATAAAATAAAACACATTAAAACTGAAGACAAACATCTAAACCAGATGTTCATTTTGCAGAAAGTTGCAGTATTTCCATAAATAGTCATAGAACATTGGAATTAAATGCTTTGCCTTGGAACAGTAGTTAGCATGCTCATATTTACACGCTTTTTTTCTTCTTTTTTTCTTTTGTTCTTTCTTTGTTCTTTCTTTCTTTTGTTCTTTCTCTTCTTTTGGTCTTTCTTTCTTCATATCCCCATGCTTCCCTCTTCTTTCTTTCTTTCTTTCTTACTTTCTTCATATCCCCATGCTTTCTTTCCTTCTTTCTTTCTTTCTTCTTTTGTTCTTTCTTCTTCATATCCCCATGCTTTCTTCCTTCTTTCTTTCTTCTTTCTTTCTTCTTTCTTTTTCTTCTCTCTGTCTTTTCTTTCTTTCCTTCTTCTCTTTCTTTCTTTCTTCTTTCTTTCTTTCTTTCTTCTTTCTTTCTTTTGTTCTTTCTTTCTTCTGTCCTTTCTTCTTTCTTTCTTTTTTTCTTTCTTTCTTTCTTCATTCTTTCCTTCTTCTTTCTTTCCTTCTTCTTTCCCTTCTTTCTTTCTTTCTTTCTTCTTTCTTTCTTTTGTTCTTCTTCTTTGTCCTTGCTTTCTTTCTTTCTTCTTTCTTTTCTTCTTTCTTTCTGTTCTCCTATGCTTTCTTTCTTCCCTTCTTTCTTTCTTTCTTTCTTTCCTTCTTTCTTTCTTTCCTTCTTTCTTTCCTTTCTTTCTTTCTTTTGTTCTTCTTTCTTCTTCGCATGTTTACTTCTTTCTTTCTTTCTTTCTTCGTTCTTTGTTCTTTCTTTCTCTTTTGTTCTTTCTTTCTTCTTTCTCTTTTGTTATTTCTTCTCATGTCCCTATGCTTTCTTTCTTCTTTCTTTCTTCCCTTTCTTTCTTCTTTCCTTCTTCCTTCTTTCTTCTTTCTCTTTCTTTCTTTCTTTCTTTTGTTATTTCTTTCTGTTTTCGTCCCTATGCTTCTTTCTTTCTTCTTTCTTTCTTTCTTTCTTTCTTTTTCTTCTTTTCTTTCTTGTTCTTTCTTTCTTTCTTTCTTTCTTTGTTCTTTCTTCTTCATGTCCCTATGCTTTCTTTCTTTTCTTTCTTTCTTTCTTCTTTCTTTCTTTTCTTTGTTCTTTCTTTCTTCATGTCCCTATGTTTCTTTTCTTCTTTTTTTTCCTTTCTTCTTTTTTCTGTTTGATTTCTTTGTTTAATGCCATATCAACTTTTGTGGGTTGATATTATCCTCTTAACCCCACTTGTACAAGGTCAGGCACAAGGCCCTATTAACATGGACACCCACAAGCTGAGATTCATGGTGGCAGGTTGAAAACTTGTTTCATCAGGCACTGACTATAAACCCAGCCCGCCCCTTTAAATCAACTTTAGTGGGTTATTTAAAGCCAAACCCATCTTCTTAGAAGTCAGTAGTCATGCTATTTAACCCATAGCTGGGGTGGATCAGGGGGGTTCATACATATACCAAGATATTCGTCTGATTGTGAATGTAATTTTAGTTTGGTTTGGTTTGTGTTGTTGTTATGGCATAATCAACCTCATTGGTCATTTAATGCCAACAAAGTTGTGAAATAAATTCATTCTTAATGCATAATACAACATTTTGTTTATCAAATCATGTTTTTCGATTTTTATTTTTTCCTAGCAAGATCAATATTCCCATGTGGCACTGCATCTATAACAAAGATTTTTTTCATTATTATTTCATATCGATTGAACATTTTTGTACCCAAAAAGATAGTTTGGTTTTTGCTCAGAAACCAAAAAAAAACCCCAGTTTTTTGCTTGGAGAGGAAAAATCACATAACTCGCCAATTTTTGGAATTGGAAGCTCAAATCTTGGGGAATGTCTAACTTTAACAGCTGTACCAAATTTCAGAAAAATTGAAGGAGGTGTATGATAATTTTACTTTTTTTCCTGGATGATTTACATAGAATTGTCCAGTTATAAATTTAATAGTATTACTATTAAAATTTATAACTAGGAGAACAAAATCCCTAGACAAGTTGCCAGAAATCATACACCAAACACAGGGTCTCACAAAATGGTTCCTATAGACCCCTAGGGGTGAATAAAGTTTTGACTAGGTGAATTAAAAACCATAGTGTACACTTAGATTAGTTGTGGGCATAGAATGAGAATAAAACTCACTAAACAATGGTTTCTAATCCAGTTTGCAACCATACATCACTTAAGATTCCCTTTGTATATATAAATTATTTCATAAAAAAATATCCATGTGAAATAATTTTTACTATAAAAATGCATTGACATAATTTTCAGTATAAAAAATGCATTGAAAAGGTTTTTACTATAAAATGCATTGGAAATTATTTTTACTATGAAAAAATTGGAAATGATTTTTACATAAAAATGCATTGGAAATGATTTTTACTATAAATGCATTGGAAATGATTTTTACTATAAAAATGCATTAGAATGATTTTTACAATAAAAATGCATTGGAAATGATTTTTATCACAAAAATGCATTGAAATGATTTAAAAATGCATTAAAAAATTATGCATTAGAAATGATTTTTACTAAAAAATGCATTGGAAATGTTTTTTACTATAAAAATGCATGGGAAATTATTTTTACTATAAAAATGCATTGGAAATTATTTTTACTATAAAATACATGGAAATTATTTTTTACTATAAAAATGCGATTGGAAACAATTTTTACTATAAAAATGCATTGGACAATGCTTTTACTATAAAAAATGCATTGAAATGATTTTTACCACAAAAATCCATGGAAAATGATTTTTACCTATAATAATGCATTAGCAATGATTTTTACTATAAAAAATGCATGGGAAATTATTTTTTACTATAAAAATGCATTGGAAAATGATTTTTACATAAAAATGCTTGGAAAGAAATTATCCTCACCATTTGCATATTGGCTAATTCTTTAAACCCTTGCAGTTGTTTTGTCTGTTCTGATTAAAAAAAGTTTGTTATTTTACATTTTTAAAATTAGTCTTTAATTTTAGCTTTTTAGTCCGACTTGGAAAGTTGGGTTAATTTGAACTAATTTAGATTAATTGCGTGCAGTAATTCCTTTTCTCTGACATTGGTTTAGGATTCTATTTCTGCTGTTTCATAAAGATATAATATATATATATATATATATATATATATATATATATATAGATAGATAATAGATAGATAGATAGATATGATATATTTTGTTTTTCTATTTCTATATAGTTTTAATACATCATATTATATAATACATACATATATATATATATATATATATATATATATATATTGGTTAGGAGCTTGATTTAGAAGGCTTATCACAATGCAGGTGTAAAGAAAAAAAAATAATAATAAGGTTAACAAAGATGTTGTTGTGTTAACCTGTATTCAATTCTTGAATTTTCGAATAATATCTCTTTTTCAAAAGATCACTGGAACTGAAGCAGTCTAGTTATGGCATTTCTTTTTAATGAATATTTTTTTGTTGAAAATGATGGATTTTATATAAACTGTTTTCTCGTGTTGTATGTTTACGTGAATGCGTTGTTTTTGTACTTGTGCGTATGTTGTCATGGCGTGTGTCCATGAAAAATGCGTGTTGGTTGTGACGTTATGACTGTATCAACACGAGAATACAGTTATATAAAAATACCATCATTTTCCTCCAAAAAATATATTTACACCACCTGCATTGTATAGCCTTCTAAATCAACCTCTTAAACAATATATACACAATGCTTCAAGCAAATTATAAAACTCTCTTATGTATATTAATATATATTTGTGTGTGGCAGCGCTGATTTTGTGTGTGGGTGTGTGCTTGCTGATATTGCAATTATTTTGATTTGTTAAAAATCATTTTAACAAATCAAAATATTGCAATATCAGCAGAATAAATAACTTTATTTGAACAACATCTGTGTGTTTTTCATATTATCTTAGCCTTATATTTTCTGTCGGATTCATTTCCTTACTTTTTAAGTATATATATATATATATATATATATATATATATATATATATATATGAAGTGATCAAACAATGTGTTTGAAATGGCGGAGGCCGACAATTTGTGGGAGATTATGTGCTTATTAAAGTCATACCTAATTTGTTAATTAATTAATTATAATTAAATGAATTAGGCGTGCATATCGGTTTAAATGTAAAGCGTAAACAAATCGAGAAAAAGTCAATCTCTGTATGTACATTTCAGCCTATTAGGCCCCACCAGCAGAGCTATAGACAGAGCAGTGCTTTGTGCCTGATTCGAACCCTACCTGTCAGGCTGACAGGCGGACAGGCGGACATTCTAACCACTACACTAGCTGGCTTCCCCACAATTTCTCGGATTCGAATCATGCACAAAGCACTGCCCTGACTATGGCTCTGCTGGTGGGGCCTAATAGGCTGAAATGTACATACAGAGATCGACTTTTTCTCGATTTGTTTATGCTTTACATTTAAACCGATATGCACGCCTAATTCATAAAAATAATAATTAATTAATCAACAAATTAGGTATGACTTTAATTAGGCACATAATCTCCCATATAATAATATATATATATATATATATATATGATGTATTGAAACATATATAGAAATAGGAAAACAATATTAAATATTATGCTAACAGATATCTGTTTCAACCTATGGGGTTTATAAAATATAATTCAACTAAAATCATTTTAAAATTAAATTTATAAACCCCACAGGTTGAAACAGATATCTGTTAGCATAATATTTAATATTGTTTTTCTATTTCTATACATTATATTGTCGAATTTATTCCATTTATTACATATAGTAATATAGAAATATAGCAAATTATCACTATATATACTAGCAAATATATGCACCCTCCGGGTGCAAGTATTTAAGTTTTAATGTAATAAAATATTGTATTAAATTAGAAAGGCTAATGAAACTAAATAAGAATACAGATAAAAAGATTTGAAACAGAGGGAGTATAATAAAAGATTTGAAACAGAGGAGTATAATAAAAAATGGAATAACTGAAACTTACTCTTCCATCACTCTCGTCTTTCATTGTTATTTTTTCTAATTTAGATATTTAGTTATAAGAGGAAGTAAAGAATAAAATGACAGTTATTTTATCTTGTTAATGGATTTCATTTAAGATTCATTGAAGAGATTTTTGCTTATATTCATTAAAATAAAACTAAACAGTTAGAAATCAATAATACTAAGCACATATTTATTAAATTCGATTTTTTAATATCAATATGCAAATTAGCCTTCCTGTTCACACTGTAAACCACTATTTTGTTGTATATATAAATATAATTGCATGTTGTCACTATGTAGACATAGTTAACAGTATTAATAATGTAAGACAATTTTATTAATAATTGAGGTTTAGATAATAATAAAATCATGGAGAATGTGATATCAATAACTAAGAGAATTGTGACTTGAGTAGGAATATAGTTTCGGTTACAGACAGAAAAACACACAATCTCCATTATAATAAGGTATATATATATATATATATAGTGATAATTTGCTATATTTCTTATTTCTTGAACAACTTGTCAGAACTGAGGAAAGAATTTCAAAAGATTCAAATCCGAAATGACCTTGACACAATTGTCAAGAAAAGAATTAAATTTCCATTTACATCAAAGAATTGATTTAAGGTTTTGTTTTTGTCAGGTGCTCTTGCGCGCTCGCTGCGTTTCTTTTCGCGTAATTTGATACAAATTGCTGATTGCCAAACTTCTATTGCAGTCACGACCGGAATAAAGTCATTTGATGCCGCAAGCGCTGCCTAACAATGGTGACCCCCTCCCCCACTCATTCCTCCACCCCACACACCCCAATAAACCACTAAGTGTTAAGTTACTGTTTTTATTCTGGTAACACATTTTTAAAAAAGTAAGTAAGTCGGTAGGGCGGCCTAATATTGGTATTTGGCCTTGGGTGGTGACCAGTGATGCTTAAGGATGGAATCTTGGTGGCTGAGCTGTTCATAACATGCAACAATCCACTTTGGCTCTTAGGTTAGACAGGTGGTTGAGAGGCACCCTCTGATTAATCAGCTGGTCATGCCAAGCCCTAGCACCTATATGATTGTCCCAATCCTATCGACCTTATAGCAAACTCCTAATCCTTTTTATTATATATATGCTAGAAGGTGGTGGCCGAGGGTCTTAGTGTTCTGGTATGACATTAAACTGGATCTAGTGGTGAGGTTCAAATTCAGGAGCTCTGGGCAGTGTTGAGTACCCCTAGTGCTAGACCATGGAGATTTAATTTAGTATCTGAGGTGGAGCACCACATCTACCCTCAGCTCCTCACTGTACCACACAGATCCCTGTGCTGCTCATGCACTGAGTTGATGAGGGCCAGTATCAAACCTGGAACCTTATGGTTCCTAGTAAGACGCTCTACGGAATGAGCAAATGCCTAAAGTCAGTATCATCTTAGTCTTAGTTTGGCAGATGCTTCTGATGGAGATCCCGATTGATGCTACTGCTATTTTCATTCCTTTTTTAAATTCAGACAAAAAGTCCGATTATTTGTTGTGAATTTTTATTTGTCGTCAAGGGAGAAGTTTTTATCGGTGCAGATTTGAATTTTATTTCCAGCTGGAAAAAGATAAAACGAAGAAGAAATGTTGTCTGGCAGAAAATATGGATTTGTTTTATTTTATTTTATTTGTTTTTGGAAATACTGCGTCACTTTTTGTGGGTGTGCAGTTTTATGCATCTGGGACTAATGACAAAAAATTGAAAAATCTTATTTGGGCGTCGCAATTATCAGGGACAGCTGAAATGAGGACAGTGGTTATTGTTTCAACTTTGAGGAACGCAAAGTATTCAATGAATAAATTATGGCGGGATTTGGCTGGAAATCAGAAGCTAATCCACTCGGGGATTGTAATGAACCGGATTAACTTGTTGAAGGAATATGATACTTATATAAAAAGTCATTATTCTCACACACCCCATATATATTATATATATTATATTTATATATATATATATATATATATAATATACCAAGCATGTTGGTAAATCCTTGCGGTGAGAAAAAACCCAGCAAATAGTTTGATTGTAAAAATATACTACCAAACATCAACCGGGGAGAAAAAAATTTTTGAAAAAAGAAAAGACCAAGATAATCGTACCAACAAAAAGTAATCTATTGGTACAGTATTTGGCCAAAAGAAAAAAACAATTTATATGTTTATATATATATGTATATAAGATATATATATATTCATATAACCGCTAGGAGAATAGCTAATAAGTAAAAAGTGCTCAATACCTAAGTAGAGCAAATAATAAAGATAAATCTAATGAGTCAGATGAACCTACTATTAGTTTCGCTTAATGCTCTTCAGGGCTAAGATCTGAGTCAGATCTTAGCCCTGAAGAGCATTAAGCGAACTAATAGTAAGTTCGTCTGACTCATTAGATTTATCTATATATATATATATATATATATATATATATATATATATATATATATATATATAAGAGAGTTTTATAATTTGCTTGAAGCATTGTGTATATATTGGTTAGGAGGTTGATTTAGAAGGCTATAAAAATGCAGGTGTAAAGAAAAAATAATAATATGGTAACAATGATGTTGTGTGTTAACCTGTATTTAATTCTTGAATTTTCGAGATAATATCTCTTTTTCAAAAGATCACTGGAACTGAAGCAGTCTAGTTATGGCATTTCTTTTTAAAAATATAATATATATATATATATGTATTGTGAGTGTATATACATATATATGTGTGTATATACACATGTATATATGATAAAGACGATGACTTACCGGGGAATAAAATATCAAATTAAATCGCAATATCAATGGTCGATACATGTTAGTAGAGTGGGTTTAGTATAAAGCTGTATATAGAAATAACCTACTCAAGTTTCACCATAAAGGATCTTCAGGGTTCTATTATTTTTCATTTCGGCAATTGCCTGTAATGTGCTAGAAGGTGGTGGTTGATGGTCTTAGTGTCCTGGGTATTTCGTTAAATTGCATCTAGTGGTGAGGCTCCAACTCCAGAGCTCAGTGAGTGTAGAGTAGTTATTTACTAAGCATAGCTTAGATGTGGCACAGCCTGAAGTATAAGGCACCAATGAAAATCAAATCACTATCAATTGGTTTGGTTTGGTTTGGGTTTTGTTTTACGGCATATCAATCTCAGTGGGTCATTTAATGCTGACAAAATTTTGAAATAAATTCATTTTTAATGGATACTCAATTTTTTATAAACACACTTTTCTATTTAACCCATAGATGGGACCCTAACAGGTACTACCACTCCGGGTCAGAGTGGACCAGTGAACAATTGTGATAAAGGAGCCCTCCACATTCCCCAGACTTCCAAAACTGAAACCTCACCATCAGATAGAGTTTAACGTCATTCCCAGGACATGAAGATCCTCAGCCACCGGCTTCTAGCACCCTTATGATAAAAAGGGTTGGGGCTTGCCATAAGAGCAATAGGGTTGAGGCAATCTTATAGGTGCTAGGGCTTAATGTGACCAGCTGATTGATCGGAGGGGGCCTCTCCGACCGGCCATCTAGCCTAAGTAAGGTCTAAGTGGAGTGTTGTATGTCATGGACTGCTCAGCCACCTAGATTCCATCCTTAAGCATCACGGGTCACCACCCACAGCCAACAGGTGACCCCATTGAGGGAGTCTTACTCCTCTGTAGAGGTGCGGTTGGTGTATTCTAATACCCCAGCCGACAGGGCTGCACTAACAATGGTCTACTAATCTAGCTTGCTAATCATAACACAACATTAGGTGTTCCACTGAGTATGGAGTACACCTTTATCAACATTACTCCCAAGTCCACTCTGATCCAGAGTGGTAGTACCTGTTAGGGTACCATATATGGGTTGAATAGATAAAAAAATGAGTTTTGAAAAATGTTTTTAAAAAATTGAATACCCAACAAGAATGAATAAACAAAACATCTTTGGCATAAAATAACCCAACAAGGGTGGACTTGCCTTAAAAACCAACCAACCACCAACCAAACCAACCAAAATATTAAGGGTCAAGGGTCATTTGCAACAGGTTGTAAAAAATGCTTTCACATCGTCCCAAATTAACTTTTCAGTTGAAAAGTAGACTGTAAAAAGCATTTGTCTTTACAATTGATTTTGAAGGATCTTCACTAAATACCGAGTTAAAATATCCATGGAATTTAGTTGTGTTGTTGTATCCACTTTTTCCTCTATTTTCGACCATATACACAGCAGAGTAAGGGGGTATATAACATATGGACATTGGATGCAGTCTAAACGACTTGCCAGGAGCGATTGTCGATAGGGACAGATTGTAAGAGAGAGTCAAAGGAAACCATGCCATCAGCACAACTTAATGATGATGATGATAGTGAATCATTGGCGGCAAATTGTCTTTAATCTCATTATCAAGGTTACTTAACGTAAAACTTGACTAAGTTGTGACTGAGAAAATTACAGTAGCTTTAGAAATTAACCTATAAATAAATAACCAACACAGTCCCGGGCAGATAGACAAACAGACAGACACACACATATATATGTGCAAACGCAAACACACATATGGGGTAGGAAGAGGTTTGGGTGTTTTATGGTTTAAAGGTAGCTGAATATTCTTGGTGCGTGTTCTTTGGGTTTTTGCTTTAACCCCATCTCATTTGGTGATCGCGCTGAAAAAGAAGGAATTTAAGGAACGGAAAAGAAAGAGACAAAGCCAGAAGGTGGTTTTGTGATTTATTCTTTATTCCCAGTCATAGTTGCCTGTGGCAAGGGAATATCTCCCTGACCAGTAGGAGCGACTAGACCCAGTTACGGCCTTAGAATGGCCGAGATATCCTTTTGGGAGTCGAGAGTCAGTCCTTTTTGTCGCACATGCACGGAAGGTTCTTCCGGTGAAGGCCCATGGGAGTTTGTTGTTTTTTAAAAATTCTAATTTTATTTTAGTTTTATATTAATCCCCATACACATACATACATACATACATACATACATACATACATACATACACTCACTCAAACACATATGCACTCATATACTTGCCTATTTACTCTCACCTGGACAAGTGCACTCATTCACTCACATATAGCAATAGCATAATCTTTATAGATCACTGGCGTTCCTCACAATCCTATAACCCCACCACCAGAACATTTCCTCTCATGAGCCCTCAAATGACTCATCAAACCCGCTGCAGATCCACAAAGTTTAATGCAAATATAAAATAGGAAGGACGTCCTTCCCATTGTATCGAATGGATCAGATGAAAAAATGTGATGCTTATGCACTACCGTATGTCTCTTAAGACCAAAAGCTTTTGTTCTCTGGCGATCAGTGTTCCAACTCAAGTGTGGGTAACATAAAATAACCCAACGGTTGGCATGCCATAAAACCGACCAACCAGCCAACCAACTAACCAATCTTTTCACTAAGAGTATTTACGGGTTTCGAAGGAGCTCTTACTTCTCCGTAGTTGTAGGCAAATTGTCGGACAAAGAAGACAAAAAAACAACGGAAATTTAATACATGTATTGACAAATAATACAAGAACTTGTTGCAAATTTTATTAGTATTTGCTACAAGACTTATCTGAGTTAAGTAATTTTCTTGGAGTAATGGTGATAACAGGGGTATTCTGTTCGTTGGTAGGAAATGTTGATAAGACGCTTCGTCTCGGTAGTTTCTCGTCCTTCGGTAAGTGTGCTAACCGCAATACTACTAGCAGTGGTTAACCTATCATGGCTTGAACTACATTAGGCACGTGATACAGTTATTTACTAAACTTCGCTTAGATGTGGCACAAGGCCGAATGTAAGGGATACCCAGTGAGGCTCGAACTCACCAGTCATGATTTGCCTGTCTAACTTGCTAACCATTACACCACGAGAGGTATCTGATATATATTCGCTAAAAACTAGCGCGTACTAAATTGTTGCAAAACTTCTGACAAAATAAAAACGAACTCTAGGTTGGTTGTTTGGTTGGTTGGTCGGTTTGTTGGATTTTATGGCATGTCAACCCTTGTTGGGTTATTTTATGCCGAAGATGTTTTTGTTGGTGGTCGGTCGGTTTGTTGGATTTATGACATGTCAACCCTTGTTGGGTTATTTTATGCTGAAGATGATTTTGTTGGTTGGTCGGTTTGTTGGATTTTATGGCATGTCAACACTTGTGGGTTATTTTATACTGAAGATGTTTTTGTTGGTTGGTCGGTCGGTTTGTTGGATTTTATGCATGTCAACACTTGTTGGGTTATTTTATGCCGAAGATGTTTTTGTTGGTTGGTTGGTTGGTTGGTTTGTTGGATTTTATGGCATGTCAACCCTTGTTGGATTATTTTATGCTGAAGATTTTTTTGTTGGTTGGTTGGTCGGTTTGTTGGATTTTATGGCATGTCATCCCTTGTTGGGTTATTTATGCTGAAGATCTTTTGTTGGTTGGTTGGTCGGTCGGTTGTTGGATTTTATGCATGTCAACCCTTGTTGGGTTATTTTATGCTGAAGATGTTTTTGTTGGTCGGTCGGTTTGTTGGATTTTATGGCATGTCAACACTTGTTGGGTTATTTTATGCCGAAGATGTTTTTGTTGGTTGGTTGGTTGGTTGGTTTGTTGGATTTTATGGCATGTCAACCCTTGTTGGATTATTTTATGCTGAAGATTTTTTTGTTGGTTGGTCGGTTTGTTGGATTTTATGGCATGTCATCCCTTGTTGGGTATTTTATGCTGAAGATCTTTTTGTTGGTTGGTCGGTCGGTTTGTTGGATTTTATGCATGTCAACCCTTGTTGGGTTATTTTATGCTGAAGATGTTTTTGTTGGTTGGTCGGTCGGTTTGTTGGATTTTATGGCATGTCATCCCTTGTTGGGTTATTTTATGCTGAAGATGTTTTTGTTGGTTGGTTGGTTGGTTGGTTGGGTCGGTTTGTTGGATTTTACGGCATGTCAACCCTTGTTGGGTCATTTTATGCCAAAGACATTTTGTTTTATTCATTCTTAATGGGTATTCAATTTTCGTTTTCAAACTCAAAATTTCTTTAAAACATTTTTAATACTCGATTTTTAATCTATTGATTCCATAGACTACCACTTTGGGTCAGGGTGGACCTGGGAGTAATGGCGATGAAGGAGTATTACACATTTCCCAGAGTTCCAAAATTGGAACTTCACCCCCAGATACAGTTTAACGACCTACCCAGAACACACAAACTCTTGGACAGTCATAGGTAAACTGTAACCCATCCACCAACTACCTTGATACTACCAACAACAGTGGGTACCTATCACTGCATTAGTCACTTGATGTCTGTGCCGTAATATATAGCACGTTACCAAAATATTGCAAAAACTCACAATAGTAATATACTAATAACAAGCCATGGAGCTAACTGCAACCTGTGCACAAATAACCACCAGGATACTAGCAACAATGGTAGGGACCTATCATGGCTTGCACAGCTTTAGTCACGTGATACAGGCACCGTATTGGTCACATGATATATGCCAAAGCAACACGTACCAAAAATATTGAAAACTTTCTCTCTCTCCCTAACTCCCTCCCTCCCTCCCTCTGTCTGTCTGTCTTTACTTTCTCCCTCTTTGTTCGTTATTCATCATTTTTCCCACCTTTTCACCCTTTCTTTCTCTTTATCTCTGTCTCCTTATTTAATGAATGATCCTAGTATATATATATATATATATATTATATATATATATATATATATGTGTGTGTGTGTGTGTGTGTGTGTCAGTAAGTAAATCATCAGGTTAGTTGGTGCTATGGATGATTCTAATGTGGACCTCTCTCTCTCTCTTTCTCTCACTCTCTATAACTCTCCCCCTCTCCCTCTCCTTCTTTCTCTCTCTCTCTCTCTCTCTCTCTATTCACTATTGAACACCTTTTCCACTTTCCCTCTCTCTCTTTCTCTCCATTATTGAACACCTTCCCCACCTTCTAAATCTCTCTCTCTCTCTCTCTTTCTCTCTTTGATATTGAACACCTTCCCCACCTTCCCACTCTCTCTCTCACTCACTCACTCTGTCCCCCCTCTCTTCATTAGTTAACACCTTCCTCACCTTCTCACTTTCTGTCTCTCTGTATCTCTCCCTCACTCACTCTTCCCCTCTCTCTATCTCTCCATTATTGATCACCTTCCCCACCTCAATCTCTCTCTCCCTCTCTCTCTCTCCATTATTGGACACCTTTCCCACCTTGCCACTCTCTCTCTCTCTCTCACTCACTCTCTCCCCCTCTCTCGATTATTGAACACATTTCCTACCTTCTCTCTCACACTCACTCTCCCCCCTCTCTCTCTATCTCTCCATTACTGATCACCTTTCACCTTCTCATTATCCCCCTCTCTCCACTCTGTCCCTGTCTCTCTCCATTATTGAAAACTCTCTCTCTCTCTCTTTCTCACCCCCTCTCTCTCCATTATTAAACCCCTTTCCCACCTTCCCACTTTCTGTCTCTCTCTCCCCCTCACTCTCCCCCTCTCTGTCTCTCCATTACTGATCACCTTTCCACCTTCTCATTCTCCCTCCCCCTCTCTCCAATCGGTCTCTGTCTCTCTCCATTATTGGACACCTTTCCCACCTTCACACTCTCTCTCCCCCCTCTCTCTCTCACTCACTCTCTTTCCCTCTCACGATTATTGAACACATTTTCTACCTTCTCTCTCACACTCACTCTCCCCCCTCTCTCTCTCTATCTCTCCATTACTGATCACCTTTCTCACCTTCTCATTATCCCTCCCCTCTCTCCACTCTGTCCCTGTCTCTCTCCATTATTGAAAACCTTTCCAACTTTCTCTATCTCTCTCACTCTTTCCCCCTTCTCACTCTCTCTCACTCTTCCCTCTCTCTCTGTCTACATTATTAACCCCTTCCCCCACCTCACCCCATTCAATTGAACCATTGCCAATTGCCTGTTGTAACTATTTGTACTTATCTATTGATTTGCAGTCCCATGAACAACGTTTGTCAGTTTACAAGTGCTACTGAGATAAAAAAAAAAAAAGACGTGAGATGGGGGGGGGTCAGGTTGCGAAAGAACAAGTCACGTGCTCAACCGAGCATCTTGTCTCTTCCCAGCCAACATCCAAACGATTTAACAGCATACCACCCCATCCTCCACCCCTTTCATCTCTTTTTTTTTTTTGGAACACAACTGCTCAAATCATTATTTAATAATATACATTGCATACTTTTTTAAAAAAGGGTACCCTTATTTAGTTGCTGTTGCTTTAGTTACTGCTATAATATACTGACGGGACTACCTGCATAGGTGAGAAACTGTCAGTTACCAAACGCCGTGGAACTCATGGCCACTCAAACCTAACCTTGATTTACATGCTCTATCAAGAATATTAGACCCTCCTTACCCCCGGGCGCCGTAAAAATTAATTTTTGAAAGACATTGCCTGAGAGAGTGGGAGTTAAAAATTCAATGTCAGAGGGTTTGTATCATAAATAAGACAAATCCTCATATTTATTAAAGGAGTAAAAAAAAAAAGATAAAACATTTAATGTTGAAAAATATTTTTTTAAACTAAGTTTAATTGAAATTATACATTGCAATACTAAAACAAACAATTGTCTCAATAATAGATTCAATAATTAATTTCAATGGTTAATTAAATGTATAGTCATTTGGGTTCTTTTAAGGCAATACGTAATTAAAAACAACCTTAATCCCCTAAAACCGTAACCCAATTCGCAAAATGTTAATTCATAGACTACCTACATAGGTGAGAAACTGTCAGTTACCAAACGTCGTGGAACTCATGTCCACTCAAACCTAGCTCAGTCGGTAGAGTTTTCGGCTAGGAATCTTAAGGTTCTTGGTTCGATACTGGCCCCCGCCAACTCAGCGTATGAGTAAGGAGCTGATGCCCAAATAATCTCCTTGGTCTAGCGCTAGTGAAAAGGGGATAGACACCCTCGCTGTCTGGCTGATACCAACATTAGGCCGACCCGACGACTTTTTACTTATAAATACTAGCAACAGAAAACACCCTCCGGGCGTCGTAAGAATTATTTTTTGAAAGACATTGCCTGAGAGGGTGGGAGTTAAAAATTCAATGTCAGAGGGTTTGTATAATAAGTAAGACAAATCCTCATATTTATTAAAGGAGTAAACAAAAAACAAAAAAAAAACAACAATTTGAAATGAAAACTGAGCCCCGTCCCTCTCAAATAGAATGTTGCATGCATGTAATAATCAAACAATTATTTTGAATATTTTCCACATCAATTTTTCACAAAATCGTAGGTATTTATTTATTTGTAAACTTTTTAATTAAATTCTTGTTACTGTAAAAAAATTTTAAAAAAAAGAAAAAAAGAAAGAAAAAAGGGGGACTAGAGTAAAAAACAATTTTTAAAATTGCTTACTCAAATTTTGGGTGATATAGCATAAGAATATTGTGACGTAAGCTGTGACGTAGAGCTATGACGTAATTTTTGTAACAGACAGAAATACAGACAATCTCCATTATTAATAGATAACATCTATCTATATATGTATAGAGGGCAGTTGTGTGTATATGTATGTCCGGAGGAAACTTCGAAAATAAAACAGTTAACGACAAAGTAAATATATATACACATTAAGTATCACCAGGGCTTGGTTTTCGAGCAGAAATAATAAAGATTTGATTTATATTCGTACTGATGATTAAAAATAAAATTTAAATGATAACAGCATGGAATTTTTTTTTCATTTAATATTTTAGATCGTCGACATTAACATTTCTTTTCAGGGTAGCTGGATCAATGTGTTGGTTTGTCTTCCCTTTGCCTGGAAGAGTTATCTTCCCTCTGGGTCCCGTTTTTGACCACCAGGGTTTTTTGGTATTTAAGCGCCTGTTTTGAACTCTCGGCCTCTCTGTTCCTTCTCGGGACCTCACACACATAGTTTAGACATTTATACCTACACCCTTCTCGTGTGGGGGCTTCAACCCCCAACACAACGCTAGTAAGTTTACTTGAAATTATGGACTCTCCAGTCCTATCTCCATTTTTGTATGTTCATTTAGTGAACTAATGTATAAGTTTTTTATTGTATATCATTCATTTCCTTGTATGTGTATTTCAAGTTGTAAATGTTACCTCAGGTGCTGTCCAATTTATTAAGGTCCATTATGTTATGTTTAACACTCGTGTCGGAGTTGTTTTATTCAACTTATTATAACCTTGAACCCAACAAATGCAAGGTGTATTTTTTTTTACATATGGATTTAAATGGGGCATCCCACGAGGATTCAACTCACGATTCAGCAATAATAGATCTGTGGGACTAACTTAAAAAAAAAACCCTCTACACTGCTGACAACAAGTTTCACTCAAAATAACTACCATTAGCGTCGATCACAGCCTCAATCCTGCTCCGGAACCTGGAGCAAGCTGACGTTACAGTTTCCCTGGGAAGGCTCTCAAAAAACGACCTTAATTCTCTCGATTAACTGGGCTTTTGTAGTACTGGTACGGCGATCGGTGTCTTTCTCAACAGTGCCACATACATAATAATCCATGAGGTTAAGATCTGGGGAGTTCGGAGGCCAAACATTGGGACTGGTGTAGTCGTAAAAATTCACCGACAACCATTTTTGACTTTTCCCAGAGGTGTGGCAGGGGACCGAATCCTGCTGCCATACATATGGCCTACCATTGGCTATCCTTGTTATCCAGGGCTTGACTACAGTGTTCAGCAACTCTACGTAGGCATCTAAGTTCAACCTGATACCCTCTCTGAGAAAATGCGGAGGCATCACATCACCCTCAGAGGACACACATCTAAAGCTTGGGGAAATTTAGTCTGCATGACACGAGGAGTGTCCTTTGGACTTTATGCAAGCCATCTGTTATTCTGAGTGTTGTTCTTTTGATCTTGGCAAAAGTTTTTCTCGTCGGAAAAGAACCAGATTGTTTGTGGTTCAGCAGGATATTTCACTTTGCTCGGAAGTTTCTTCGCCTTTGTCAGATAATTTTCACGGGCCTTTTCTGGGAGCAGTTGACATCTGTGACGCTTGTATGAGTAGTAGCGAAGGTCTTCATTTTAGTGCAAGACCGGTTATCTAGCCATGGTTAAAGAGCCCAGTCTGCCCTACTATTTAGCCCTAGCTGGAAAGGGAGTAAGTAAAGTAAAGTCGTCGGGGCGGCCTAAAGTCGGTATCAGTTAATCAGCGAGGGAGTCTATCCCATCTTCACTAGCGCTAGACTAAGGAGATTGTTTTGGCATCTGAGGTGGAGCGCCACACCTACCATCAGCTCCTTACTTTACCGCACAAATCCCTGTGCTACTCATACGCTGAGTTGGCGAGGACCGGAATCGAACTAGGAACCATGTGGTTTCTAGCCGAACGCTCTACCGACTGAGCTAACCGATGCATATGTTGGATTTAAAAAGTATTACAGTTAGTTATTGTTGGTTGGTTGGTTGGCTTAGATGCCTCCCAACGTGGGTATATATAAGTACAAGCAATAATGTGGAAAAGATGACAATGGACTTTAATAGATGAGCACGTGGAGAAATGTAACAACAGAAATACGTACACAAGTAGAAGACATACAAAAAAGATATAAGAAAGAACACATATGTGATACGGTACACATAGAGTATACAGAAGATACATAAATGTGTTGAAAAGAAGGTAGGGCGAATCCTACAGAGGCGAGGGAGAGTCCATAAAGTAATGTTACTTACTTAGGCTGGCTGGGTGGCAAAGCCGCCTACATAAAAGGTGTGGACGTAAACGTCTAACCTATAGTATGTTGGTCGCAGTCCCGGAGACAAGAGAGGGTTCAAATTTGACGCTTCCCTGATTAAATAGTCAGGGACGCCTAGCGATCAAAACCTGCAGCACAAGGGAAGATAACTCTTCCAGACCAAACGGGCAGACCAACGCTACACATACCTTTCCCAAGGATATTAGCGCTATGTGAAATGCAAGCAGCCTCGTCCAGGATTTGAACCCGGCTCGGCGAGTCCATCTCCTATGACTCTAACCATTACATCCTACAGTGAGTGGTATGTAAAACCAGCTCCAGACTTGGCCGATTTCACACCTTCTTACATAGGAGTACTTACTAATCCCCACCCCCATCCCTAATTCTGCCCTCCCCCATCCTTGATTGGTGTCTTTCTCAACAGCGCCACATACATAATAATCCATGGGGTTAAGATCTGGGGAGTTCGGAGGCCAAACATTGGGACTGGTGTAGTCGTAAAAATTCGCCGACAACCATTTTTGACTTTTCCCAGAGGTGTAGCAGGGGACCGAATCCTGCTGCCATACATATGGCCTACCATTTGTTATCCAGGGCTTATGGGAAATGCAAACAGTCTCGTCCAGGATTTGAACTCGGCTCGACGAGTCCATCTACTATGACTCTAACCATTACACCCTGCAGTGAGTGGTATGTAAAACCAGCTCCAGACTTGGCCGATTTCACACCTTCTTACATATAAGTACTTACTAATCCCCACCCCTCATCCCTAATCCTGCCCTCCCCCATCCTTTGCGACCACACATATCTCGGGGCATGTATGTTCCCACACATATTAGATCTCCTGGTGAAGCTTTGTTTTTTTTCTTTCTTTTTTTCCCCTTTGCTTCTGTTTCCAGTGTGACAGCCAACAGACAGGACATAAAACAAAACAAAACAAAACAAAACAAAAACAGGACACATCTAAAGTCATTCCAATATTTAATTAGCCAACCGGTGGGGATGTGCCAGTTAAGTCATTATCTTTCATCTCTTTCAAAAAAAAAAAGATTTTAAACGACGAAGGACAAGTTCTTTTTCTCAAAAGTGAATCGGGATTAACAAGCGCAAAACTTCCGTTGTAATATTTCCACAAGAACCACATTGACCGATAGGTACTGCTATCCAATGGTGAGCAATATGAAATTTAAAAACTGTATACTTAAATTTTGCCAGAACCTATAGCTAGTAATCACAAACAATTCTATGGTTGCAAGTAGTTATTTCTATTTTAATAATATTAATTTGTTTGCACATGGTTGTATAGTTTCAAATTTCCATTGTAATATCTTTAGAATAAGGACATCGAGCGATAGGTACTGCTATCCAATGGTGAGCAATATGAAATTTAAAAAGTGTATACCTCCGGTGCAAGAATTTAAGATGTATATCTTAAAATTAACTGCCTCGCTATCCAGCTGATACCGACAATATGTCACTGTGCCAACTTTACTTACTTTATTATTATTATTATTATTATTATTATTGTTATTATTATTATTGGTTGGCATCCTTCCGTCTACTAAAGACGATGGCGTAGTGTCCACTTTTCCTCCCTTTTCATCTGCAACTGCGTGAGTGGCGGAACAGACCAATTTTTGAATGGCAATCTCTGGTGCAGTGACTGCAAACAAACAGTGATGCTTGCTGGAGTTGCTGTTTTCTCCTTCCTTTTGGCTCTCTTTTCTGTGGCGGCTTATTTCCTCTTTTTTCACTCCTTTTCGTTTGACGAGGAGGTGCCTGGTCGTTCGGTATTTCTGCACAAGTCCCCCATGTGTTGGTGTCGATGTGGCATGTTTTCATGTCCCTCTTGCAGACATCTTTAAAGCGCAGGCATGGTTTACCTGCCGGTCGGGTGCCCTCGCATCCCCAAAGATGGTGAATTATTAGAGGGCACCAGACCGGTAAGGAAACCACGCCTGCACTTTAAAGATGTCTGCAAGAGGGACATGAAGACATGCCACATCAACACCATCGCATTATTATTATTATTATTATTATTATTATTGCGAGTTTTTCACTCCAGCATTAGCTGATGGTATTTCCCTGGAGTCTGAGGGACAAATTTCCCCATGTCTCCAGGACTCTTCTGAGTATTCTAGCCGATTGCAGCAATGCAGTAATCTGGATGGTCTCAATTCTTCCTCTGAATTTCCAGTTCCTCCAGTCTTTTTTCCAAGCTTTTTGGAACCATTCCAAGCGCACCAACTACAGTTGGTATCACTTTGAATCTCATATTCCACAGCCTTTTCAGTTCTCTGACAAGGTCCAGGTATTTATCCATATTTTCATTTTCCTTCAACTTCATCCTGTGATCTGCTGGAACTGCAAAGTCCACCAGTTGATACGTTCTCTTTCTTTTGTTAATCAACACTAGTTCTGGTCTCCTGGCTGGGATAGGGTGATCCGTCTTTATCTCAAAGTCCCAGAGAATTTTATGCGTTTCATTCTCGACAACAGATTCTAGTTTATGCATATACCATTTTGTTGAATGGTCAAAGTTTAATTTTTTGCATAATACTCAGTGGATCACCTTCCCAACCCAGTCGTGCCTAACTTTGTATTCACGTTGTGCTAATTTGCTATATTCGCTTAATACAGGGTTTACAGTCTCATCTCTGTCACCGCACAGTCTACATTTACTGTTTTGTTGCGTCTTATCTTCTCTCTCTCTCTCTCTCTCTCTCTCTCTCTCTCCTCTCTCTTCTCTCTCTCTCTCAGTCTCTCTCTCTCTATTTCGTCTGTCAGCCCGACAGTCGAGTTTCGAGTCACACACGGAGCAGTCTCCCATGTCTATAACCTTGCTGATGAGACCTAATAGGTCGAAATGTATATTATATATATATATATATATATATATATAATATATATATATATGCGTGTGTGGTGGTGGTGGTGGAGCGCGTTATGTAATGGTTAGAGTCGTAGGAAATGGACTCTTTGAACCGAGTTCAAATCCTGTTTACATTTCACAGTGCGCTAATACCCTTGGGAAAGGGATGCATCCAACTACTCTCCCTCCAGCTATGGCTAAATAATAGGGCAGACTGGGTTTTTAAACCATCGCCAGGTAACCAGTCTAGGAGAAGCAAAACTCTGAATTCCAACCTGTTTAACTCTGCTTAAGAAATTGACCTTGTGTCACATGTGTCGAGAAAATATAACAGGAAAATAAACAAAAAAACAAATTGTTGTAATTTCTGATTTATTCAAAGAAGTTGGTTTGTTAATATTGCTTCATTGGAGACGATAGAATTTTCTTTGAAAATGGTAATGGAATTGTTGACATAATTGAATTTTGCTTCGAGATGTATGGCTATGTTAACAGGGACTGGAAGGAAGGAAGGAAGGAAGGAAGGAAGAAAGAAAGAAAAGGGAAAGGATGAATCACATAAACAAAAATGAAAAGAGGAAAGAAAGGATAAAAGAAAAAAAGAACGAAAGAAAGAAAGAAAGAAAAAAAGAAAGAATCACATAAAGAAGAAGGTGAAAAGAAAGGATGAAATAAAGAAAGAATAAAGAAAGTAAGAACCAAAGAAGAAAAGAAAGAAAGACAGATAGAATGAATGAATCACATAAAGAATAATAAAAAAGGAAAGAAGAAAGGGTGAAATAAAGAAAGAGCCAAAGAAAGAAAGAAAGAAAGAATGAATGAATGAGTCACATAAAGAAGAAAGAAGAAAGGAAAGAAGAAAGGATGAAATAAAGAAAGAATAAAGAAAGAAAGAAAGAAAGAAAGAAAAAAGAAAGAAAGAAAGTACTAAAGAAAGAAAGAACGAAAGAAAGAAAGAAAGAATGAATCACATAAAGAAGAAAGAAGAAAGGAAAGAAGAAAGGATGAAATAAAGAAAGAATAAAGAAAGAAAGAAAGAAAGAAAGAAAAAAGAAAGAAAGTACTAAAGAAAGAAAGAACGAAAGAAAGAAAGAAAGAATGAATCACATAAAGAAGAAAGAAGAAAGGAAAGAACAAAGGATTAAAGAAAGAAAGAATAAAGAAAGAACGAAGAACGAACGAATGAATGAATGAATGAATCACACAAAGAAGAGTGAAAAAAGGAAAGAAGAAAGGATGAAATAAAGAAAGAACCAAAGAAAGAAAGAAAGAATAAAAGAATGAAAGAAAGAAAGAAAGAAAGAATGATTGAATGAATGAATCGCATAAAGAAGACTGAAATTATTTCTACTAATTAATTAATACACAAGAAGTAAATGAAGAGATTGTTTCTACCAGTTAATAAAACTAAACCAAACCAAAATATTTACCGGTAGAATTTGGTAGAAATAATTTTCATGTTAGATTTATCATTAACTTCAATTGTACCAATAAACTACAAGAACCAATTTTAATTAACTTGAAAACATCTATTTCACCCATAGATGGTACCCTGATAGGTACTACCACCCTGAATCTGAGTGGGCCTGAGAGTAATGGCAATGAAGGGGCACTCTATACCCTTCTAGAATTAGAAACTCAGCACTAGATCAGTTTAGCATTTCCTCCTCTCTCTCTCTCTCTCTTTCTTTCTTTCTCTCTTTCTCTCTATCTACTTCTCTCTCTTTTTTCTTTCTCTCTCTCTCTCTCTCTCTCTCTCTCTCTCAGTCTATCACCCTCTCTCTCTCTCTCTCTTTCTTTTCTTTTTCTTGTCGATTTACTGTCGATTCACTTTCTTTCTTTCCATATAAGTTATCTCCTTTTCTTTCTTTCTTTCTTTCTTTCTTTCTTTCTTTCTTTATTTCTTTCTTACGTTTTATATATCTCATCTCTTCTTTCTTTTTTGTCAAGTCCCTTTCTTTCCTTCACATACTTTCTTTCTTTCTTTTGTTCATTTTTTTTTCTTTTACATCTCCTTCCTTTCTGTAAAATCCATCAAAACAGCTCTCTCTCTCTCTCTCTCTCTCTCTCTCTCTCTCTCTCTCTCTCTCTCTCTCTCTCTCTCTCTCTCTCTCTCTCTTTCCTGTCGATTCACTTTCTATCTTTCGATACAAGTTATTTCCTCTTTCTTTCTTTCTTTCTTCATTTCTCTCTTTCTTTCTTTCTTTCCTGTCGATTCACTTTCTATCTTTCCATGCAAGTTATTTCCTCTTTCTTTCTTTCTTTCTTCATTTCTCTCTTTCTTTCTTCCTTCCTTTCTTTCTTTTCTGTCGATTCACTTTCTATCTTTCCATGCAAGTTATTTCCTCTTTCTTTCTTTCTTTCTTCATTTCTCTCTTTCTTTCTTCCTTCCTTTCTTTCTTTCCTGTCGATTCACTTTCTATCTTTCCATACAAGTTATTTCCTCTTTCTTTCTTCTTTCATTTCTTTCTTTTTTCTTTCTTTTCTTTTTTTTCTTTCCTGTCGATTCACTTTCTATCTTTCCATACAAGTTATTTCCTCTTTCTTTCTTTCTTCATTTCTTTTCTTTCTTTCTTTCTTTCTTTCTTTCTTTCCTGTCGATTCACTTTCTATCTTTCCATACATGTTATTTCCTCTTTCTTTCTTTCTTCATTTCTTTCTTTCTTTCTTTCTTTTTTTCTTTTTCTTTCTTTCTTTCTTTCCTGTCGATTCACTTTCTATCTTTCCATACAAGTTATTTCCACTTTCTTTCTTTCTTCTTCATTTCTATCTTTCTTCTTTATTTCTTCTTTTTTCTTTCTTTCTCTCTCTCTTTCTTTCTTTCTTTCTTTCTTTCCTGTCGATTTACTTTCTATCTTTCCATACAAGTTTTCCTCTTTCTTTCTTTTCTTTCCTTCATTTCTCTCTTTCTTCTTTCTTTCTTTTTTTCTTTTTTTTCTTCTTTCTTCCTTCCTTTTCTTTCCTGTCGATTCACTTTCTATCTTTCCATACAAGTTATTTCCTCTTTCTTTCTTTCTCATTTCTTTCTTCTTTCTTTCTTTCTTTCTTTTTTTCCTTCCTTTCTTTCTTTCATGTCGATTCACTTTCTATCTTTCCATACAAGTTATTTCCTCTTTCTTTCTTTCTTTCATTTCTTCTTTCTTTCTCTTCTTTCTTCCTTCCTTTCTTCTTTCATGTCGATTCACTTTCTATCTTTCCATACAAGTTATTTCCTCTTTCTTTCTTCTTTCTTTCTTTCTTTCTTTCTTTCTTTCTTTCTTTCTTCCTGTCGATTCACTTTCTATCTTTCCATACAAGTTATTTCCTCTTTCTTTCTTTCTTCATTTCTCTCTTTCTTTCTTCCTTCCTTTCTTTCTTTCCTGTCGATTCACTTTCTATCTTTCCATACAAGTTATTTCCTCTTTCTTTCTTTCTTTCTTTCTTCGTTTCTTTCTTTCTTCTTTCCTTTCTTTCTTTTCTGTCGATTCACTTTCTATCTTTCCATACAAGTTATTCCTCTTTCTTTTCTTTCTTTCTTCATTTCTCTTTTCTTCCTTCCTTCCTTTCTTTCTCCTATCGATTCACTTTCTATCTTTCCATACAAGTTATTTCCTCTTTCTTTCTTTCTTTCTTTCTTTCTTTCTTTCTTCATTTCTCTCTCTCTTCCTTCCTTTCTTTCTTTCCTATCGATTCACTTTCTATCTTTCCATACAAGTTATTTCCTCTTTCTTTCTTTCTTTCTTTCTTTCGTGTTCCCTTTCTTTTCCTTTCCTTTTCCTCTTACCACTTCTTCCTTTATGTAAAAAGCCCTTGTGCAAACACTCTCAAAACATGGCCACTTATTCTACTTACTCAGTCTCGGCCTCAGTTGAATTTAATTTTTTGTTATTTTACTTTTCATTTTTTGTTATTACTTGTTTTCTTCATTGAACAACCTGTTGTTTTTTTTTTAACTTGGCTTTTACATTCAATTGTTTTCTAAATTTTCTTGTTAAACTGACATTCCCTTTGACTGTCAAGTACTTCCCCTTTTCAATCTCGAATCCAATTCAACATTCTGCCATTTACACTGACTTGCCCGTTCAACTGTTTAAGTGTTAACTGTGATAAGAACTTAGAACTCTTAGAACGTAAAAAAAGCCGTAAGTGTATGTTGGGATTTTAAAAATACGGAAAAAACCCCATAAAAAGCCCAACAAACTCCCGTGAGGCCTTTAGCGAAAGAACCCGTTTGCGCAAGTCCGACAAAAAGAACTGACTCCCTACCCCCAAAATAATACCTCGGCCATTCGAACTGAGGCCGTAATTGGGTCTAGTTGGCCCTATTAGCCGGGGAGATTTTCCTTCGCTACAGGCCACTATGACCTGGTCAATAAAGCCTAAGTCATAAAGCCACCTTCTGCCTTTTTCTCTTTCCTTTTCGTTCCTCTTTGTTCCTTTCGTTCCTTAAATTCCATTTCAGCGTACCAGCCTACAAGAAATAAGAACCAGATACGATACAAGATACCAGTACCAAATAACATAACTTAGCCCCAAATGTAAAAGAGATGTTGGCATTTAAGATCAAGTATATTTTATGTTTAATCTTATTGAATATAAATTCAAGTTTAGTATTATCTGCGTTATTCGGACTATTGTCCTCATTTTCATTGTTATCTCTACAATGTTTTGGCCAATGTGCCCTCCGGTCTTCTTCAGGTATTTCTTGTCGGACTTGGGAACCTTCTTGTAATCAGAAACCTTCTTGTCGTAATCGGGAGCCATCACGGAACTTTGAACCTAACCCTTTATTCAGTCCACAGGGGTATCCTGTTCTCATTCCGCTAACACTAGCTGGGGTAGAGGCGTTAAGCTGTGTTAATTATTATTCTATGTTACTGCTGCCCTTGAACAGGATTGAACCTGCAGTCTAGAGGTAACCCTCACTTAGAACTGTCTTAACCTAACTCCTTTATTCACTAGGCCATGTGTCCAATTGGACACATGGCCTAGTGGATAAATAGTCCGAATAACGCAGATAATACTAATCATCAAGCCTCATCTCAAACACTCAGAGAAATTCAAGTTTCATTCATTAACAGAATTAAAAGGGATAGGGACAAGACAATTATATTGTGTATAAAATGTGGTTAATATTTTATTATTTTCAGTGTAAGAGTGTGTAGTTTGCTAAACTTTATAGCTTTAGCGGTCTTTGAAGTTTCCCAAACAATATATTAAATAACAAGTCATTTACTTATCTTTGAATTTTCAAGGGTGAAGTATATTTGCCTGTTTCGTGTTGGTTCTAGTTGTCAGCGCTGCTTCTCGTCCACTGCTGCTATTGTTCTGCCCTGGACATCTGACTTGTCCGAGTAGAGGTGTTGTTCTGGTCACGTCCAACCCGTCCGGGTGCTTAAACTGTTCTTATGATTTCTAGGGTCTCGCCCCGATCCTTCTGGTCCCTTACTTCCGGTCCTGAATAAGGGGAAGATAACCCATATTTCTCAAATCATAGCCATTTATTTATTCCTACTTCACACAATTTCAATTCTGAAAATTGATAAAAAGCAAAGATAAAAATTGACGATGAAAAGATCATAGAGTCAGGGCTGTAAAATAATGATATGTGGAAAAACTCAAGATTTTAGTTATACATTACGTAATTGTGGAAATTAACTAGAATTTGGGATGACGTGTGAAAGGCTGACCTGTTGGCTTCTGATTGGTATAGGAATGTCAACAGTGAAAAGAGTGAAACAGAGAATAACAATTTTATATTGGAAATTAACTAGAATTTGGGATGACGTGTGAAAGGCTGACCTGTTGGCTTCTGATTGGTATAGGAATGTCAACAGTGATAAGAGTGAAATAGAGAATTAACATTTCGGGAGTTTTATCTTAGTTTTTGAAAGAAGCAGACATCTAGACTGAGTGTTTGAAGAGAACAGATGCAAGGTGAATGTCTGTATTCCAATGCATTTTACTTGGGTTTAAAATAAAATAGATGAGCTCTGAGAAAAAAGAAAATGTCTTGTGTTCCTTATTAAGAACTGTCAACGGACAGAAGATTATCGGAAACATTATAGATAAATTATCTGCCCCTGGCACCAGAGGGCGAATCGCCATTATACGATATTGGCGTCTAAATTAAATTCTATAACGAAAGTAACTTATCGTGTTGGGCAGTCAACCAGCGAGTCGTGTTTTCCTTAATTTGAACCACGTATCTTTGAAGCGTAACAGAGATTCTCAAAGATACGTGGTTCAAAGTTAAGTGACCTGAAAAAATGTAAAAGTTTTTTTAAAATAAAATAACTGGTGTATTATATCTTTTATTCATTAATATATAAACACTGAAAATTTCATTAAATTCGGTTAATTTCCTGATTTTTTGTATTTTTTTCCTTTCGGCGGGTGACATACGATGGTGAAATTTAGGTAACATAAAGAACTTTTCACCCCCCACCCCCCCTAAAAAAATCAACAAACAAACAAAAAAAGCCCTTTCCAATGTTAATCAATATATTGTATGAATAAACAAAATCATTTCTTTGTTGGTGTTCTTTCAACTTATTTGCTTATAGATTCTTTGGTAATTTATGAGGAAGTGCGTCCCGGTCTCCTGCCTCAGAAATTGCTACCCGGTGACTATTAAAATAACGTCCCCAGTGCTGTCGTCTCAGATTTTCTTTTATTCATGTTTGTTTAATGTCTTGTTTTTAGTTTAAATAAACAAGAATTAAGACAAAAAAGAAGCGATACCCCACAAATACATTTACTTGTAGAAAATATCTATCTATCTCCATTTGTTCATATCTATCTATATTATTTTGTTTATCTATCTCAGACTATATATCCATCTTTATATCTAAACAAGAATTACGACAAATTACGATAAATAAACAAGAATTACGACAAAAAAGAAGCGATACCCCACAAATACATTCACTTGTAGAAAATGGAGATCTGTAATATATACACATATGTTACTTTAGGTTTCTGAGTACAGTGTGTTACAATTTGTGTAGCCATTTTAGGGTTCTTGTTGAAAGCAGTTTTAGAGTGGAGATCCCTTGTGGCATAAATTTTGATCCTTTCTTGAAGTAGAAAGATGTAGTGTCAGTTTTAGTCCTTGTCTGTTGATTTGCCCTCAAAAGCTTAGAATTGATCCTGTCTTGAAAAAAAAGTATTTTGAAATAATTTCTGTATATTCACATATTCGGTAACATAAAGAACTTTGCACCCCCACCTCCCCTAAAAAAAATCAACAAACAAACAAAAAAAGCCCTTTTCAATGTTAATCAATATATTGTATGAATAAACAAAATCATTTCTTTGTTATTCTTTCAACTTATTTGCTTATAGATTCTTTTGTCAATATGAAAATTCATACGTCCATGTTCACAGAACCATTTCCCGCTCAAATCTTAATCACGTGCCCCCTCCACTTCAACCGTCATTTCGGACTTCGTAAGGACCTTCAAAGCAAAACAATGAATGCCTATTCCTTGCTATTGTAAATTTCACACAATGCCCTGATTATTAGAGCTCTTCGGTGAAAGAGACAAATTATGCTTTTAGTAGCTGATGCCATGACACCCAGTAGGCCATGGTAAGTGTTTTTATTCGAACTGGCAGCAGTCCAACCGTTCTCTGCACTCTAAACTCAACCAATCAGAAAAGAGCTGAGAAAACAGCATTGGCTCATTTCGGAACACTAGCGCCCTCTACCCTACCACCAATAAATTGATCTTCTTAATAGAATGTTGTTTTTAAGAATCAATTGAGGAAATAATTCTATTCTATTTTTTTTTTTAGACAAAAACGATACTGAAAAAAAAAGATGATGATATATTTTTTTATCAATTAGTCTATCAGATTTATTGATTAGGTTCTGAGTAGTTTTTTGTTTCTTTGTTTCTTTTTGTTGTTGTTGCTGTGAAGGAGGTTAAATCATTTATATGATTTAGTATAAACTAACTTAAAAGCCACCCAATCGAGCCACAATTAAGCTAGCTCTTGTTGAGAGCACTTGCAAAATTGACATTCTTTTACAGTTTCCGCGAAAAACAAATTCTATTTCTGGCTACAATTGTTCGACGTACTTTTGCTTTCTCCTGTCTACGTAACGGTGGGGGAGCTTTATTAAATCTATTTTGCTTTTGGTTTTAATTTGTTTTTAAAAAGATACTGAAAAAAAAAAATCCGAAAAATTAAGATAGCTTTTATCAATTAGTCTATCAGATTTATTGATTAGGTCAGTGAGTAGTTTTTTTGTTTGTTTCTTTTTTTTTTTTTTTTTTGCTTGGAAGGAGGTTAAATCATTAATTTGATTCAGTATAAACTAGCTTAAAAGCCGCCCCATCGAGGAACAATTTCCGTGAAAACCAAATTCTATCTTTGGCTACAACCGTTCGAACATGTAACGTCGTACTTTTGCTTTCTCCTGTCGACGTGACGGTGGGGGGGCTTTATAATTTTATTCTGTTATTTATTTATTTAAAAAAAATATAAAAACAATACTAAAAAAAAATCCGAAAATGAATATAGTTTTCATCAATTAGTCTATCAAGATCTATTGATTAAGTCACCGACTGTGTAGTTTTTTTTTTCTGGGAAGAAGGTTAAATCATTAATATGATTTAGCATAAACTAGCTTAAAAGTCGTCATATCGAGCCGCAATTAAGCTAGCTCCAGTGGAGGGCTCTTGTTGTATACTGGCATCAAATTCTATATGTTATATAGCGACCTTTTCGCTACTCTCAATCGTATACATTAGTAATGGGGCTTTCGCTGTACCCAAAGCGATGTATGTAGTAGTCAGTTTTACCGACTACTGGACTTCAATAACAACAGATACGTATGTACAAAAATATAAGACCCGTGTTTATTTTTCTTCGGTGTGTGGTAGGTGAGGGGCGCAGAGCTTCACAATGAAAATGCCGGTGGCTAGCCAAGAGCGCAGTGTTCACAATGAGTGCCCGAGGGGTGTTTTGTTGACGGGAGACGTGAAGTGTCCTTTCCACTGCCGGGCCGGCGTCTGATCCTGTCGGCTTGACCCTCTGGCTTTTTGTATTGACAACACGCCTACACATTTTTATCTTTTTGATCTGATAACGGACCTTTGTTATATATCTCTTTATCTTCACCCTGCTTCCTTGATCGGAAACTATCTGTTCCGCTTTCTTTTTCTTTTTAAATATATATTTTTATCTTTCTCTTTGTCCCTCAGCCGGAAGTGGGACAATACAACACTCTTGCAAAATTGACATTCTTTCACAGTTTCCGCGAAAACCAAAATCTATCTCTGACTACAATCGTTCGAACATGTGACAACGTACATTTGCTTTCTCCTGTCTACGTGACGGTGGAGGAGCTTTATTATTCTATTGCTTTTTGTTTTTTTTCTTTTTTTAAATAAAAATGATAATGAAAAAATATCCGAAAATGAATATATATATATTTTTTTGTTGTTGTTGGGAAGGAGGTTAAATCATTAATATGATTTAGTATAAACTAGCTTAAAAGCCATCCTATCGAGCCGCAAATAAGCTAGCTCCTATTGAGAGGGCTCTTGCAAAATTGACATTCTTTCACAGTTAACAACGTGTTTCTCCGTTTAGCCGCTAAGTGTCGGTTCCAAGCAGTAAGCGCAAGAAAACAAATTCTATTTCTGGCTACAATCGTTCGAACATGTAACAACGTACATTTGCGTTCTCCTGTCTACGTGATGTGGGGGAACTTTATAATTATAATATTTTTTCTTGTTTTTTTTTTTTTAAACAAAAGCGATACTGAAAGAAAATCCGAAAATGATGATAGTTTTTAGTCTATCAGGTCTATGAGATCTATTGATCAGGTAACCGACCGAGTTTGTTTGTTTGTTTGTTTTTTCAGAGAAAGGGGCTAAATCCTTATAATGATTTAGCATAAACTAGCTTAAAAGACGTGCTATCGAGTCGCAATTAATCTAGCTCCTATTGAGAGCTCTTGCAAAATTGACATTCTTTCAGTTTCCGTGAAAACCAAATTCTATCTCTGGCTACAATCGTCCGAACATGTAACGACGTACATTTGCTTTCTCCTGTCGACGTGACGGTGGGGGAGCTTTATCATTCGATACTGTTTTTTTTAATTTATTTTATTTTATTTAAACAAAATAAAAATGATATTGAAAAAATATCTGAAAATGAATATAGTTTTTATCAATTAGTCTATCAAGATCTATTGATTAGGTCACCGGCTGAGTAGTTTTTTTTCTTTCTTTTTTTTGCTGGGAAGGAGGTTAAATCATTAATATGATTTAGTATAAACTAGCTTAAAAGCCATCCTATCGAGCCACAATTAAGCTAGCTCCTGTGGAGGGCTCTTGCAAAATTGTCATTTTTTCACAGCTACCTCCGTTTAGCTGCTAAGTGTCGAAACAAATTCTATTTCTGGCTACAATGGTTCGAACATGTAACAACGTACATTTGCGTTCTCCTGTCTACGTGACGTGGGGGAATTTTATGATTATATATTTTTTTAAAACAAAAACGATACTGAAAGAAAATCCGAAATTGATGATAGTTTTTTGTAAGTAGTCTATCAGATCTATGGATCAGGTAACCGACTGAGTTTGTTTGTTTGTTTGTTTGTTTTTCAGTGAAAGGAGCTAAATCATTGGGTAATGAAGGACTATTTGCTCGTAAATTCCTACCATAAAATAAACTGAACCCCCATTTTATGTCCGTGTTTTTGTATTAAATGTTTTATTTTTCTTGCACCCGTTATTTTACAATACTAAATATATTTTATTTATTTATTTTAATATTCATTTCAATGTGCATATTCTAAAAGTTTTTATTTTGTAAGAATGTAAAGTGTGGGCTCGTTTTACAATTTAGACATAAATTGGATCCTCCTTTTATGACCGTAATTTTGTTTTTTCGTCCACGATGATTAAAATCTGACGTTTTTATTTTAGAGTACCAAAGCCAAAAAGAAAAGAAATAGCAGCAACAAAAAGTAATATTCAACTTTTTACTCGTAAATTCCTGCCATAAAATTAGGCTTGGGCATTTTATGGTAGGAATTTATGAGTAAAAAGTTGAAGTGTAAAAACGAACTCCCACTTTAAAACTAAACATTCTCACAAAATAAAAGCTTTTTAGAATATACACATTGAAGTGAATATTAAAATAAATAAAGGAAATATTTTAGTATTGTAACATAACGGGTGCAAGAAAAATAAAAGATTTATTGAAAAAACACGGACATAAAATGGGGGTTCAGTTTATGTTATGGTAGGAATTTACGAGCAAATAGTCCTTCATTACCAATCATTATAATGACTAGCAAATATATACACCCTCTGCAGGGTGCAAGTATTTAAGTTTTAATGTAATAGAATATTATATTAAATTAGAAAGGCTAATGAAACTAAATAAGAATACAGATAAAAAGATCACTCCCGTCTTTCATTGCTAAATCTTCCTAATATAACTATTTAGTTAAAATAGGAAGTAAAGAATAAAATGACAGTTTTTTTTTGTTAATGGATTTCTTTTAAGATTTACCCCCGAGATTTTTGCTCATATTCATTAAGATAAAACCAAACAATTAGAAATCAATAACACTAAGTACATATTTAACAAAATCAAATTTTTGATATCAATATGCAAATTAGCCTTCCCGTTCACACTGTAAACCGCTATTTTGCTGTATATATAAGTATGTAGATATGATCAACAGTATTAATAATGTAAAATAATTTTATCAATAATTGATGTTTTAATAAAAATAATGATGGATGAATAGAGAATGTGACATAAATAACTAAGGGAATTGTGACTTGAGTAGTAATATAATTTCGGTTGCAGACAGAAAAACACGCAATCTCCATTATAATAAGATTTAGTATAAACTAGCTTAAAAGCCGCCTTATCGAGTCACAATTAAACTAGCTCCTATACAGGGCTCTTATAAAATTTACATTATTTCATAATTACCACCCTGTTTCTCCGTTTAGCCACTAGGAGGCGGTTCCAAGCAGTAAGCGCGAAATTTAAATTCTATCTCTGGCTATTTCGTTCGAACATGTAACGACGTACATTTGCGTTCTCCTGTCTAAGTGACAGGATGGTGAAGATGGGCTTTATAATTTTATTCTTTTTTTAAACAAAAAAAACCCCAAAAAACAGAAAAATTCGAAAATGAAGATAGTTTTTAGCAATTAGTCTATTAGATCTCTTGATTAGTTTACTGAGTTGGTTTTTATTTGTTTCTTTATATTTTTACAGGTTGTCTGGCCGGTTGGTTGGGTTTTACGGCATGTCAACCCCTGTTGGGTTATTTTATGCCGAAGACGTTTTGTTTTATTCATTTTTGGTAGGTATTCAATTTTTAAAAAATCATTTTTTATGTATTTAACTTATATGTACTTTAATGGTACTTTAACAGGTGCTGCCACTCCGGGTCAGAGTGGACCTGGGAGTAATGGATGATAAAGGGATACTCCACACGTTGCTGTTTGTTTGGCCTCTGTTCATATTACAGACGCCCATCAGAATGTTTAGAGTAGCAAACTTGCATTCAGTGGTCGTTGATTATAGTTTAATTGTGCGTATGTGTGTGTGTGTGCTCACGTACCCGCGCGCATGTCTGTGTGTGTGTGTGTGGGTGTGTGTGCGTGTGTGTGGATTTAATCGTAAATGAATACCAATGTGTGCTGGTTGGTTGGTTTGATTTTCCAACATGTCAATGTGTGTGTGTGTGTGTATGTGTGTGTGTGTGTGTGTGTGTGTGTGGTGTGTGTGTGTGTGTGAGTGGATTAATCGTACATGAATACCAATGGGTGCTGGTTGTTGGTTGGTTGGTTGGCTGGTTGGGTTTTACATCATGTCAATGTGTGTGTGTGTGTGTGTGTGTGTGAGTTGATTTAATCGTAAATGAATACTAATGTGTGCTGGTTGGTTGGTTGGCTTTTCCAACATGTCAATGTGTGTGTGTGTGTGTGTGAGTGGATTTAATCGTAAATGAATACCAATGGGGGCTGGTTGGTTGGTTGGTTGGCTGGTTGGGTTTTTATATCATGTCAATGTGTGTGTGTGTATGTGTGTGTGTGTGTGTGTGTGAGAGAGAGTGGATTTAATCGTAAATGAATACTAATGTGTGCTGTTTGGTTGGTTGGTTGGTTGTATTTTACAACATGTCAATCCTTATTTGTCTATATTTTTGTAGTGAGGCTTGATGTGAATAATTTAGAATTTTCGGACTGTTGTCCTCGTCTTCATTGTAGTATGTATAAACACAACGTTTCTGCCGCTGTATTCTCTGGTGTTCCCGGTGTATTCTTCGACGCCCGTTTGATCAACTGTCAAACTATCAAAATCCATTTCCCAGGTTGGATCATTACTATGCTAGGTAACACAGGGAACACACGAGGAAGGCTGGGGGATACAGCAGCCGAAACGTTGTGTTAATACATACCACAATAAAGATGAGGAAAACAGTCCGAAAAATCAAAATTATTCATGTCAACCCTTGTTGGGTTATTTAATGCCAAAGTCGTTTTGTTTTATTCATTCTTGATAGGTACTCAATTTTATTAAACACAATTTTCTTTTCGAACTCGGGAACTTTCTTGTCGTAGTCGGGAACCTTCTTGTCGTAATCGGGAGCCATCACGGAACTTCGAACCTAACCCTTTATTCAGTCCACGGGGGTATCCTGTTCTCATTCCGCTAACCATAGCTGGGGTAGATGAGTTGTGTTAATTATTTTTCTATGTTACTGCCTCTACTCAGGATTGAACCCGGAATCCAGAGATAACTGTCACTTAGAACTGTCTTAACCTAACTACCTTATCCACTAGGCCATGTGTCTAATTGAAGAAGAAGGTTCCCGAGTCCGAGAAGGTTCCCGAGCCCGACAAGAAATACCTGAAGAAGGTCGGAGGGCATATCGGCCGAAACGTATTAAGATGGGGACAATAGTCCGAATAACGCAGATAATACTTATCATCAAGCCTCATCTCAAACATTCAGACTTAGTCTTAGTTTCAAACTAATATACGCTAATTCTTCTACCCCTTTTTTGAAGTGCGGGTCAGTCTTAACCCTCTGCAGAGGTTATAGTCATGGTTCTCCAACAGAGAGAATAGAAACAGAAAAAGGCGTATTAGAGAGGTTTAAGGTTTTAGTCCTATTTGAGTGTTTCTTGGCCACCATACAAAACCGAAATAACAGAATTATTCCTCTTATCTATGGATGCCCTAATGTGTTATAACTCTTAGTTTTAAATTGATATACACTAATTCTTATACCCCTGTTTTGGGGGTTAGGTGTTGCCTCTCTGAATAGTCAAGTTATTCTAAGATTCGCCGACAGAGAGAACAGAAAGATGCGCATTAGATAGGTTTAAGGGTTATTTCCTATAAGTCCAACATAAACAAAGGGGAAGCACTCTTGACTGATAAATTATTTATTTATCTATTGTTCTACTAGGAAAAAAGACGGGGTTAGGTTTAGGGTTAGGGTTAGGGTCTAGGGTAAGGGTTTATGGTTAGGGTTTGGGTTAGGGTTTAGGGTTAGTTTAATGGGAAAATAAATGAATAATTTATCAGTCAAGAGTGGTTCCCTTTGTTTATGTTGGACTTATAGGAAATAACTGGTTTAAGGTTTTAGCCCGATTTGAGTGTTTCTTGGCTACCATACAAAAATAAATAAATAGTCGGATCATTTTAAGTAATAATATTAAGCGTTAGGTTATCTATGGATGCCTTAATGTGTTATAAAGACTAAGCCTTAGTTTCAAATTAATATACACTAATTCTTATACCTCTTTAATTTTATTGTGCGAGTGGGGGTCTTACCCTTTTGCAGGGGTTATTGTCAGGTTATTCTAAAATTTGCTGACAGTAAAAACAGAAACAGAAAGGGGCGTACTAGAGAGGTTTATGTTTTTTATTCCTATTTGCGTCCTTCTTGGCTACCATACAAAAAAAAAAAAAATAAATAAATAAAATAATTCCTCTTTTCTTGTCTAATGATAGTTGAATCTCATCTAAGTCGGCCGGATCATTTTAAGTGATTAACATCCGAATAAAAATTGGGAAGAGAGAGAGAGAGAGAGAGAGAGAGAGAGAGAGAGAGAGAGAGAGAGAGAGAGAGAGAGAGAGAGAGAGAGGGGGAGAAAAAAGAAAGAAAAGAAAAGTAATATAACGTGTTTGTCCACTTTTTTTTCTCATCACCCAGACGGTAATTACAGTTAATGGCTTTTGAGTTGTGTCCAAGTGCAAGAACCAACAAGATCCACTTGTAAAGAAAGAGAACTTGTTTTTGTCTACACCATAACTTGAGGCTACAAGTTTTATGGAACGTATATATCTAAGTTTTGAATAAGTATAAATAATTTGTCTGTATTTCTTAGATGAGGCTTGATGCATATGCAGCGTAATTATTATGGTCTACGGAGAATTTGGGGATTGGAAAGAAAACGGTAATCGGATTTCTGGAGAAAGAGAAGAAAAAGAAATGAGAACAAAAAGAGGTTAAAGTTTGGAATTGTAAACACTCAATGGGTGCCAGCCATTGACCGACCAATGACCTCTGAACTAGATTTATAAATAAAAACGGAAGTCCCATGTTTTCTGTAGAGGGCGGAAGCGGATGTGTCCCTTCCCCCGCCCCTGGGACAACAAACGGAAGAAGAGAAAAATCGGTATTTTTCGTCTGGGCCTTCGTTGGAGGCAGACATGACGAAGAATGTCTTTATAAAGGTCTACTTGAGATAGATTTGCCTCAAAACAGCCCACATTATTAATGTGGTATTTACCTCGCATCCCACATATGCGGGCCAGACACAAGGCCCTATTAATGTGGGACCACCCACGAGCCGAAGCTCATGGGATGGCAGGCACAAAAAATGCGTGGATCCCGTCGGCATACCCCCTCAAGGGGGAGCCTCAGGCACTGGGCAATAAACCCAGTCCTGTCCCTTTAAATCAAGGGGGCAAGTATTGCCTGGGGTGGGCCCCTGGGATCACGCCGTTAATTTCATTAATAGTCCAGTGGTTGAAGCCACCGGGTTCCACAGGTGCCGAAAGACCCTTGTTATTAAGGTATTTTCCTATCATCCCACTTATGAGGCCGTGACACTAGGACATTTTATGTGGGCCCATCCACGAGCCGAGACTCATGGGTGGTAGGTGCAAAAAATGCTTTGATCCCGTCGGCAGGGGGTGCCTGATGTACTGGCAATAAACCCAGCCCCGTTCCTTTAAATTAAGGGGACAGGTGTTGCCTGGGGGGGATAGCCCCCTGGGATCAACGCCGTTAATTTCATTAATAGACACAGGCCCCGTTATTAATGTGTTTAAAATCCTGCAATGTTTGTTATATATCATTAAGAAATAAATGTTTGCATAGTACATGGTGTGAATAATTTGCATACCGGTTTTAATAAACCCGTGTTTAAGAAATATTGTTATTGATTTCTAATAATATTGTTTTATTCTCAAACGTATTAAAAGCAATCCTATGTATCATTTTGTAGCGATTGTTTGCCCCTGTTTGATCTGGAAGAGTTATCTTCCCTTGCCACAAGTTTTCTAGGGGCCATGGTATTTAGTCAGCAAAGCGCGCATTTTGAGTTCTCTTTTCTCCGGGACAGCAGACAAGACTCATGGGTTAGACATTTGCGTCAATACCTTTTATGTGGGGGGCTTGGCCCTCCCCCAGCCTAAGTATGTGACATTCCTTCTAGACTCTCCATAACTTCTGCATGACGAAGTCCTATTTTCTGTATACACATCTATAATTGTGTTTTTTTTATGTATTTGCTTTATACCAATCTAGTACCTCATAATTTGTATATGTATTCATGTCTTAAATATACTAGCAAATATATGCAACCTCCGGGTGCAAGTATTTAAGTTTTAATGTAATAATATATTGTATTAAATTAGAAAGGCTAATGAAACTAAATAAGAATGCAGGTAAAAAGATTTGAAAACAGAGGGGGGTATAATCGAAAAATAGAACAACTGAAACTTACTCTCCCATCACGCTCGTCTTCATTGTTATTTTTCTAATTTAAGTATTTAGTTAAAAGAGGAAGTGAAGAATAAAATGACAGTTATTTTTTCTTGTTAACGGCTTTCATTTAAGATTCATTGAAGAAATGTTTGCTCATATACATTAAAATAAAACCAAACAGTTAGAAATCAATAATACTAAGCACATATTTATTAAAATCGCATTTTTAATATCAATATGCAAATTAGCCTTCCCGTTCACACTGTAAACCTCTATTTTGTTGTATATATAAATATAATTGCATATTATTAGTATGTAGATATGGTTAACAGTATTAATAATATAAAACAATTTTATTAATAATTGAGGTTTAAATAAAAATAAAATCATTGAGAATGTGATATAAATAATTAAGGGAATTTGTGATTTGAGTAGTAATATAGTTTCGGTTACAGACGGAAAAACACACAATCTCCATTATAATAAGATTTCCGTCGCTCTCCAGAATAAAGTCTGTTATTGTTCTACAATTTTGTCGGAATGTTTTATGTATACACATGTACCCTCGCTGGAAGGTTACTTTAAGCCTTCCAACTTAAATATAACTTCTTTACACTATGTTACAATCCTATGTATAATTTTATATTGAAATCAATTAGAAAAAAGTAAAAATAGGCATAATCTATTGGGATGGATATGAGTCAAACAGGGCTATGTTCTCTTGCTGCAATTTTTCGCCCATAGGGGATTGCTGTATAAAAACAGCGACCCGGGAGAAAATCTCTCTTTCTCTCGGTCTGGTAACCACTGCACATGGGTTAGGCGCTTTGTGCCTCTGTCCCTTAAGTGGGGGTCTTTGCCCTCCAGCAAACTATCAGTAAGTGACTTATTTCTACATGTAACTCTATATTACTTCTTTAGGACTTAGTCCTACAACTTTGTGTATATTTATCTATCTTTTGTCTATATCTTACTGTACTTTGCCATGAGTATGTGCATACCTGTCATGTATGTATTTTATCCGCGTGTTCACAAAATAAAGTCTGTTTGTTATGTTGGATTGTCTTCCCTTTGCCCGGAAGAGTTATCTTCCTTTGGGTTCCCGTTTTTGACCACCAGGGGTTTTTGGTATTTAAGCGCCTGTTTTGAACTCTCTCTCTCTCTCTCTCTCTCTCTCTCTCTCTCTCTCCTCCCTCTCTCTTCTCTGGGACTTGTCAACTATGGGTTAGGACAATTTGTATACACCCTCCCTGTGTGGGGTTCTCACCCCACACAGGCATTAGTAAGTGACTTTCTTATGGACTCTCCATAACCCTTTATTACTGCTATATTCTAGATATATCTACTTTGCACCCTTCTTTTTATGTGTCATTCACATGTACATTATGTATTTTTGTCACGTATATGTATTTCATGTCTTATAAGTTTCTCCATGTGTTGTACTTATATTAAAGTCCATGTTATGTTTAACACCCTTGGTCGGAGTTGTTTGTTCAACTAATATAATATTATAACCTTGAATCCAACAGTTATTTTATATACTTCTTTGTTGGGTTAATTTATGTACACAATTGTACCCACGCGAAGGTTACTTTGAACCTTCTAACAACATAGAAGAACATTCCTATCTTATAAATCTTTTTTGTGTTCCTATCTAATTTCATTATTCTTTCTAATTCAATATGATATCTGATTATATTAAAACTTAAATACTTGAGTCCAGAAGACACATATTTTTGCTAGTAACTATTACATATGATATATCAGTGTTGTAGGATACACCACATCTTATTTCCATATATTATTCTTACGTTTTAATTATTTTTTGAAATGTATTGTCTGAGGGTGGTTGTTTAAAAATTCAATGTCAGAGGGTTTGTATCATAAGTAAATAAAATCATCAAATTTAATAAAGAAATAAAAAAAATAAAAAATTTAAGATGGTAATTTCGTTCTGTCACCCTCAAATAAAATGTTACAAGCATCTATAAATTATGAATTAAATTATTAATTAAATAATTACTTTGAATATTTTACTCATAATTTTACACGAAATCATATGTATTTATTTATTTGTAAACTTTTAAGTTAACAACCTCTTGAAATGAAAAAAGGAATTTCTTGTTGTAGG
>CM042172.1:30517294-30533621 GCA_023376005.1 Doryteuthis pealeii | reverse complement strand
TACCCTTTCTCTTCTTTCTTATATTTCATCTCAGCATGTGAGTTGTGTTTCTGGATTCTTATTCTCTTTCAATCCATCTATGTGGTTTCGTTCTTTGTTATTCTTTCATTTTGCATAGGTCACTGTCTCTCGCGGTTCCTTCTTCTTTCTTCCTTCTTCCGTTTCTTTTTCTTTCTTGCCATCTCTTTCCTTCTTCTTCTTCTGATCTTCTTGCTTCTTCTTCTTCTTCTTCTTCTTCTTCTTCTTCTCACTTCTTCTTCTTTTCTTCTTCTTCAATGTTTTCCTACCCTTCTTCATCCTCTTCTTCTTCTTCTTCTTACTACATTCTTCTTCTTCTTCAATTTTTCTTGTAGCTTAAATTAGGTCAAACGTTTCCGTTCTTAGAAATCTTACAAAATGATTTTAATGTTTTTTTTAATTATTCTTTTAAAAATTCTATTAGCTTTGCAAACTCACTTTTCCCTAATCCCAATTATCTACCCAGAGCTCAATGGGTCACATTTTGTCTAACATATATATATATATACATATACTAGACAAATGCCTATAACACTTTTCCTATCAATTCTCTTCCTCCACATACATTAATATATATGTATATATATGTATATCTAAAACAGTCATCCACAGACACAGTGTTTCGATGTTTCACATCTCTTCAGTGTGGCTATATATATATTTATATTTATCTTTGAAAGGAAGGAAAAACTTAACACTGTTATTCTATAATAAATTTATTTCGACCAAAATTGGGGCCTTTATAAATCTAAGTTGATTTAACAAAGCTCCCCAAATCAAGTGATGATTATCCATCTGATGAGACTTGATTTGGGGAGCTTTGTTAAATCAACTTAGATTTATAAAGACCCCAGTTTTGGTGGAAATAAATTTATTATGGAATAACGGTGTTGAGTTTTTCCTCCCTTTTAAAGATAAATATTGCTCTGTATATAATCTAAAAAGATTATTATACATTGAGCTCTCTGTAGTGATTTAAAGATTCACTGTATTTGTACATACTGGATCATACAATAATAATACAGTGTGTCTTAGAAATCACATAAAGAATCATCCCTTACTACCAAGTTTTGGATACTCACATCTATACATATATATGTGTGGTGTGTGAGAGAGAGAGAGAGAGAGAGAGAGAGAGAGAGAGAGAGAGAGAGAGAGAGAGGATAGCGTGAAGGTTGATATGACATTAAAAAAAGAGACCATCATTTATATAGTTATATCCACCTCTTAAATAGAAGCACATGGTGTAATGGTTAAAGTCATGGGAAATGAACTTGTCGCCCCAAGTTCAAATCCTGGATGTGGTAATTGCATTTCACTTAGTGTTAATTTAAACCTGTTAAACTCTGCTTAAGAAATTAACCTTGTGTCACATCCTGCTCGTGCAGAGGGGTTGGTAAATATATATATCCACCTCTTAACATATGGAAATCTGACCTCTCTGTTAAAAAATTACGGTTTCAAGTATTCCAATCTAATCTTATTGTAATGGAGATTGTGTGCTTTTCTGTCTGTAACAGAAACTATATTACTATTCAAGTCATAATTTCCTTAGGTATTTACATCACATTCTCCATGATATTGTTTTTATTTAAACTTCAATTATTAATTGTTTTATATGATTAATACTGTTGGCTTTATCTACAACATAATAATATACAATTGTATTTATATATACAACAAAATGGTGGTTTATTGTGTGAACGGGAAGGCTAATTTGCATATTGATATTAAAAATTTGATTTTAATAAATATGTGCTTAGTATTATTGATTTGTAATTGTTTGGTTTTATTTTAATAAATATGAGCAAGAGTTTTGGGGGTAGATCATAAAAGAAATCAATTAATAAGAACAAATAACTGTAATTATATTCTTTACTTCCTATTTTAACTAGATAGTTAAATTGGGAAAATTTAACAATGAAAGATGGGAGTGATGGAAGAGTAAGTTTCAGTTGTTCTATTTTTCAATTATACTCCCCTTTGTTTCAAATCTTTTTATCTGCATTCTTATTTAGTTTCATTAGCCTTTCTAATTTAATATAATATTATATTATATTAAAATGTAAACACTTGCACCCGGGAGGTGCATATATTTGCTAGTACAAATAATTTGCACACAGTTGTATGGTTTCAAGTATTCCTATCTAATACAAATAATTTGCACACAGTTCTATGGTTTCAAGTATTCCTATCTAATACAAATAATTTGCACACAGTTATATGGTTTCAAGTATTCCTATCTAATACTAATAATTTGCACACAGTTATATGGTTTCAAGTATTCCAGTCTAATACAAATAAGCACTTTGGACACCTTAATCTTTGGGATTACAAACTTTTGGGATTATTATATTCAATATCTTGGACTTTGTCTGTCCTTTATAGATGGCCAATGTTGCTATATATTGTATCTAAAGCAAAGTTTAAATGTTAAATATGTTCCTCGTAGTGGAAGAGTCTGTGACAGAGAACAAGAGTCGAGTGGTGTAAATGAGGACTTACCCTATTAACAAAGGAATCGGGTTAGGCTTTGTTTGTCCTGTAGGACTTTCATCTAATATCGAACCCACATACTTCTGAATAGGAAAAAGCGATACTTGAGCATAGTGCTGAAGATTGAGTTTACCCAAATTCCTGTATGTTAAAACCAGATGCCCGTATGACAGCTACAAGCATGTGGGCACTGGGTGTGTATATAGAACAGCAGAAACCCAGGAATTAGGGAAAAAAAGCGTGTTATGTGTTAGAGACAGTAGCCATGAGAGAAGAAGAAGAAGAACGGGAGAGGAAAAAGGAAAGGAAAAGACAAGACAATTATTATATCCAATATCTTGGAGTTTTATCTTCCTAATCTAATGCACGATTCTGAAGGAAGATTCGGTAATCCTTAACTTTTTCCTCGTAAATTCCTACCATAAAATAAACTGAACCCTCATTTTATGTCAGTGTTTTTGCAATGTTTTATTTTTCTTGCACCCATTATTTTACAATACTAAATATATTTTCTTCATTTGTTAAAGAATAAAAAATAAAGAAAATATATTTAGTATTGTAAAATAACGGGTGCAAGCAAAATAAAACATTTATTGCAAAAATACGGACATAAAAATGAGGGTTCAGTTTATTTTATGGTAGGAATTTACGAGGAAAAAGTTAAGGATTACCGAAGATTCAATATGACAGACTGATGATCAGTATTCTTCAAAACAGAATTCTTGTATATTGGCCCCAAGATTTCTACTCTTGTTCCTTTTAAAAAAAATAGTTTGTCTGCAATAAGTCATAAGATTGGTATTCACCTGTTTTTAAAGTGAGCGAAAGGAGAAAAACCAAAAAGTAATTTTAACAAAAGGCACTAATTACGCATGAATGACATGACAATGTTTATCCTGTTGGCAACCAGTTGCTATTTTTAGAAAATAGAAAAATTCAGAATCTTTTTTTTTATTATTATGAAAGTAGATGTTGTAAGAGAGTTAATAGAGAAATAATAGGAAGAAACACAATCAGTATTAAGGATAGGGGAAAAAGTTTACTAAGCAAAGATAGAAGGTGAACAGAGTATGAATGACATGAACGACATAGCAAGTGTTGTGAATGTTTATCCTGTTGGCAACCAGTTGCTATTTTTAGAAAATGGAGAAATTCAGAATCTTTTTTTTTTATTATGAAAGTAGATGTTGTAAAAGAGTTATGAATGACATAGCAAGTTTCGGTAATCCTTAACTTTTTCCTCGTAAATTCCTACTTCCAAAGATAGAAGGTGAACAGAGTATGAATGACATAGCAATTCCTACTTCCAAAGATAGAAGGTGAACAGAGTATGAATGACATAGCAAGTTTTGTCAACATTTATCCTCGAGAACCAGTTGCTATTTTTAGAAAATGGAGAAATTCAGAATCTTTTTTTTTTTATGAAAGTAGATGTTGTAAGAGAGTTAATAGAGAAATGATAGGAAGAAACACAATCAGTATTAAGGATAGGGTAAAAGGTTTACTAAGCAAAGATAGAAGGTGAACAGAGTATGAATGACATGAACGACATAGCAAGTGTTGTGAATGTTTATCCTCTTGACAACCAGTTGCTATTTTTAGAAAATTGAGAAATTCAGAATTCTTTATTATGTAGATATTGTAAGAGAGTTAATAGAGAAATGATAGGAAGAAATACAATCTGTATTAAGGATAGGGTAAAAGGTTTACCAAGCAAAGATAGAAGGTGAACAGAGTATGAATGATATAGCAAGTTTTGTCAATGTATATCCTCTTGAGAACCAGTTGCTATTTTACAAAATTGAGAAATTCAGAATTTTTTTTTTTATGAAAGTAGATGTTGTAAGAGAGTTAATAGAGAAATAATAGGAAGAAACACAATCAGTATTAAGGATAGGGAAAAAAGTTTACTAAGCAAAGATAGAAGGTGAACAGAGTATGAATGACATAGCAAGTTTTATCAATGTTTATCCTGTTGGCAACAAGTTGCTATTTTTACAAAATGGAGAAATTCAGAATCTTTTTTTTTTATTATGAAAGTAGGTGTTATAAGGTGGGGTCGTAGGAGTTGGTACCTTACCTTTCCTTTGGATCCAGTGGCAGTGTGGAGAGGGGGGGTTTGCTGCATGGGCAACAGTTTGGGTTCTGTTTTTTTTTTTCATATATATGTGTATATGATGGACTCTCCCGTCGATCAACGTATGAGTGTTCATACAATGAACATCCACACAGTGATTTGTTTATAGTGGTGAAGGCTTGTGTTGGACCATCCACACTTTTTGGCACAGTCGATAGGAAAGAATTGGTGCATCAAGGGTTGCCACAAACCCAATCAACGACCGACCTCAGGATTTTGAATTCAGAGTTATCCTCTCCTAGACTGGTTACCTACCCAAGGCTGAAATTCATACCTTTCCCAAGGGTATTAACACTATGTGAAATGCCAACAGCTTCGTCTAGGAATTGAACTCGAATCGAAGAGTCCATTTTCCACGACGCTAACCACTAGCCCACGCGTCTCCATATATGTGCATCGAATATATATATATATATATAATGTGTGAGATGGTCACTGTTTCAGCTTTTGCTGGAATGGCGTACCAAAGGCAGTATTATTGGTAGAGTGCTCAATATAAAATAGAGCTGTTATATAATATAATAAAATAAATATATAAAGGTTTTACATATCTATTATTAGGTGACAAAGGAACATTCACGACCTTCACCTGATGATTGCATCGCATAAAACCAATATGGTCGTGAATGTTCCTTTGTCAGCTAATAAATACATATGTAAAACCTTTATATATTTATTTTATTATATCATACTAGCAAATATATGCACCCTCCAGGTGCAAGTATTTAAGTTTAACAACTGAAACTTACTCTTCCATCACTCTCGTCTTTCATTGTTATTTTTTCTAATTTAAGTATTTAATTAAAAGAGGAAGTAAAGAATAAAATGACAGTTATTTTTCTTATTAATGGATTTCATTTAAGATTCATTGAAGAGATTTTTGCTCACATTCATTAAAATAAAACCCAACAGTTAGAAATCAATAATACTAAGCACATATTTATTAAAATCACATTTTTGATATCAATATGCAAATTAGCCTTCCCGTTCACACTGTAAACTGCTATTTTGTTGTATATATAAATATAATTGCATGTTGTTAGTATGTAGACATGGTTAACAGTATTAATAAAGTAAAACAATTTTATTAATAATTGAGGTTTAAATAAAAATTAATTCATGGTGAATGTGATGTCAATAACTAAGGGAATTGTGACTTGAGTAGTGATTTAGTTTCGGTTACAGACAGAAAAACACACAATCTCCATTATAAGAAGATATATATATATATATATATATATATATATATATATATATATTCTTGAATATTAAAATACAATGAGACAAAAATAAACTTAAAACATTTGATGCTGTCATATTGTTTTATTGTACAGATTCATTTAATCTTTTCAAAAAGAAATTCTTACATCATTCCATAATAAACTTTTACACACAGACTGGCATTTATTTTGTTTATTTTCTTTATTCATAATTTTGTTCCGCACTTGTAAACACAATTCAACCAGCAGACAAAATGGGGATTCTTCTTTCTCCATCATTTTTATTCTTTCTTTCATTTTCAAATGCACAGATTACAAAACACGTGCCTGGCCGACTTGTCCGTCTCTCTGTATGGCCGCCGTGCACTCCACAACAATAGCATTTAACGAAGATATTTTCATTTTGGCTAAGAGAACAAGAGTAGGAGTCGATACACGGGTAGACTGTGAATTCAGGGGCGTAAATTTTTATCATAGTCTACTGGACAGATGTTAGTGGAATATGAAATGGAATCCAATCTTGAATAATTACTCTTTATATATGTTAGTTTCTCTGTGAGGATAAAGAGTTTTTTAAATTTCTAGGCACCTCATATAGCTTAATGGTTAGCAAACTAGGTTAGACCATTGTTAGTGAGTTCGATTCTCACTGGGTGATCCATACTTCTGGCCTTGTGCCACATCTAAGCTGAGCTTAGTAAATAACTATATAACAAAGGCACCTCGTGTAGCTTCAGACCATTATTAGTGAGTTCGATTCCCACTGGGTGCCTCATACTTCTGGGTGCCTCATACTTCTGGCCTTGTGCCACATCTAAGCCAAGCTTAGTAAATAACTATAATTTTAATTTCTCAACTGGGATTAATACTTTTAATAATAAAAAAGAAACTCTAAGGAAAACGTAACTTAATACGTTAAAATTCATTTATAAGTTGTTTTTTTTTAATTAAACAACAGCATTAATAGATGTCATATAGATTTAAAGTTGTTGCATAGTGATTCAGTTATACACATTTTTTACCTCAGCATTATTATTTTAAGGGAATTGAGATTATAAACTTATCAAATCATATACTGAAATAAACTGAAACTTTCTATTCACTGGTAATTTTACCAAGTATTTAATAATATTTCTATTTCAGAGTAATTATAAAAAAAAAACTTTTGCAGTTCTGAGGTCTTTGATCTCCTCCTTATTTTTGGGATGCAAAATATTGATCGAGTTATATGTAATTGAAACTAATTACAGTATAAATAAAAAGACAAAAGACCGAAGTTATGTATATTAATGGTAGGTCGATTTTTTTCTTTTTAAAAATATCAAATTGTCCATTTATGTGAAAGTTGTGTGTTAGTATACTGAATACTGATACCAAAAATTAGATCTTTTACTTACACCATTGTTTGAGGAAATAGCATCAAAGATCATCTACTAAAATGCAGTCTTCATTTTCACAAAAATTTAGCCTTTAGAAAATGAGGATTTTTAGTGCATTTTAGTAGTCGATCTTTGATGCTATTTCCTCAAACTATGGTGCAAGTAAAAGATCTAATTTTTGGTATTAGTATTCAGTATACTAACACACAACTTTAGCATAGATGGAAAATTTGATATTTCAAAAAAGTGAAAAATCAACCTACCCTAATGTATATATATGCAGTTCTGAGGTAAAAATTTTTTTTTTTAAATAGTCCGGTTGACTATAGTAAAAAAAATTTACGTCTCTGAATTCACAGTCTACTGATACACGGCCATAGGAGGAGGGTGAGATATGTGCCACGGCCATTGGCCGGCAGATTTCATCTACATGCCTCCTCACTTCAGAGCCAGGGTGGGGGTCAGCCACTAGAGAGAGTCTTTGGTGCTATTAGCAGATCCTGTCCTAGAAGATGGCAGCTGGAACCGAACATCTACGAATATGGTCAAGGAAGCCATTTTGATAAAGCAAAACACCTGTGAAAGAGAAAGAAGAGAAAAAAGAAGCCATTATTGTATGTGCAACAAATGTGAAAATAAATAGAGAATTTGCAGCTACCTTTGCAGCTGCCTATGCAGCAGACTATAAAACAAAAACATTATTGTATGTGCAACAAATGTGAAAATAAATAGATTTGTTTTGTTTGTTTTGTTTTACGGCATATCAACCTCAGTGGGTCATTTAATGCCGATAAAGTTTTGAAATAAATCAATTCTTAATGGATAATACAATTTTTTTATAAATACATTTTTCTATTTAACCCATAGATGGGACCCTAACAGGTACTACCACTCTGGGTCAAAGTGGACCAGGGAGCAATGGTGATGAAGGGGTGCTTCACATTCCCCAAACCTCCAGAACTGGAACCTCACCATCAGATAGAGTTTAACGTCATTCCCAGGACATGTAGACCCACAGCCACCGCCTTCTAGCACCCATATGATAAAAAGGGATTGGGCTTGCCATAAGGGCAATAGGGTTGGGAAAATCATATAGGTGATAGGGCTTGACGTGACCAGCCGATTTGAGAGGGCTTCTCCGACCGCCCATCTAACCTAAGATAGGGCCAAAGTGGAGTATTGCAAGTCATGAACTGCTCATCCACCTGGGCAACAAATGTGAAAATAAATAGAGAATTTGCAGCTACCTTTGCAGCTGCCTATGCAGCAGACTATAAAACAAAACCATTATTATATATGCATACCTGTGTATGTGTATTGCGTTCTTATCAAATTAAATGAGGTTCTGTGTATGTGTGTATTCCATTGTCTGTGTATGTATGTATGTGTGTGTGTGTGTGTGTGTGTTTTGTATGTGTGTCCCTGTGTATGTATGTGTGTGTATGTATATGCCTGTGTAAGCGTGTGTGTGCCATGTTCTTATCAAATCAAATGAGGTTCTGCGTATGTGTATGCGTGCGTGTGTATTCCATTTTATGTGTCTGCCTATGTATGTATGTATGTATGTGTGTGTTTGTGTATGTATGTGTATGAGTATGTGTATGCATCTTTGTATATGAGTATGTGTATGTGTATGTGTGTGTGTGTATGTATGTGTGTGTAAGCATGTGTATGCTGTGTTCTTATCAAATTAAATGAAGTTCTGTGTATGTGTATGCGTGTGTGTGTATTCCATTTTATGTATTTGCCTGTGTATGTATGTATGTATGTATGTGTGTGTGTGTGCTTGTGTATGTATGAGTCTGTGTATGTGTATGCACCTTTGTATGTGTATGTGTACATGTGTCTGTGTCTGTGTATGTATGTGTGTATGTGTGTGTATGTGTGCTTGTGTATGTATGGGTCTGTGTATGCGCCTTTGTATATGTGTATGTGTGTATGTGTATGTGTGTGTATGTCCATGTGTGTGTATATGTGTATGTGTGTGTGTGTGTGTATGTGTGTGTGTGCTTGTGTATGTATGGGTCTGTATATGAGTCTGTGTATGTGTATGCGCCTTTGTATATGTGTACATGTGTCTGTGTATGCCTATGTATGTATGTGTGTGTGTGCTTGTGTATATATGGGTCTTAGTATGTGTATGGGCCTTTGTATATGTGTATGTGTGTGTACATGTGTGTGTGTATGTCCATGTGTGTGTGTATGTATATGTGTATGTGTGTGTGTATGTATGTATGTATGGGTCTGTATATGAGTCTGTGTATGTGTATGCACCTTTGTATATGTGTACATGTGTCTGTGTATGCCTATGTATGTATGTGTGTGTGTGCTTGTGTATATATGGGTCTTAGTATGTGTATGGGCCTTTGTATATGTGTATGTGTGTATGTATATGTGTGTATATGTACATGTGTCTGTGTATGTCTATGTGTGTGTGTGTATGTATATGCCTGTGTAAGTGTGTGTATGAGTGTGTATGCGCCTTTGTATATGTGTATATGTGTATGCGTATGTGTGTGCGTGTGTCTGTGTATGTCTATGTGTGTGTATGTGTATGTGTATGTATATGCCTGTGTAATCATGTGTATTCCGTGTTCTTATCAAATTAAATGAGGTCAAGGAAACGGCAAGAGAAATAGAAAGAAGAAAAAAATCATCTTTAAAAGAAACATCAACCACAATATTTCCATCAGAATGAACACATGACAATTATGATGAGGATGATGATAATGATGAGGATGGTGATATGATGAGATGATGAGGATGATGATGATGATGATGTACGAGTCTGTGTATGTGTGTATGTGTATGTGTACATGTGTGTGTGTATGTCTGTGTGTGTATGTTGTGTGTATGTATATGCCTGTGTAAGCATGTGTATCATTATGATGATGATGATGATGATACTTGAACGTCAGAGAAACAACAGAAATGTTGCCTTCTTTCTAATTCTTGGGAATTTAAGCAAAGGAAAATAAAAAAAAGAAAAAGAAAGAAAGGAGTAAGAAGAGGAAGAAGAAGAAGAAAAAACTTCAAGCCATAACTGCGGCAGAATCGGTACCCGACTGTCTGAGGACTGATATCATAGAATTACAAACTTGGCACGGAAAGAGAACGAGGAAGAGCTTAGAATAGAAGAGAATTGGAGAGGGTTTTTTTTTGTTTTTTTTGGTTTGTTGTTCTTTTTTTTTCCCCATTTGTTTACAAGCAAAAGATAGAGCTACTATGAAAGGTAGGGAAAAAAAACATTTTAGGAAATAAAACTTAGAAAAAAAAAAGGACCATATGACCTTTAGGCACCCCTTCTGCGATCTCATTTCATAAGGACATTTTTTTTTTTAATTTATACCGTCAAAATCTGGTTGCTTGTTAGGGGTTAGTTTTATAATTAAAAAAAAAAAAAACTCTAAAAATTGTCTGTTAACAAACAACCGGATTTGGACAGTGTAAATGAAAAAAATTCTTATGAAATGAGATCGCAAAAGGGGTGCCTAAAAGTCATATATGGCCCCAAAAAATAGAAATAAAAATAAATAAAAAAAGATTAAATTTCTTATTTTTTGCTCTTGATTTGTTTAGTTTGGTTTGTTTTGTTTTATGGCATATCAACCTCAGTGGGTCATTTAATGCCGATAAAGTTTTGAAATAAAGTAATCATTAAATGGATACTCAATTTTGTTTATAAACTCATGTTTTTCTATTTAACCCATAGATGGGACCCTAATAGGTAATAACAGAGTGGACCAGGGAGCAAAGGTGATGAAGGGGTGCTCCACATTCCCCAAACCTCCAAAACTGGCGACCCCTTTCCGCACCAAATAATCCCAATTCCACTCCATGACCCCAATAGCATCACGGCAACACCTAAAAAATTTTTTTTAAATAACTCCCACTACTATCCTAATAATACCCAGTATGCATCAGCAACATATATATTAATTAATACATAGATAAGAATGGATTTTATATATATATATATATATATATATATATATATATATATATACCAACCCATCAGCACGAGCAGGATGTGACACAAGGTCAATTTCTTAAGTGGATTTCAACAGGTTTGAATTCAGAGTTTTCCTTCTCCTAACCGGTTGCCAAACCAAGGTTAAAGAGCCCAGTCCACCCTACTATTTATCCATAGCTGGAGGGAGAATAGAATTCATACCTTTCCCAAGTGTATTAGCGCTAAGTGAAACGCAGTTACCACATCCAGGAATTGAACTCGGGGCGACGAGTCCATTTCCCATGACTTTAACCATTACACCACACGCTTGGATTTTATTATATAAAACCATGTGTTAAATAATATAAATAGGACACTTTTTTCCCCCCCTAAGTTCCACTGACAGAGCAGATGAAATAAAAGCATAAATTTTCATGGGTGGGCTATTCTGTACAACGACCAAAAAATCAATATGATTATGGACCACTGTTATAAAGAGAAATAGGTTTAGAGGTCACATAGTTGAACCTCAAAAAAAAGAAAAGAAATAATCTTCCTGGGAGAGAGAGAGAAAAAAAATCTGACTTAATACTGTATTCTTTCGAAAGGGAAGACAGTTCTATGAATATCAGAATAAAATATCCGGTTGAAACAATGATTTTTTTCTCTTAGCCAAAATGGAAATCTATTAAAAGAAAGTAAGGAAAGGAAGTGCACCCTCGATTAAGTTGGTATTACTCGAGGAAAGATAATTCCTTTGAATCACAATAGAAATACGAAAAAGAAGGATATAGCAGGAGAAACGGAGAAAGAGGTCAAAGTTGAATGTCTTCGGATTTTTTTTAGTTACCTTAAAATAACTCATCATCAGATGATAACCTTGAATTTATGGTTGAATTCAAGGCCTGAACATTGTGTTTATACATACCACAATAAAGATGAAGATAACAGTTAAAAATATCAAAATCATTCATATCAAGACTCATCTCATAAATACAGACAAAAAATGAAGGTGTTGGGATTTTCTTTGACAAGCAAGTAACAGGCTACACCTATTGACTGTAAAATTTGTCAGTCTGACAGAAAAAAAAAAAAAAAAATATATAATATATATATATATATATATATATATATATATATATATGTGTGTGTGTGTGTGTGTGTGTGTGTGTGTGTGTGTAAGTTATCCAGAACTGGTAGTAAGGGATGATTCTACATAGGATTTTCAAAATTACACTTTATAATTATTGCATGTTTTAGTAGGTGCAAATACAGGGATTATATATATATATATATATATATATATATATATATATATATGTGTGTGTGTTGTGTGTGTGTGTGGTTGTGTGTGTGTCTGTGTGTATTTGGGCATATAATTCAACAAATATATATATATATATATATATATATATATATATATATATATAAAATCAATGGTAATATTATGGTTTTTACACTCATAACTTGAAGTTTCATGGTAATCCAATCATCAGATGAGTTCAATGGTTGAGATCTTAAAAAACCAGTCGTGAAATGGTTGAGATTTTAAAAACCAGTTTTAAAATCTGCTCTGCTTTATTAGCATTGAGCACCTTTTCATGCCATTACTTTTCTCATTTTTTCATTCACTATTCATTATATATATATATATATATATATATATATACACACCAAGATACAGATTGCTTTTAGACTGGACAATATTTAGATAATTGAAAATATTACAATTTGTAATCCTTGATACTTTTAGATGAATATATTTATGCAATCTTATAAAAATCTTATGCCCTCTCAAAATGGACAAGTTGAGACATGTGGTGTAATGGTTATCATTATAGAAAATGGACTCATCAACCTGAGTTCAAATCCTGGACGAAGCTGTTTACATTTCACATAGTGCTAATACCCTTAGGAAAGGTATGAATCAAACTATTCTCCTTCCAGCTATAGGTAAAGAGTAGTGCTCTTTAACTTTGGTATGGTAACCGGTCTAGGAGAAGGAGAAGGAAAATTCTGAATTCAAACCAGTTGAACTCTGCTTAAGAAACTGACCTTGCGTCGCATCCTGCTCATGGGTGGGGTTGGTAAATATATATATATATATATATATATATATATATATAAATATATAAGATTTTTTGGATGTTTGTTTATTTTTTTAGAAGCATTGTTGAATAAAGTATATATATTAATATTTATATTTTTGCTTGAAGGCAATTACAATGCGCATATCGCATAAAATTTGATAATTATAGAAGATAATAATGACAAGTGAATTTCACAAAGAATTACTCGGTGTGTAGAATATCGTAGAGATTCTACACATCGAGTAATTCTTTGCGAAATTCACTTGTCATTATTATCTTCTATAATTATCGAATTTTATGCGATATGCGCATTGTAATTGCCTTCAAGCAAAAATATTAATATATATATATATATATATATATATATATATATATGTGTGTGTGTGGTATGCACTCTCAAAATGGACAAGGCGAGATGTAATGGTTAGAGTCATAGAAAATGGATTCATCAACCAGAGTTCTAATCCGGGACAAGGCTGTTTATATTTCACATAGTGCTAATATCCATGGGAAAGGTATGAATCAAACTATTCTTCCTCCAGCTATAGGTAAATAGTAGGGCTCTTTAACTTTGGTATGGCAACCGGTCTAGGAGAGAAAAACTCTGAATTCAAACCAGTTGAACTCTGCTTAAGAAATTAACCTTGCGTCGAATCCTGCTCGTGGGGCGGGGTTGGTAAATATATATATATATATATATATATATTATATATACACCACATACGTATATATTCTAGTCTGTTCATTACTATCTATCTATCCTGGTCCGTTCACATTTCACATCGTGCTAATAACCTTGGGAAAGGTATGAATCAAACTATTGTCCCTCCAGCTATAGATAAATAGTGGGGCAGACTTAACTTTGGTATAGCAACTGGTCTAGGAGAAGAAAAACTCTGAATTCAAGCCAGTTAATCTCCGCTTAAAAAATTGACCTTGCAATCACATCCTGCTTGGATACACTAACATTAAACATTCAACCAGGAAAGACAAACAACTCGCAGGAGTTATGTTGGTGTATCTCTCTGACCTCTACAGCTATAGATAAATAGCAGGGCAGACACACACACACACACACACACACATATATATATATACCAGTTGTGGGGCGTGTGATGCAATGGTTAGAGTTGTAGGAAATGGACTCATCGACCCAAGTTCAATTCCTGGACGAGGTTGTTTGCATTTCACATAGCACTAATACTTATCGGTATAGTATGCATCCAACTACTCTCCTTCTAGTTATGGGTAAATCGTATGGCAGACTGGGATCTTTAACCTTGGCTAGGTAACCAGTCTAGGAGAAAGAAAAACTCTTAATTTAAAAATGTTAAACTCTGCTTACATATGTACATATGAATGCTTAATACATACAACATGTATTAATATAATAGCCTTATATATATATATATATATATATATATATATATATATATATATGTGTTGTGTGTGTGTGTGTGGTGTGTGTATTTTGGCAGCATTCTTTCATTTATACATGTAGAATTAAACAAAAGGCATGTCTCCTGTTAAACAGGAAACGTGCCTTTTGTTTAATTCTACATATATATATATATATAAAAAAGTAAAGTCGTCGGGGCAGCCTAAAGTCGGTATCAGCTAGTCAGCGAGGGAGTCTATCCCCTTTCCAATAGCGCTAGACCAAGGAGATTGTTTTGGTGTCTGAGGTGGAGCGCCACACCTACCATCAGCTCCTTACTTTACTGCACAGATCCCTGTGCTACTCATAACACTGAGTTGGCGGGGACCGGTATCGAACTAGGAACCTTGTGGTTTCTAGCCGAACGCTCTACCGACTGAGCTAACCTGGCCCCTATCCATATATAGGTAAACTGTACACAATGCTCCAAAGAACAAGCAGTAGGCTTGCAGCAATGCAGGATCTGTATTGAGTTACGGCTTCCTTGTTGCTTGCCAACCAATTCGACAATAATTGGAATGTAAGTTCTACAGTAAGAATTGGTGTGAATATAATATGACTAAACAATTACAGCTTTAAATGTTTTTCTTAATACAAATAACTTACACACAGTTATATGGTTTTAAGTATTCCAATCTAATCTTCTTATAATGGAGATTATGTGTCTGTCTGGAATTGACGTCATAATCCCCTTAGTTATGTATATCACATTCTCCAGGATTCCATTTTTATTTAAATCTCAATTATTAATAAAATTGTTTTACATTATTAATACGGTTGGTCTTATCTACATACTAAAAGTCGACGGGGCGGCCTAAAGTCGGTATCAACCAGTCAGCGAGGGAGTCTATCTATCCCCTTTTCAATAGCGCTAGAACAAGGAGATTGTATTAGCATCTGAGGTGGAGTGCCACACCTACCATCAGCTCCTTACTTCACCGCACAGATCCCTGTGCTACTCATACGCTGAGTTGGCGAGGACCGGAATCGAACTAGGAACCATGTGGTTTCTAGCCGAACGCTTTACTGACTGAGCTAACCCAGCCCCTTGTACTAATAACATGCAATTGTATTTATATATACAACAAAATAGCAGTTTAGATTGTAAATGGGAAGTGAGTTTGAACTCCAGATGCTCTACTGCATTCGCTTCTGAATTGATACCCTTGGGAAAGATATGAGCCCCCTAATTCCCCCCACCCCAGCTATGGTTGGTTGGTTGGATTTTATGGCATGTGTTACAATTTTATGGGCCATCCTTTAGGCCTCAAGCAAGAGTGCTTGTCCAACAGAAATCCTTGGTCAAGAATCCTTGACAAGAAACAAGAGATGACAGCCCAAAGAAAGAAGATCAACCCCCAGCAGAAAGCCCTGAAGAGAAGTCAAACTGAAGAGCATGGTGGACAGCCAAATTAGAAGCAGTAAGCAGAGAATTAACAAGTAAGAGCCATCATCTATCATCTCATCCCCTATTTACACTACTACCCTCTCTCTCTCTCTCTCTCTCTCCAATTATATACACACGAGTAATGAGTTATATAACACTATCAAAAAGCACCAAAAATGCTGACGTTCATATACGAATAATCTCTCTGTT
>CM042172.1:30436210-30517194 GCA_023376005.1 Doryteuthis pealeii | reverse complement strand
TATATATATTTCACTAAATATGAGACATTAACCATATTTTTATTTTATTCCCTATGTATGTGGGTTCAGGTGTACTATGAATGTAGGCAAAGATTGGATAGACGCATCAATTGTGTACAAAAATACGTATTTGAATGTAGCTGACGATTTTGTCGTTTATTGGTATTTGTATTAGGTGTGTAGGCAGGATCCAAACTCTCTCGGTGGAGTAACATAATTATATTTAATTGATAAATAATAAGTTATTTCAATAAATATTAAAATATTATCCTATATCTAATTAGGTAATACCATCCAAATAAAATATAAACATGAATAAAAATAAACAAAAAGGCACAATATCTCTGTTTTTTATACAAATTATAATATGTGTATTTATTCTTATTTCTAAAAAATCCTATAGTTGGCGATCCCCGAGACTCCTAACTACCCCACATATTCCTTAATATCAAGAATTAATATTGTGTTGTGGGTGTGTTTGGTTGTTTTATAGCCAATAATCTGAGAATGCCTCCAGTGGGTACATTTAAATAGGAGTCCCTCGAACTAAAAGTATAATCTTATTTCCCGATACTATATCGGGTAAAAACATCGAATAGTTAGCTATTTCGTAGGTCATGTGTTTGTGATATGAATGCATCTATTTCCTTTATTCGTTATTTTTTGTTTGTTTTTTTAGTAAAACCTCATGGGATTTGATAGATTTCATTCAGTGAACGAAGGATTGTGAGATAGGTGAAGAACAGTAACTTGGTGAGGGAAAATTAGCTAGATTGATAGCATTTTAAGACCAATGTGGTGGATGACATAGTTATGGTGAAATTAATTTTTGGTTTAAAGAGTGGGGTGTTGTGTATGTCGTTCTTCCTAACATGTGTCTCACCAAAATTCACAAGGTTTTCCTAAGCTAAGATTTGGAAGGAGTCTTTTAATTTCCTTTCTTTCTATTCATGCATAGCTAGTAAATGGTTTGATTTGTACCTCTAGGTTACCGCTCTAAGATGAATAAAACTCCTTTCAGCCACTGGCTTCTTAGCATCCACATAATAGATATTAATAATATAAGAGTCGTTAAAATCGAGGTCATGACAATATATATAAAGTGAGGACCAATGAAAAACATGTTTTAAGTATATTATTATGGTCGATAATTGGAAAAATTCAAATTTTATACTATACTCGCGGTTGATGAGATAGACAATTAAAAAGAGTAGTAAAATAGAATTAAAGAATGATATGATGAATATAAGCCCGTAGAGGATAAATGAAGTCCGAGAGAAATATGAGGGATGGTTACTTGTAGTTGAATAGGATTCACATTCTGGCCTTTGTCGTGAACATGTTAGACCATAGTCGATAGCTGTACTAAAAATGTTCGAGACAACCAAAAGGATAAGTGGGGTGACCTCCTTCCGAAACAAAATTATCTTTTTTCGGGTGAGTTAATTGCTGAGCCCAATGGATCATTACACGTATTGAGGTGCTATTTGTTTGTCTCCTCGAAATGTTATCCTACTTCTAAGTTGCTAAGTACCTCATACCCCATAAGGGCAATATGATAAGTGATACTCTAATGAGATTTAGTTTCTTGCTAGTTACTTTCAGAGCGACATATCCAACGTAGAACACACATTTCAAACAGAAACATTAATTGTAGTGCTTGATTTTCACCTAATAATATTAAGGAAACTGTTGGCGATTCGTCTAACTGTTAAACATCACACCTGTGACAATTAATCTCAGAATAATTGTAGGCGCGGCCTAGGGGTGACACAGGTTGTTACGTCTTTTCTGCATAATTGACATGGAATTACCATGATGATTTTTTCTCTCTACACAGTTTATTCCAGTTGATGGCAAAGCCTTGACTAGTTCATCCTCGAAATGCCTGATATCAGTCGTGGTCACTCCTAGCACTTCACAGTCAGTAGTGGAACGTTTTTGAAGATCACATTTCAGGCTTTTTACAGCCGACCACTGATCACTCTCTGGACAATAAGGGAAGATCAAGACTCCCCAATGGGAGACACACACTAGATATAGACCGATAATGGTGATGACCCATGATGCTTAAGGATGGAACCCAGGTGGCTGAGCCGCCATGACATGCACACTCACTTTGGCTTTACTTGGGCTAGACGGGCAGTCAGAGAGGTCCCCTCTAATCAATCGGCTGGTCACATCAAGCCCTAGCGCCTATATGATTGCCAAAACTCTATTGCTCTTATGGCAAGCCCTGAACCTTTATATCATATGGGTGCTAGAAGGCAGTGGCTGAGGTTCTTCATGTCCTGGGAATGACATTAAACTATCTGATGGTGAGGATCTACTTCTGGAGGTTTGGGGAATGTGGAGCACCTCTTCATCACGATTGCTCCCTGGTCGACTCTGACCCAGAGTTAATATCTGTTAAGGTCTCATCAATGGGTTAAATAGAAAAATGTGTTCATAAAAAAAATCTAGAATGAATTTATTTGAAAACTTTATCAGCATTAAATGACCCACTGAGGTTGATATGCCATAAAACAAAAACCAAACCATTACTCTGACATGGATTGGTAGTACCAGTTAGGGTCCCATCTATGGGTTAAATAGAAAAATACGTTTATAAAAAAAATTGAGTATCCATTAAGAATGAATTTATTTGAAAACTGTCCCAAATGCCATAAACTAAAACAAACCAAAAAATCGTGTGGTCATTCACATGAGCTGATAAAATTAATAGAAAATAATTTAAAATATGTTAATCTTGGGATTATCTTAATTTTTGGCAACTAAACAAGGATTTTCACAATGCTAATCTCTTTTTTCAATAATGAGATTAAAGAATTTAAACTGATTTAAAACTTCAATTTCACTGATCCAATTTGAAAATGCATTTAGAAAGATTTGTATTGTAAAGAATTTAAAATTAATGTGTCTGTTGCAGTAGTTTTATTACTACTGGTCAACACTAATTTTGTTACAACAAATCAACACTAATTTTATTATTACTAGGTAACACTAATTTTATTGTAACTGGTCAACACTAACTTTATTTCAACTACCGATACTAATTTTATTATTTCTCTGAATTTTTTAGATGAGGCTTGATATTCATATTATTTGGACTATTTCCTGGACTGTTATATATACAATGTTTCGGACAATGTGCTCTACAGCCTTCAGGTGTTTCTTGTTATTTTTTAAAAGAAGCTTGATAAATTATATTATTTGGATTTTTCTGACTATTGTCCTCATCTTTATTGTTATATACACAATGTTTTGGTTGATGTGCCCTCTGGCCTTTTTCAATTGTTTATTGTTATTTTTGTGATGAGACTTGATAATTTGTATTATTTAGATTTTTTAAAACTATTGTCCTCATCTTTATTGTTATATACACAACGTTTCGGCCGATGTGCCCTCTGGCCTTTTTCAAGTGTTTCTTGTTATTTTTGAGATGAGACTTGATAATTTGTATTATTTGGAGTTTTTTTTACTATTGTCCTCATCTTTATTGTTATATACACAACATTTCGGCCGATGTGCCCTCTGGCCTTCTTCAAGTATTTCTTGTTATTTTTGAGATGAGGCTTGATAATTTGTATTATTTAGATTTTTTTTTAACTATTGTCTCATTTTTATTGTCATATACGCAATATTTCAGCTGAGGTGAAACACCTAAAGAAGGCTGGAGGGCACAATGGCTGATATGTTGTATATATAACAATAAATATGAAGACAACAGTCTGAACAATGTGACAATTTATGGGTAGTCATTAAGTATGAACAGACCTGTAGCTAAGAATTTGAATTAAGGTCTGTTTAGAATCAAGGGGTCCCCATGGAAAATTACCAGTGACTGTTAATAAACTTTGACCCTTTATAAGCAGATTGTGTGCCTTGACAGACACGAGAATAGTTTAGTAGTTAAGCAGACTCAACACAGCTTTGAAGGAGAGCAGACGTGTTGTTGGCTCTCCTGGTTCAGTCTTCCCCACAGCAGAATTAATATGGGCTAGAAGAAAATAAACCTTGATCAAAACAAACAAATCTTATAAATTATTAAGACAATGTTGAGCCCTGCCCAGAAGTATATATATATATATATATATATATATATATATAGTATCCATGTAAATATCCTACAAAATCAGATGTGTGCAGATCTCTAAATGATCCATGCTACCTTTGTCTACAAGAAAAGTTAACTATAATCAAATTCTCCGATAAGAAAAACCTTTTAAATAATAGATTTGAATCAATCTTTAATTGTAGACATAGGTTGGGTTGGTTACTAAAATATTATTAGAACTACAATATTAAATTTAGCTAAATAAATTAGAATTTTTTTCTTAATTAGTTATTAATTTTAAATAAGGATAAATACAAAAAAGAAAAATGAAAAACTATAAATTAGTTATATTCAACCCCTAAAATATATTTAGAATTAAATTTTAACTGCTTTTATTAGCTATTAAATTAAATTAATAACCATACAGAAATGAGAACTAAGGAATGAATACATGTGTAGAACGGTTGCACGCAAAAATTGAAATTGAAATAAAAATAACGTAGTGTTCAACCGTTATTATCCGAAATATATCTGAGTTTATCTAAGGAATTACCTCAACTTAGTTAAGCGTATCATAGGGTCCTGATAGAATCATTTTGATTGAAACCATGATAGACCCTTAATTTTTCCTCTACTAATATATATATGTTGAAAGGATAGATAAATAAGGAAAGAAAATGTTGAATGGATAAAATTGATTTAATTTCAGTTACCAACATGTGTTTCGCCAGGAAGTTTGTTCATGTACACATGTATTCTATTTATTATTATTTTAAATATAAAATAAAATAATAATAGAAAATTATAAATTATTTAAGCATACAAAGAAAAACAACCTTCCTCGGGGTAAAATGTTTGATATTTGAATTAAAACGGTCAAAAAACAGAGAATTTTGAAGTATTCAAAAAAAATTTTTTTGAAATTATTGCGAACTCTCCACAGCTGGAGTAAAACAGTGATGTTTGGTGACGGTTACGGTTAGAGAATAAAGAATATTCATTGGAGAGGGACATTTGAAAAAAGGGGAATTTTTGATTTCATAAGTTATATTATTGATTTGTGCAAAGAAAAGTTAAGATTCTGTTGATATATGATTAAAATTTGTTTTTTTAAATTAGTGAATACATGTATTTATATTGGTAAATTTATTTGTTTGTTTTTAATAAGATCTTAGTGATCATTGTTAAATAATATATATATATATATATATGTATGTGTGTGTGTGTGTGTGTGTGTATTTTGTACTGTATGTAATTGGAGACCATAATTATGAAATGACTTCAGCATAACATAACTCAATAAAAAAATAATAATACGGTAACAATGGTGTTGTGTGTTAACCTGTATTTAAAATAACGTAGTGTTCAACTGTTATTATCCGAAATATATCCGAGTTTATCTAAGGAATTACCTCAACTTAGTTAAGCATAGCATACTGATATGAAATACAGGTTAACACACAACACCATTGTTACCATATTATTTTTTTTCTTTACACTTGCATTGTGACAGTCTTCTAAATCAACCTCCTAACACACACACATTATATATATATATATATATATATAAATATTTATAAATATATAAATACAGGTTAACACAACACCATTGTTACCGTATTATTATTTTTTTCTTTACACCTGCATTGTGATAGCCTTCTAAATCAACCTCCTAACCAATATATACACAATGCTTCAAGCAAATTATAAAACTCTTTTATAACTCAATAAGTATTGACATGCCACAAAAACCAACCATACTAACCATATCTTTTCTTAGAATTGGTTATTTGGTGCACAAGAAATGTTGTGATATAAATCAGAGTCTTAGAGGCAAAGAACATAAGAGGCAATCTCTTTTACAGTTTACCATTCCAAGGTTTTTAGAATCAATTACAAAAGATAAAGTTTGCAATCTTTTTTCGGTCTTCAACACGATATCCTTGTTTTAGATTTCAGCTTCCATTTACGTGCCGTAAGAAAAACAATTGGCATCATCTTCATTTCTTGGGATTTCCATCTAACCCAACTATTTCTCTCTCTCTCTCTCCCTTTGAGCTTCTCTCTCCCTTTCTCCAACTCTCTCTCTCTCCCTCTCTCTCTCTCTCTTCTGTCTCCTTTCTCTCTCTCTCTCTCTCTTCTGTCTCCTTTTCTCTCTATCTCTCTCTTCCTTTTCTCTATCTCTCTATCTCTCTCTTTCCTTTCTCTCTATCTCTCTCTTTCCTTTCTCTAACTCTCTCTTCAGGCTCCTCTCTCCCTTTCTCAAAATTTCTCTCTCTTCTCCCTCCTTTGTCCATCTCCCTAATATGCCTCTCTCCTTCTATATCCTCTCTCCATCTTCCCAACTCCTCTCTCCTTCTCTCACCCCTTCCTCAACTCTTTCCCTCTCTTCCAGCCTCTTCTCTCTCCTCTCTCTCTTTCCCTAACTCACTTCTCTCCTATCTCTTTTTCATCTATTCATCTCCCTAACTCCTCTTCCCTTCACTCTCCCTTTCTCTAACTCCCTTTACTCTCTCCATCTACTCTCTCCTTTGTCCATCTCCCCAAATTGCCTCTCTCTTTCTATTTCTTTCTCTCCAACCAACTCCCCGACTCCTCTCTCCTTCTCTCTCTCGCTTTCCCCAACTCTCTCTCCCTTCCATCTCCTTCCCACAACTCCCTCCCTTCCATCTATCTCCTTCCATTTCTTTCTCCCTCTCTTTCCTGAATTCTCTCTTCCTTCCAGCTCCTTCTCTCCTTGCCTCAACTCCCTCTCCTTTGTCCAACTCCCCAATTTGCCTATCTCCTTCTATATCCTTCTCTTTCCTCTCTCCTTCTCTCTCACTTTAACTCCCTCTCCCTTCCAGCTCCCTCTCTCTCTCTCCAACTCTCTCCCTTCCAGCTCTCTCTACCCTCCTTTTCCCAAATTCTCTCTTCCTTCCATCTCTCTCCTCTCTCTCTCTCTCATTCCTCCCTTATCCCCAAACCCCTCTCTCTTTGAGAATCAAATTCCACTCAGTGTCTGTCGTTTCTGCATCTGCATGGAATATTTTTTTCATGATGCATTCGAAACTCCATTCATCTCCTCGGATATCTCTACTGACTGAATTTCCAACGAACATCTTTTGCAACGAAGCTTTTAAGGTTAGGCCAGGATCAGCCTTTCCCGGATAAGTTTTTTTCTTCCCTTTTTTTTCTTTTCTTTTTGTAGCGTTCATTGCCTCATGAAAACAAAAATTTGATGGTTCCTCTTTCTCTTTGTTTCTGTGGATTGTTCAATTTTTATGATTAAATGTTCTGCAAAATTCTTTGATATTATTTCTATATCTATATCAAGAATCAGGAAGAGTTTATTTGTCAGTCCTATTTCTAACAAACGAAATAAAAATGATGAAAGTAAACTCAGTGGGGGGCCCAGTCAAGTTTATTTGTCAGTCCTATTTCTAACAAACGAAATAAAAATGATGAAAGTGAACTCGGTGGGGGGCACAATCAAGTCCGACATATATGTTCTTCCAACTGACAAAGTCCTTTGTCTGCAACAATCTCTCACAAAAGTACGACTCTCTTCTTAACAGCAAAACTCCTACTATCGTTCTCACTCGGTCTGAGAGAACAGACTCTTAAATACACAGTTAATATGTACATCCGGGCTCCTTACTCTGGTCTGGCATTGCCCGTTTAGAACTTCAATATTCACCAGCATTTTGAGTACACGTCAATACTGTTTACATCCAACAGCATTTCAGCGACGAGGAGGCAGCGAGTTCAAATATCCGTGGCCACTTGCCACACTCCTCCCTCTCGCACAGGCCAAACATATCCGGACACACTTTGTTCGTTGGGGTTGGGAATCTGCTCGTCCACAGTTCTGCCTTTCAATTTCGCTACATTATTTTACAGGGTGGACATGATGTTAGATAGGGCATGCCAGGAGAGTGCTCGAGAAAGTGGAGTTAGACTCTTGGTATCTCTGCCCTTAAAGAGGGGGCTTTGTCTCCCAGCAAACTATCAGTAAGTGACTAATTTCTACATGTAACTCTGTATCACATCTTTAGGACTTAGTCCTACATCCTTTGTGTATCTTTATGTATCTGTTCCCTATATCTTACTGTACCTTGTCATGAGTATGTGTATACCTGTCCTATATGTATTTTCTTCACGTGCTCACAAAATAAAGGCTATTTTTGTTATTATATATAACTTCTTTGTCGGATTAATTCATGTACACATATGTACCCAAGCTGGAAGGTTACTTTGAGTGTAACATATTATAAGAACTAGCAAATATATACACCCTCCGGGTGCAAGTATTTAAGTTTTAATATCATAAAATATAATATCAAATTAGAAAGGCTAATGAAACTGAATAAGAATGCAGATAAAAAGATTTGGAACAGAGGGGGTATGATAGAAAAATAGAACAACTTTGAAAGTAACTCTTCCATCATTTTCCGTTACTCCCATCTTTCATTGATAAATTTTCCTAATTCAACTATTTAATTAAATTAGGAAGTAAAGAATAATATTACAGTCATTTCTTCTTGTTAATGGATTTCTTTTAATATTCATCCCCGAGATTTTTGCTCATATTCGATAAGATAAAACCAAACAATTAGAAATCAATAATACTAAGCATATATTTATAAAATCAAATTTCTAATATCAATATGCAAATTAGCCTTCCCATTCACACTGTAATCCGCTATTTTGTTGTATATATAAATACAATTGCATGTTATTAGTATGTAGATATGGTCAACAGTCTTAATGATGTAAAACAATTTTATTAATGATTGAGGTTTAAATAAAAATAAAATCATGGAGAATGTGATGTAAATAACAAAGGGAATTGTGACTTGAGTAGTAATATAGTTTCGGTTACAGACAGACAAACCCACAATCTCCATTATTATAAGAATATCTTATATAGGTAATATTATATCAACATTATCAAAAAATTGTATTTAGATTTTTTGAGACTGTATTCCTTATCTTTATTGTTATATACACAATATTTTGGCTAATGCGCTCTTCGGCCTTCTTAAGATATTTCTTGTTGAACTCTGGGACCTCTTTGTTTTAATCAGGAGCCTTCACGGAACTGAACCCTTTGCGACATGAAGGCTCAAAAGTTCCACAAGAAACACCTGAAGAAAACCAGAGGGTACATCGGCTAAAATGTTGTTTGGTTTGGTTTGTTTTATGGCATATCAACCTCAGTGGGTCATTTAATGCCGATAAAGTTTTGAAATAAATCAATTCTTAATGGATAATACAATTTTTTTATAAATACATTTTTCTATTTAACCCATAGATGGGACCCTAACAGGTACTACCACTCCGGGTCCGAGTGAACCAGGGTGCAATGGAGATGAAGGGGTGCTCCACATTCCCCAAACCTCCAAAACTGGAACCTCACCATCAGATAGAGTTTAACGTCATTCCCAGGACATGTAGACCCGCAGCCACCGCCTTCTAGCACCCATATGATAAAAAGGGGTTGGGGCTTGCCATAAGGGCAATAGGGTTGGGAAAATCATATAGGTGCTAGGGCTTGACGTGACCAGCCAATTGATCGGATGAAATGTTGTGTATATCTTATTATAATGGAGATTGTGTGTTTTTCTGTCTGTAACCGAAACTATATTCCTACTCAAGTCACAATTCTCTTAGTTATTGACATCACATTCTCCATGATTGTATTTTTATCTAAACCTCAATTATTAATAAAATTGTTTTACATTATTAATACTGATGGCTTTATTTACATACTGATAACATGCAATTGTATTTATATATACAACAAAATAGCAGTTTACAGTGTGAACGGGAAGGCTAATTTGCATATTGATATTTAAAAAATTGATTTTAATAAATATGTGCTTGGTATTTTTGATTTCTAACTGTTTGGTTTTATTTTAATGAATATAACCAAAAATCTCTTCACTGAATCTTAAATGAAATCCATTAACAAGATAAAATAACTGTCATTTTATTCTTTACTGCCTCTTATAACTAAATACTTAAATTAGAAAAAATAACAATGAAAGACGAGAGCGATGGAAGAGTAAGTTTCAGTTGTTCCATTTTTTATTATACTCCCTCTGTTTCAAATCTTTTATTATACCCCCCTCTGTTTCAAATCTGTTTCAAATCTTTTTATCTGTATTCTTATTTAGTTTCATTAGCCTTTCTAATTTAATACAATATTTTATTACATTAAAAGTTAAATACTTGCACCCAGAGGGTGCATATATTTGCTAGTAACAATAAAGATGAGGTTATTATAGTAACATTTTGTTTCTATTGTTTAATTTATATTTGGAAGATGATAAAAAGCAAAAATCTCTTCAATAAATCTTAAAAGAAATCCATTAACAAAAAGAAATAACTGTAATATTATTCTTTACTTCCTATTTTAACTAAATAGTTAAATTAGGAAAATGTACCAATGAAAGATGGGAGTAAGGTAAAATGATGGAAGAGTTAGTTTCAAAGTTGGTCTATTTTTCAATCATACCCCCTCTGTTCCAAATATTTTTATCTGATTTCTTATTCAGTTTCATTAGCCTTTCTAATTTAACATGATATTTTATCATATTAAAACTTAAATACTTGCACCCGGAGGGTGCATATATTTGCTAGTAACAATAAAGATGAGGTTATTATAGTAACACTTTGTTTCTATTGTTTGATTTATATTTGGAAGATGATTTAGGATGATTTCATTTTATATATATTTACCATATGTACCCACGTTGGAAGGTTTGCTTTGAGTCTAACATATTATAAGAACATTCTCATCTTAAACTCTCAAGGAGTAAAATAAGGAGTATTAAAAAATATATTAATACTCTAAAAATGTAGAATAAACATGCAAAGGTTAAATGTTAATTATGTGCCAGCATAGAATGAATGAAACATGATTATATGCCCGGTTTTATATAGGGGGTGGGGGGGAAAGGGAGGTGGGTGGAGGGGAAAAGCAAGTCAAGCTGTGTGCGCTTTCCCCCACCCCTGGGGCAGACAGAAGCCAAATCAGTTAGCAGGATGGAATTCAGTAATATTTACTTTTGCTTATTTTTCACACAGAAGGAAGCAATCAGACGCTGAGGATATAACAAGAAAAAAAAAAAAAAGTAAAGAAAAAGAAGAAAAAAAAGGAAGAAAAAAAAAAAGAAAAATTTTTTTTTCTTCAGATTTGTAGGATGCCGAGCGAATAATAATAAAACAAAAATTAACCTGGTTTATAACAGTTTCCAAATGAATTATACGGTTGCTATGCAACACTGTTAATAATAATTGTTATGAATCGTGTGGCCATTAGGTGAGAGCTGTTTTACAGTGAAGATTCCTTGTGTCATAAAGTTTATCCTTTCTTAAAGTAGAAAGATGTAGTAACAGTTTTAATCCTTGTCAGCTGATCCGTGTTAAAGAATTGTATAATCCTTGTCCATTCATCTGTATATCCAAAGAGCAATTGAGTGACAATTTAACAACGCCTTTAGATAGTAACTCAAATATGTTTGAGCATTTTGATTGGTCGATTCGGCCTACGCTGTATGGATATGATTTTACTGCGCCCGTTTAGGTTTTTGTGCATCAGGAAGTGTACTTATCAGCATCTCCAAACAAGTAATACTATTTAACCCATAGTTGAGAGATGAACGGGTATTCATACTTTTCCCAAGAGTATCAGTTTGTAAGTAAATATAATACCACAACTGAAGTTCAAACTCATTTACTATGATGTCACAGTCCAGTGCTGGAGTGAGTTAGTTTAGTTATGTTAGTATGAACAAAAACAACTAAGCACCACAGAACTAGTGCCCAAAGCAGCTGGTATTTATGGCACTCAGGAATACTCCATTCGAGCATTTGGGTGATTCCATTCCTTGAGTCCTGATTGGCTGCTTGGTTTCTGTCATGTTTTGATGTTTGATAAATAACCTACCATTATGCAGTAGGCTTACGACAATGCAAGATCTGTATTGAGTTATGGCTTGCTTGATGCCTCATCTGCCAATTCGATGGTAATTGGAATATTGCTTCTACAATGAGTATAATGTTTATTCTACATCCAGCATGTTAGCCATGACACCACGGGGACTATTCCCTAGGACAGTGGTCAGCCAGATTGAAAAAATAACGAGTGCGGGCCACATTATTATTGTGTTCAATACTTGCTAGCCAGAACAAAAGCTCTGAGAAAAAGATATAAAACAAAATTTATCTTTCCACCTTATATTCATGGATGAGTGGCGTAAGATGCACAAAAACAAATTTAACCGACATATTTATTTTTAAAACATTATCAAAGAACACAACATTAGAAGAAGAAATTGAAGTTTGCTTTTCAAGATATCGTCAATGTTTGGTTTGGAATTGCTACATCCAAATGTTTATCAGTCAATTTTGTTTGATGGGCTGATTCCGTAGTCAAGTTATCTCATTAACAGTGGGTTTTTACTTCCTAAGTTGGCAAAGTATACTCTTACATTGACGACTGTTACTACAAACCACTTGTTGACATAACGTCTCTCTCTGGCTACACACAAAGGTTTTTCCCTTAGCCCCGGCAATCCTATTCGGAAAACTTCACCGAGCATTTCTACCCTTTTGCTCATCCATATTTTAGCATTAACTACACTCCAGGAAGTCTGATCTCAGAGATAAAATAAAACAAGAACTCTTTCAAGCTGTAACCATATCAGTACTACTGTACAACTGCACCACTTGGACTCTAACAAAGCACTAGATGGGAACTACACAAGGATAATGCATCATGAACAAACACTCCACAAAAAAGCAGTTGTATGGTCACTTACCTCCTATGACACAAACCATTAGAGTAAAATGAATAAGATATGCTGGACACTGCTGGTGAAGCAAGGACAAACTCATAAGTGACATTTTTCTGTGGACACCTACATATGGCCACACCAGTCTAGGCCAACCAGCAAAAACCTACATTAACCAGCTCTGTGCAGAGGACTTCCCAGGAGTAATGAATAATAGGGACAATTGGAGAGAGAGAGAGAGAGAGAGAGAGAGAGAGAACCCAGTCTGCTCTACTTTCCCATAGCTAAAGGGAGAAAAAAATGGATGTACCAAAGGTCATTAGTGTTAAGTGAAATAGATTTAGAAAGCTTAATATGATATTTAAATTTAAATGGTATCAGAACAGATCTGGCCCGCGGGCCGTAGTTTGGTTACATCTGCCCTAGGAGGAGGAGGAGGAGGAGGAGGAGGAGGTAAGAGTGTGAGAAAATTATTTAGGACCATTTCAAAGTTTGGTTTTTACAATCCTTCAAGACAGAAAGAGAAACTCGTTATTTGGTTTGTTTTGTTTTACGGCATATCAACATCAGTGGGTCATTTAATGCCGATAAAGTTTTGAAATAAATCAAGTCTTAATGGATAATACAATTTTGTTTATCAACTCATGTTTTTCTATTTAACCCATAGATGGGAGAAACTCTTAAGCTGTTTCTGTTGAAGCATTCAGAACACATCCATCTGTCTTTGGTTTGGTTTGGTTTGGTTTGGTTTTACGGCATATCAACCTCGGTGGGTCATTTAATGCCGATAAAGTTTTGAAATAAATCAATTCTTAATGGATAATACAATTTTTTTATAAATACATTTTTCTATTTAACCCATAGATGGGACCCTAACAGGTACTATCACTCTGGGCCAGAGTGGACCAGGGACCAATGGTGATGAAGGGGTGCTCTACATTGCCCAAACCTCCAGAACTGGAACCTCACCATCAGATAGAATTTAATGTCATTTCCAGGACATGAAGACCCTCAGCCACCGCCTTCTAGCACCCATATGATAAGAAGGATAGGGGGGTTGCGATAAGGATAATAGGGTTGGGAAAATCATATAGGTGCTAGGGCTTGACATGGCCAGCCGATTGATAGGAGGGGGCTTCTCCGACCGCCCGTCTAGCCAAAGAAAAGCCTAAAGTGGAATATTGCAACTCATGGACTGCTCAGCCACCTGGGTTTTATCCTTAAGTATCACGGGTCGCCACCCATGGCCAACAGGTGGCCCCATTGGGGGAGTCTTACCCCTCTGCAGAGATGCAGTCGGTGCATTCTAACGCCCCACCGACAGGGCAGGCAACTTTCTTTCTCAACCTACCATTATACAGCAGGCTTGCAACAATGAAAGATCCGTATTGAGTTATGGCTTGCTTGATGCCTCAGCTGCCAATTCGACGGTAATTGGAATATTGCTTCTACAATCCGCTTGCATTAATTACTATGATGTCACAGTCCAGCACATTAGCCACTACACCACGACAAACCTACCCCCCTTCACACCTTCCGAGATTGGTGAATATTTTGCAATAATTATGTATCATTTGAAGAATAAGTTCCAATTACCGTCGAACTGGGAAGACAAGGTAGCATGCGATTGTAACTCAATACAAACTCGAAATGCCACAAAGTCCACTGTAAAAATGACAAAGTATATATAAGACTCCACAATGTCATTCAAATCAACCAGTCAAGCAACCAATCAGAACTAAAGGAATGGAATGACCCAAATCACCCTGATTCATGAATGGATCATTCTTGATTCCTATTTATACCAGCTGTCTTGGACACTGCTAGAGTTCTACTTAGCTGCTGTTATTAAAACCAACAGTAGGCTAACTGACTTCAATATGGCGCTGCGAACAGGATGCGAGCCTGTGAGGGAATATCCCATTGGATTTCGAATGGGATAATAAAATCAGGAAAGGCATGAACTGCTATAGACAGATTATCGATCATATAAAAATCTGATTTATCTGATAAGATAAATCGAGAATTCTTCCAAGCTGTAGCCATGTCAGTGCTAATGTATGGCTGCACCACTTAGACTCTTTCAAAATGCTTAGAGAAAAAGCTGGATAGGAACTACACAACTTTTTTTCTCAACTCAGAAATTCTATCTTCTATCTTGCATCGCAAATATCACATGACCAATCAGATGAAAATATCACATGACCAATCTTAACCAATCAGAGTCGACACACCCACTCATAATTGTAAATCTCGATTCCTAGACTTCTACACCGGAAATATTAGTCAGTCATCAAACAGGTGGTTGAAACCGGAGCCAACTGCAGTGAATACGCAACCATTTTGCAATCGTCTGATATATTCCCCCGAGAGAGAAAGAGAGGAGAAATTTAAACTACAAGTAACATTCTGAAAGTATTGCCTCCTGTTTATTTCTACACAGAATATACCAGTGCTAGAAGGCGGTGGCTGAGGGTCTTAGTGCCCTGGGTATGATGCTAAACTCTATCTCAGAGTTTTTCAACTGGTATGCTGCAATTGGAGTTCAAATTTGTTTACTACGATCTCGCAGTCCTGGACGTTATCTACAATGCTGCGAGGCCTCCCAGATTTTTATATCATCTTACTCTTCAAACTCCATTCTAAAACCATATTTTGTTTCATACTTTTCTTTAAGAAAACTGTTTTACTGTTTAGTTTAATGACATGAAAATTATACTAAATTATTCCTTACTTTTAGGATTGAATTATGTTTGAAAAAAAATTCCGTTTTAATTGGTTCTAATTAGTCGTAATTTGCAATTAAGTCAAAAACTGACCAATCCCTTACTTTACTCTGTGTCTATCTCTTTCTTCCCCTCTATGTATCTCTTGACTACCTCCTTATTATATAATGTTAGTTTCTCTAGGAGAGGAGAGACACAGAGAGATGGGAGAATTTGTAATATATTTCTATGTTAAATTTCACAACCAGCCCTGGGTATGATGCTAAACTCAATCTCAGAGTTTTTCAACCAGTGTGCCGCGGCACACTAGTGTACTGTGAAGCTTCCATGGGTGTGCCATGAGTGTTGAGAACAGTTGATCTTCCTCTTATATTTTTATTCTATTACTTTAATATTTTTTGTTTTAATTTTATATTCTAATATTTATTGTTTGCCATGAATATGATTAAGAAATCAAAAATAAAATTACGTTGTTTTCTTTAATACTTGTAGCACATTTTCACTATTCATTTTCTTTTAAAATTCAAATGATAAAATAATTATATGTTTATATACTGATGGTGTACCTCTATCAATTTCAGATATCTATATACCAATATATATATAAGGGCCGGGTTAGCTCAGTCGGTAGAGCGTTAGGCTAGAAATCACAAGGTTCCTAGTTCGATACCGGTCCTCACCAACTCAGCGTTATGAGTAGCACAGGGATCTGTGCGGTAAAGTAAGGAGCTGATGGTAGGTGTGGCGCTCCACCTCAGATGCAAAAAAAAAACAATCTCCTTGGTCTAGCGCTAGTGAAAAGGGGATAGATTCCCTCGTTGATTGGCTGATACCGACATTAGGCCGCCCCAACGACTTTACTTACTTACTATATACCAATACCCGTGTTCCTTATTTATACGACCGTTATCATTTTGCAGCCCCTTCTGGTTAAAAATTATTGTGTCCTTAAAAGGGATACAATCAGAAAAGGTTGTAGTCGAGTGGAAGGAACTAGATTTAAGATAGAGGATTTTATTGCAGAGAGATACAATAAGACAGACAAGGAATGGTGAAACATGCTAATGATCCTCAAAGCCAGCACAGTATAATGCTGTGCTCACTATATATATAATCAGACCACACGGGTGAGAGAGAGTGTGGAATATTTCATTACAAAAACTTCCGCGAGCTAATTTTCCCATTAAGATTTTGCTCAATACCTTCTCTTTTTGGGGTCGAAACATAGTCGTGAGATGATAAAGGTTGAAAAACTCTGCTCTATTTGATAGTGATATTCTAATTCTGGAGCTCTGAGGAATGTGGAGTACTCCTTCAGCACTATTACTCCGAGGTCCACCCTGACCCAGAGTGGTAGTACTTGTTAGGGTCCCATAATATGGATTAAATAGAAAAAAGAGTTTTTAAAAATATGCCAAAGAGGATTTGTTCTTTTCATGTTCGATTTTTTTACTACAGTTTTTTCTTATTTTACACACTTATTCTGTTTTTCAGATTTTTGAAGAGTTGTTAGAACTTATAAGGGGTGGCCAATTAAACATCCACCCTGGGTAGCACTTTAGATAGGTACGCCACTAGGTGTTTTCAGGGTTTTAACAAGAGCTTATCTTCAATTTCTAATTTGTACTATTTAGTGATAATTCTTCCAAGCCGTACTTGTATCAGTGCTACTGTATGCCTGCACTATGTGGACCCTATCAAAGTGCTGAGAAAATAAGCTAGATGGGAGCTGCACAAGAATACTGCAGGTAATATTTAAAAAATCGTGGAAACAACACTCTACAAGAATTCAGCTTTATGGCCACTTTCCCACAAACCATCCAACTGAGAAGAACTAGATATAACACTGTAGTAGTGTTATGGATTGACTGGCTATATCTCATTAGATACTTGAAAAAACAATTTTGCTTAACTTTTGGATATAAAAATAACAATTGTGTCTAGAGTCGTACAAGTGACTTAGATCAGAGTACAAGTCAGTGGTGGGGTAAAGTCAACACAAGATAAGAAAAATTTACTCAAACAAAAGAAAATTTAAAGGCTAAAAGTCGGTTGATATAAAACGAATGACTGTTTTATAAAAATGCTGTCATATACATATTGTCATATTGTCATTTACATGAAGACTGCACGTAAAACTGTAGTAACTCTTTATTTTCTCACAATTTAATCTTTTTTCTTGATTTTTTTTCTATTTAACCCATAGATGAGACTTCGCCTGTAGTGGAGCAGGATGTGACACAAGGTCAATTTTTAAGTAGAGTACAACAGACCAAATTCAGTCTTCCTTCTCCTAGACCGGTTACCAATCCCTCTTTATAAGCAGGATGTGACACAAGGTCAATTTTTAAGCAAGAGCTTGCCAGATTTGAATTCAGAGTTTTCCTTCTCCTAGACTGGTTGAAGAGCTTCATCTACAATGCTTGGATGTATTTACCCAACCCCTCTGCCACAAGCAGGATGTAACACAAGGTCAATTTTTAAACAGAGTTTAACAGATTTGAATCCAGAGTTTTCCTCCTCCTAGACCAAAGTTAAAGAGCCCAGTCTGCCCTACTATTTACCCATAGCTGGAGGGAGAATTCAAAAGTTCCAAACATGGAAAGTATTCCTGCTACACTTTATACATAAACAAAACAATTATTTTATTTCTACACAGAATATATATATTACCAATCCCTCTGCCACAAGGAGGATGTGACACAAGGTCAGTTTCTCAACAAAATTTGAATTCAGAGTTTTCCTGGCTGAAGAGCTTCATCTACAATGCTTGCATGTATTTACCCAACCCCTTCGCCACGAACAGGATGTTACACAAGGTCAATTTCTTAAAGGGAGTTTACCAGTATTGAATTCAGAGTTTTCCTTCTCCTAGACTGGTTGAAGGGCTTCATCTACAATGCTTGGATATATTTACCCAACCCCTCCTCCATGAACAAGATGTGACACAAGGTCAATTTTAAACAGAGTTTAACACATTTGAATTCAGACTGGTTGTAGGGCTTCATCTACAAAGCTTGCATGTATTTACCCAACCACTCCCCCATGAATTTAGATGTGACACAAGGTCAATTTCTTAAGCAGTGTTTACCAGGTTTGAATTCAGAGTTTTCCTTCTCCTAGATTGGTTGAAGTGTTTCATCTACAATGCTTAGATGTATTTACCCAACCAGTCTCCCATGACTTTAGATGTGACACAAGGTCAATTTTTAAGAGGAATTCAACAGACTTGAATTCAGAGTTTTCCTTCTCCTAGACCAAGGTTAAAGAGCCCTAGCTTAAAATACCCATAACTAGAGGGAGAATTCAAAAGGTATTTCTTCTACACCCAATATATAAACAAAACAATTAAGTCAAGCAGAAACATTTAGGTCAAGTGACGAAATTGTCTAAAAAATGACCCAAATACAAATGAACCCTTTGTCTTTTCCTGACAAGTGCAAATTCTCTAGAGCACAAAAACAATGTTAAGTAGATGTCTCTCACGACTGGAAAAAAAAACAACTACATCTGTCTTCCTCACTTATCAAATATAAAAATGTATTTATTGTTCAAATAATGTCGCACCTTAAAACTGTCTTCCCCACTTATATCTTTATATTAATACACTTGTTCCGTAATCTTCTGACTGTTATCATCTTCCAACACCCTCTGGTTAAAAATGGGACCGTCCAAATCATCCAAGATAAAAATACAATCTATATACTAATACTCTTGAGTCTATTGTATGTGTTTTTTTATAACTATATACCTACTTTTGCACCTCTTGTGTGTGTGTATATATATATATATATTATATATATATATATATAGATAGATAGATAGATAGATAGATAAAATAGTATGAAAACACACAATATTGTTAAAAATGAATATATTTTATAGCATTTTCATGGCTAATATTGACCAATATTTCGATTATAAAAAATCATCATCATATATATATATATATATATATATATATATATATATATATAAATGTTGTTCTGGTTCCAATGGGAGAAAATTTAATATTTTATAAAAAAGAAGAATGTATAATGTTCTCAGAAAAAATGTTTTATTCTTATCTCATATATGCGACACGTGTTTCTGATTTGTTGTCTTCTTCAGGCATTGAGTTATTAATTTGGCAGAATATGTCCGATATTTGATAGGTTGTGTGTGTTTCTGCAATTTTTCTATTGTAATGGTTGTTTAATAACGGTTGAATGCTACGTTATTTTTTTCAATCCTTGCGTGCGATCTGCGTGTGACTTGCATGCGACCTGCGCGCAAAAATTGAGAAAAAATGATGTAACGTTCCACAATCTTTGCGCGTAAGTCACACGCAGGTCACAGCTTAGTAATAAATTTATTAACTGAGTTTTCATTATTCTTTTAATAGGTATAGTTCATCAGATGTTCATTTGATATGATAGGTGTGTGTGTTTGAAATTTGTTTTTTGTTCTAGAGAATTTCTGTGTTTTTCTACTTAAAATTATACTTTTGGGGTGTGTGTATGTGTGTGTCTATGTATATGTGTCTATGTTTACTTTTTGTGTGCATATGTGTGCATATATATATATATAAATTCATAACATATTTCAATTATAAAAAATATTGAACAATATTTCGATTATAAAAAATCATCATATGAATTCATAACATAAGAATTTACACTCACAAAGAAATTTTTGCAAACAAATAGTAAAAAATCTTTACAATAAAAATTACTTGTATTGTTTCTATTTATAAATATTACCATTTTTAACTAAAGTCACATGCAGTGACGACTCTTCTATAGGTACTACAGAATTAGAGCATGCCCTACTTTAAATTTATATAGAATTAAAAACCATATTATTTTATTTTCAATTCCATTAAGATAGAAACAATAGTATGTAATGTTGGTTTTCTTAGAATTAAGGAAGCTTTATTAATAGCTAGGTTACATCCTCAGATTAACAGTAGGTTAGAATTAAACACTGAATATATAATTAATTAACATGCTCATTTCATACACACACACACACATATATATATGAAAAGTAAATGGAAGTGAATCCGACAGTATGAATTAAACATTTTTAGAAAAAACAACCAAATGATGTTATAGTTCGCTGACAGAAATCTGTTTCAACCTTTTATTAAAGCGGTCTTCATCAAGAGCGAAATATTTGTGATAGAAAGAACGGGATAAGTAAACCGTTACAAACAGGAGGGGTACAAACGAACGTTCATGTTCAGAGCCGGAATTTTTTTAAATTTTGAAAATGCATATTCTGTTTTAAAAATAAAATAAATTTTATTTAAAAAAAATCAGAAGCATTATAATCCACAAGAAAACTCAAAAGAGTTTGTAAAAATATATAAAAAATGTAAAAAGTATCAAAAATGTTCATGATTCCAGCCACAAAAGACCGCTTTAATAAAAAGTCGAAACAGATTTCTGTCAGCGAACTATAACATCATTTGTTTGTTTTTTCTAAAAATGTTTAATTCATATATATATATATATATATATATAAATAAATTTGAAAAAAATAGAATGAAATTGATTTGAACAACTGTAATCACATGACATTTAAACACCCCATGTAACGTCCAGAAATATAAACACACAATACTGCGTTCATATTAAAAACGTCTCTGAATATGAAGATACCCCAAAATTAATAAAACCTTGGACAATTATTTTTGCATTACAATAGCCTTAAAAATTTTTTTAAATAAACAAATATATAGAATATAATAAAATACTTTATTACTACTAGCAAGTATATGCACCCTCCGGGTGCAAGTATTTAAGTTTTAATGTAAAGAAATATCGTATTAAATTAGAAAGTCTAATAAGAAGGCAGATAAAAAGATATGTAACAGAGTGGGGGTATAATAGAAAAATAGAAATGAAACTTACTCTTCCATCACTCCCGTCTTTCATTGCTGAATTTTACTTATTTAACTATTTAGTTAAATTATGAAATAAAGAATAAAATGACAGTTATTTTTTCTTGTTAATGGATTTCATTTAAGATTCATTGAAGAGATTTTTGGTTATATTCATTAAAATAAAACCAAACAATTAGAAATCAATAATACTAAGCACACATTTAATAAAATCACATTTTTAATATCAATATGCAAATTAGCCTTCCTATTCACACTGTAAACCGCTATTTTGTTGTATATATAAATATAAATTGTATGTTGTTAGTATGTAGATATGCTTAACAGTATTAATAATGTAAAACAATTTTATTAATAATAGGTTAAAATAAAAAATAAAATCCTTGAGAATGTGATGTCAATAACTAAGGGACTTGTAATTTGAGTAGTGATATAGTTTTGGTTACAGATAGAAAAGCACACAATCTCCATTATAATTACTATATAACTTATATTTGTAAAATATATCTAATACTATTATTGTAACATAATAGAGAGAGAGGGAGAGACAGAATTGGAAAAGCCAGGAATGTAAGAGTTACGTGTAGTTTAGCATGGAAAGTTTTTAGGATGACTCAGCATAATGCCAAATGGGGTTTTCTTACTTGTCAAGAGATGTCATGAGGCAAAGTGTGGATTGGGCCTAATTTGCATAGGTGCCTCCATGCTCATGCCACGAACAAGACAGAATGAGACTGCACCCTATAAAGCCACCCGTCAATGGCAACTATGTTTCTTTAGTTTGGTTCAAGCAATATATATATGAGAATATATATATCAAGCAATATATATATGAGAAGTAAATACACGAGCGATGTGTTTTGCTATGGCTTTTTTTAGCCGACAATTTTTGGGAGAATATGTGCTTAATTGAAGTCGTACCTAATTTTGAAAGTTAATTAATTAATAATTAATTAGGCGGGCATACCTATTCAAATGTAAGGCTAAACAAATCGAGAAAAATCAATCTCTGAATGTACATTTCGGCCTATTAGGCCTCATCAGCAGAGCTATAGATAGGAAGATCGCCTTGTGCGTGATCGCCTATTGTTGTTTACAGACTTGAGATCTCTGGTGATTGTAAAAACATAACCCAAACAGATGCGTATTGCCAAAGGTAAGTCAGCTCGTTCACCAACATAATCATGAATATTGAGGTCAGTCAGCCAGTCAGTATACTGTTGGTTTGAACAACAGCAACTGGCTAAGCCCAACTGAACCAGTGCCCAAGACAGCTTGTATTTATGGAAATCAAGAATAGTCCATTTATGTATTTGGGTGATTCCATTCCTTGAGTCTTGATTGGATGCTTGGTTTCTATGATGTTTTGAGGCTTCATAAATACCCTGGCATTTTAAAGTAGTATTGCAACAAGATTACATTCATATTCAGTTATGATTACTTGATGTCTTGTCTTACCAATTCGACGGTAATTGGAACATAGTGTGATTATTCTACAGACGCTAGTTACAGTTTTACTGTGAAGATTAGTATGATGTTCATTCTACAAAGCTGATTATAAAGTGCTGAGGTTTGGATTATTCCTCTGATCTCCAGATCAACTAATCTCTTTTTCTAAGATGTCATATCAAGCCCTAGCACCTATATGATTGTCCTAACTCTATTGCTTTTATTGCAAACCCCCAACCCTTTTTATCATATATGTGCTATTGGAATTTAGTATTATTGTTACATAATCTATGCGGTTGCATAAGATTATTGTCAATCCCCTGTAATTCTGAGCAGATGACCCTTTTTATATCATGGCCGGGTCCTTCCATGGAAAATTACAGAAGCCCGCCAAATATGTGAAGTCACGTGGGACCTTTTTCAGAGTCCCCAGTTTTCAGTTAGACGTCAAGCAGAAAAGTCGGCCATTTTAGGTCCTGCCTAAACTGGAACTCACGCGCGCTATGTTAGTCAGATATTTAGTTACATGAAATGTATAGTTAAGGAAATAAAAGTTGAATCCAGGACGACCAGCCAGCAAGAACATAGCAATAGAAGACCTTACATGAGTCCAGACCAAGTTAAGATGATAGAAGAAATACCAAAGACGATCAGAATACTAAAGACGGCCAAGAAATAGAATTAATGAAGAGGGTATACAACATTATTCTACAATGAAGACATTAAATATTGCTTCATAAATACTCTGGCATTTTGCAATAGTATTGCAACAAGATTACATCCGTATTCAGTTATGATTACTTGTTGCCATGTCTTACCAATTCGATGGTAATTGGAACTTAGTGTGATTATTCTACAGACGCTAGTTACAGTTTTACTGTGAAGATTAGTATGATGTTCATTTTACAAAGCTGATTATAAAGTGAATTATTCCTCTGATCTCCAGGTAAACCAATCTCTTTTTTTAAGATGTCACATCAAGCCCTAACACCTATATGATTGTCCTAGCTCTATTGCTTTTATTGCAAACCCCCAACCCTTCTTATCAAATATGTGCTTTTTGAATTTAGTATTATTCAACAATGAAGACATGAAACATTGCTTTATGCAGAACTGTTTTAACAGTCCCAGTGCTGGGGTGTTGGCTTTTTTATGCACATTCTCAAGGGACACGGGGTCCAAGGAAGACAGTGCATTGCAGCTCATGCAGTGCCAATTTGATAATCAATGTGTGTGTGGGTAGGGGTAGTGTTTAAGCGTCATCTCATGGAGGAGGATTATGAATATATGATTCAATAAGAATTTTCAATTTTTTGCAGAAAGTTTACTGTGCATAAAAATTTGAATTAATAAATCATGGCCTCCACACTTCCACAAGTATTCTCTCTTGCCCTCATATCAATCTATTTATCATTCTCTCTCTCTCTCTCTTTATATATATATATATATATATATATAAGTTTTATAATTTGCTTGAATATATCAGCTTGATATATATATTACTTGAATATATATATATATATATATATATAAGAGTTTTATAATTTGCTTGAATATATCAGCTTGATATATATATATTGCTTGAATATACACATATATATATATGAGTTTTATAATTTGCTTGAATATATCAGCTTGATATATATATTACTTGAATATATATATATATATATATATATATATATATATATATAATATAAGAGTTTATAATTTGATTGAATATATCAGCTTGATATATATATTGCTTGAATATATATATATATATATATATTATATATATATACACACATATATATATAAGAGTTTTATAATTTGATTGAATATATCAGCTTGATATATATTTGCTTGAATATATATATATATATATATATATATATATATATATATATATATTATATATATAGTATCAAATTGCCACTTCAACTTTTCCGTCGCAGTGGCATCAGTAAATAATCCAAAAGTGCTCAATATATTAAAAATACTGAGCAGTAATAATACTTTTATTAGAGGAAAAATAAAGGTCTACCATGGTTTCAATCAAATTAAATGATTTCTTCAGAACCCTACCCTACGTTAACTAAGTCAATGTAATTCCTTAGTTAAATTCAAGATATTTTTTGGATAATAACATTTGAGAGAAAAAATAATGTAGCGTTTATTATCAGAAAAATATCTTTAATTTAACTAAGGAATTAGATCGACTCAGTTAACGTAGGGTAGGGTCCAGAAGAAATCATTCAATTTGATTGAAACCATGGTAGACCCTTTATTTTTCCTATAATAATATTATTATTAGTATTATATATATATATATATATATATATATATATATATATATATATATATATATATATGCACACGCAAATACATAAACAAACAAGTGACACGCAGATACAGTTAAACAAACGCACAATAAATTTGACCATATTTCTATCATTTTCAAAAATTTTTTGCTGCCCGACAATTGCTCTGCTTAAACAATTAAGTTTGGATAACATGAAACTAATGGTAGCAGACTTGGTTCCAAATAAATATATACTAAAATATATATATATATATATATGATTCGGCTTTTTTTTTCTGCATGTCTTTGTTGGCTTCCTTCAGTTTTTTGGGGGGTTTTTAGTGGAGGGGGTCGTTGTTCGAGTCATGAAACTAAAACTGAAAATTATAACTATCATTAGCAAGATTGAAAAGAAAAATACAAAATACAAAATAACCTGGATTATATATATATATATAATTTAATATACCAAACTTGTTGGTAAATCCTCATTAATTAGTGAAGTGTCAGATCTTAGCCCTGAAGAGCATTAAGCGAAACTTTTAGTAGGTTCATCAGACTCATTAGATTAATCTTTATATATATATATATATATATATATATATTTGTGCCCCCCCCCCCAATAATGGTGGGGGAGGGGGCAAAATTAAGTGACCTTCATCATGCTGGTTGGATCAAAAATGGTATGTCCGAAAAGGAGTAAAGTATAAAATATAAAAATATATATATATATATATATATATATTCATTGAGGGGTTACTGGGTTTGATTTATGATGATCCTAAGCTTGTCCTTTCTTCCAATGGTAGAATGTTAGAGAGTTTCAGGTCCTATTTGAGAGCTCAATGTTTAATTTTTATAACAGAGCAATATAATTATTAAGGACAAAAGCTTAAAAAAACATTTTCAATAAAGAATGCAGTCAGACGAAATTCATAGGTAGATTCAGATACCTATGGATGGAAATGGTACCATAATCACATAATACCCGATTTTTAAGCTTTTGTCTTTACTATATATATATATATATATATATATATATATATATATGAGTATGAAAAGGTGGAATGAAAACATCACACAATGCTGTTAAAGAGAAAACAATTTATAATATAATCATAGCTGATATTGATCAATATTTCAATTTTACAAAAATCATCTTCAGAGCTCATTTACTCCGTGGTGTTTGTGATCAGAGATAAAAGTCAAATCAGTTCAAAAACAAAAAAACCTTGATTATGCAAAAAAGAGAACGAAAGTTGTTACATTATTCTCCAATGTGGGCATTTCCGCCATATTTTTGTCGGTCACGACGATATGTATATCTTTTTTGTCGGTCAACACTTTATTGTAGCGGATTTTGAGATGTTGGCAACTAGACGAATTAACTTGTTCAAAAGGGGATGGGTATTAAACAATGTGACGGTTGGTATTCAAAAGATTTTTAGAAAAGGAATTTTTATGATTAATTATTTTTATATTTTGTATATCTTATATGATTAATATACACACACTTACACAGTCCCATACACCGTAAAAGAGAATATTTGACGTCATATTTCAAACAGTCTCCTTTTTTCAGACCTCAAAAATTTTTTAAACAGACTGAATAACAAGGTCTACCACTTGCTTTTCTCGTTATTCTGTGATAAAAAAATTTCTTATTACCTTCCAGACACCAACAAATGCCCTGAAGATGATCTAATTAATAGATCGAAACACTGCAGATCGGCCAATAAACTCACCACTTAACCCATTTAAACCTGTGCTTTTTCATTTTTTCTCAAATAAATACCGTTGGATTCACTTCCTTTCTTTATATATATATATATATATATATATGAATGAACACCTTAGTTCAGATATAAATTTATTTCGGAATTTTTTGCCTCTTTCAGTCTGATTTTTAATAATTTGGAGATTTCATATCCGGTATTATTGCTATGATTTTCCTGTCTCCTTGGAAATACCATTATCAATATTATTAAAAGTCAGACTGAGAGAGAGAGAGAGAGAGAGAGAATGAGAGAAAGAATTGGGGGAAGGGGGAGAGAAAGAGAGAGTAATAAAAAGAATTGTTTCAACCAAAACAATTTTTCTAACTGAAAATGAGTAGTACAGGGATCTGTGCGGTAAAGTGGGTAGCTGGTGGTAGGTGTGGCACCCCACCTCAAACAAAAACAATCTCCTTGGTCTAGCCCTAGTGAAAAGAGGATGTTGGCTGATACCAACTTTAGACCACCCCGACAACTTTACTTTTATTCAGTTTGTAGAGTCTGTTGTAGGAGGGTTGCTAAGGTTAGTGCATTAGTTATTAAAGATATTTAGTATACTAGCAACAGAAAACACCCTCCGGGCGTTGTAAAAATTATTTTTTGAAAGACATTGCTGAGAGGGTGGGAGTTAAAAATTCAATGTCAGAGGGTTTGTATCATAAGTAAGACAATTCCTCATATTTATTAAAGGAGTAAAAAAAACAAAAAACAATTTGAAATGAAAACTGAGCCCCGTCCCTCTCAAATAAAATGTTGCGTGCATGTAATAATCAAACAATTATTTTGAATATTTTCCACATCAATTTTCCACAAAATCGTAGGTATTTATTTATTTGTAAACTTTTTAGTTAACTTCTTGTTACTATAAAAAAAAAAGGACGAGAGTAAAAAACAATTTTTTAAATTGCTTACTCAAATTTTGGGTGTATATAGCATAAGAATATTGTGACGTGAGCTATGACGTAGTTTTTGTTACAGACAGAAATACAGACAATCTCTATTATTAATAGAGATATTTATTGTTGCTGGTGTTTTTCTCAGCGTGTGTGTGTGTGTTACACAATATCAATATAATTTTTATACATTTTTTGAAGCAGCACCCACACAAATTAATGTCACGAGTGACCACTGTGTGTTACTAATCAACATCATAGCTGAGGCGATCAAGCTGTTATTTTTAGATGAGTCTCATGACAATATCTAGAAAGAATATATTTTATTTCTACTCAATGATTGGCATGTGGCTAAACTATTTTAACTACAACAAAATAAATGAACATAGTTGGCTGGTTGGTTGGTTTTATGGCATGTCAACCCTTGTTGGGTTATGTAGAATAATCATACTAGTTCCAATTACCGTCGAATTGGTAAGACAAGGCAGCAAGTAATCATAACTGAATACGAATCTGTCTGCTGCAAATACTACTGCAAAATGCTAGGTTATTTATGAAGACTCATAACATAATAGAAACCAAGCAGCCAATCAGGACTCAAGGAATGGAATAGGCTGAGGTAGATAGATAGATAGAAAGGAATAGACCGAGATAGAGAAATAGATAGAGAATAGATATGAACAGACTGAGATAGATACATAGATAGATATGAACAGAATGAGATAGATATGAAAGGCAACATAGATAGATATGAACAGGATAGATAGATATGAACAGGCCGAGATAGATAGATAGAAACAGACTGAGATAGATAGAAACAGACTGAGATAGATAGAACAGACTGAGATAGATAGAAACAGACTGAGATAGATATATGAACAGACTGAGATAGATGGATATAAACAGACTGAGATATATATAGATATAACAGACTGCGATAGATAGATAGATATACAGACTGCGATAGATAGATAGATATGAACAGACTGCGATAGATAGATAGATATGAACAGACAGATAGATAGATAGATAGATATAGATACAGATAGTGATAGATAGATAGATAGATATGAACAGACTATAGATAGATAGATAGATATGAACTTTGATAGATAGATATGAACTGCAATAGATACATATATACATAGATAGATAGATGTGAACAGCCTGCGATAGATAAAAGAGATAGATATGAACAGACTGCGATAGATAGATATGAACAGACCAAGATAGATAGATAGATATGAACAGACAGAGATAGATAGAAAGATATGAACAGATAGAGATAGATAGATAGATATGAATAGACTGAGAGAGATAGATAGAAATTAACACCAATGTTTTCAAAAACTTCTGCTTTATGAGATTAAACTTGACCTTACACAGAAGAGACCAAAAACTTTTGTTGTGCAAAACGTGAAGACTGAGTTGATCACAAAATAGTAATCAAATGTCGAGGTAGAGAATCCATGACCGAATTTCTGGATGCCAGAAATACCGACTGTGCAGGTTCAAAAAGCTAACTGTTTAAGATTTGGATAATTGATGTCATTTTTGTTGGAAAAATACTTTTATGTATTTACACTTCCTGTGTTTAAAAATGAGTTTCACTTTATTATAGGACTCTCCTCATTTTTCGAGAAATTAATTTTAACTTCTTGCCTACTTTAAACCACTCATGGTGGCTCTCCCTTCACACCTAAGCAAAATACAAAAAACTGATGGTTAGTTCATTATAATTGAGCAGAAGGACTCAGTAGCTCAGTTGGTAGAGCGTTTGACTAGGAATAACAAGGTTCCTAGTTCAATACGGTCCTCGCCAACTCAGCGTATGAGTAGCACAGGGATCTGTGCGGTAAAGTAAGGAGCTGGTGGTAGGTGTGGCGCTTCACCTCAGACGCTAAAACAATCTCCTTGGTCTAGTGCTAGTGAAAAGGGGATAGACTCCCTCGCTGATGGGCAGATACCGACTTTAGGCCACCCCAACGACTTTACTTAATTATTTGAATAGAATAAGTTCAATGAAAAATGAACAAGCGAACAAAAACAAAAAACAGAGTTTCTATATTCAGCCGTTGTTCGATTTATTCCAATATTTTGGGTGACCTTCACCTTTTATCAAGGTATTATATGATGATTGTATGTAAAAAAGTGAAATCTTACAAATGTGAGAAAAAAATTGAGAAATATTTTATATATATATATATATATATTGTATATCACTCTTTTGCTACTTTAAGTCACTCACAGTGACTCTCCCATCACTGCCAAGCAAAGTACAAAAACTGATGGTTAGTTCATTATAATTGAACAGAAGGACTCAGATTACGATAATAATAATGGTACATTATTTAAATAAAATAGAGTTCTGAGGTGAATGGATAGTGAACTTTGAAATATCCCATCATACAAAGAAAAAATACCAAGAAAATTTGGTACAGACATGGGGGAAATTTATTTAAGCTGCTCACAGCTGCTCTCCATACCACACCCAAGCAAGTACAAAAACTGATGATGAGTTCATTATAATTGAGCAGAAGGACTCAGATTACAATAATAATAAGACTTAATTTCAATAGAATTAGCTCTTAGGTGAATAGATAGTGAACTTTGAAATATCCCATCATACAGGTAAAAAAATACCAAGAAAATTTGGTACAGTACACTGCGATCTTACTGTAAACCGCTAGCAGCAGCTCTTGCCCAAGTCACTTGTTTACAATGAAAAATCACTATGATGATAGGACTTTATTTGAATAGAATGAGTTCTTAAGAGAATAGATTGTAAACTTTGAAATATCTTATCATACAGGTAAAATATACCAAGAAAATTTGGTACAGCCCTTAGGAAATTTGGTAGGCAAATAGTTAACAGGTACTGTACACAACCTGAGACTCTTGTTTATCAAAATGACTTGATACGACATTAAATGACTAAAAAAAGGATTGATATACCACAATACTAAACAACCAACCAACCTATCCCAGTCTGTTCATATATATCTGCCCCAGCCTGTTTCTATATATCTGTCTCAGTCCCTTTCTATCAATCTGGGATAAGCCTGCTCAATATGTGGCCACTTAAGCAACAGCTGTTACTGTAAGTGACTTGAGTCCTTTGTTTATCAAAATCACTTGATTTGGTATTAAATAAACTGAAAGGTGTTTGATATCTTGTAAAATAAAACAACCAACCAACCAGAAAGTTTCTCACTATTGCTTTCATCTTCAGATAAAAAAAATGGCTAAATAATGGGGGATCAGTTTATAACTTGTGAAAACAGAAAATCGAACCCCCACTTGATGATCTTTTTTTTCTTTCTTGGCTCTTACAATCTATCTGTGATGTGCCTGTTCAATACGTAACTGTGTGACCACTTAAGCAACAGCAGGTACTATAAGCAACCTGAGTCTTTCATTCATCAAAATGACTCGATTTGGTATTGAATAACCCAAAACAGGTTGATATGCCATAAAACAAAACAACCAATCAACAAGAATGTTTCTCACTATTGCTTTCATCCTCAGTTTAAAAAAAAGAAGAGTGGCTAAATAATGGGGGATCAGTTTATAACTTGTGAGAAAAGAAAATGGAACACCCACTTTATGACATTCTTTTTTTCTTGTTTTTTTTTTTAAATCCCAACAATAATATTATGGCCAAGTCCCACTGAAAGCACAGGTCCCCACTAAATTACCAAAGTTAAGCCACGATGAGCCTGTTCAATACTTAATTGGGTTAATTAATAGCAGGTACTAGAAGCAACCGGAGTCATTTGTTTATCAAAATGACTTGCTATGGCATTAAATGACCCAAAAAGGGTTGATATGCCATAAAACAAAACAACCAACCAACAAGAATGTTTCTCGCTATTGCTTTCATCTTCATTTAGAAAAAAAAAAGTGGCTAAATAAGGGGGATCAGTTTATAACTCGTGAGAATAGAAAATGGAACACCCACTTTATGATCACATTCTTTTTTCTTATTTCTTAAATAATAATTCTCAACAATAATATTACAGCCAACCCCCACTTTATGATCATTAAATGACTTAATGGTTGATATGCCATAAAAACAAAACAATCAAACAACCGACCTAAATTGTATCTGATGGTGAGGCTCCACGACCTTCTTCTAGTTATTACTATAATCAATTCGACCATGTCCATACACTGTTAACGTCTTATCTATAATTTTATACTCCCCTAATTATATACGTAGCCAGGCTTTCCGCTATTTCAGTTGGGGGAGGGGAGCATTGTCGTGACGTCTATAAATAAAAAGAAAACTCAAGAAGTAAGGTTCAACAATAAAAAAAAAAGGGGAAAAAATCTACATTTTGCCAGTGTAGCATAATTATTATGGTCTTCAGGAATTGAAAAATAAAATGGTAATCGGATTTCTGGAGAAAGAGAAGAAAAAGAAATAAGAACAAAGGTTAAAATTTGGAAGAGTAAACATATGACGCGGTGCCAGCAATGACCGTAGAATGACCCCGGAAATAGATTTAAAAATAAAAATAGAAGTTCTGGATTTTGACCGGAAACAGATGTAACACTTGGACAAGAAACGGAAGAAGAAAATCCCCCCTTTTTCGGGTGGGTTCTAGTGGGAGCAGACATGGCTTACGGTTCCCCGTATGGGTTTGGGGATAGTAGTACAGAACATGATACTATGTTAGAAGATAGAATAATGTGACCAAATATTCTCTCTCTTTCTCTCTCTCTGAAAAAGAACCCATGAGCATAAAAGAAATAAACAGCCCCTGTGACTATACAACCTGCATGTGTTGTTTCTGAACTAACGACAACTACTACTACAACTTGAATTTGAACCTACATGACATACATCGTTCTGGTACATAGTTATAGTTGAGTGGTAGAGCAATGAAGAAGAGGTATCAGCAGGATAACGAGGGAGTCTATCCCCTTTTCGCTAGTGCTAGACCAAGGAGGTTGTTTTGCTCAGGTGGAACCCTAAAACCAGGGAGGTTGTTTTGCTGAGGTGGAGTGCTACACCTACCGTTAGCTCCCCACTTTACCGCACAGATCAGATCACCCAATCAGTGCTACTCATGCACTGAGTTAGCGGGTACCTGTATCAAACCCAGAACATTGCAAACCCCAGGTGAGTGCTCTAGAAATGAGCAACACCGAACATTCACCATTCAGATAAGAGTTAGTTTCAATCATTTTCTTCCTTTTTTTTTTTTTTTTTTTTTTTTTTTTTTTACTCAACAGTTAAGCTTCAAAATTATGTCTTTAACTGGCTACAATTTGGCCATCAGCCATATTTCTTTTCTTTTTTTTTTCTCTCAACCACTAAGAATACACTTCATGCTCCTGCCCTTAGGAGAGGCATGAACCATCTATTCTCCCCGCCCCTGGTATAGGTAACTAGTAGAACAGACTGGGTTCACTAGCCTTGGTAAGTCAACCAATCTAGGAGAAGGAAAACTCTAAATTCCAACCAGCCAAACCTTGTCACATCTTGCCCATAGACAATGAGATGGGCCAATATATATATATTTACCATTTGGATAAGAGTTTGTTAAGTCAGTAAATGGTAATTTACTGTGTATAGAGTGAGTGAGGGAGAGGCTCTCTGTGATTGGATATACCAATCACGTGATGAGCCCAGAAGTTTAGGCGCAAAATACAAAATCCTGCCAGAAAGATTCCACCAGCTGGTCTAGGAGGCAGCGACATTAAAAGCTCTCTGAGAGTTAACCCTAAGATACCAGTTATCTTCTTCGGGAAGCCGGTAAGTCCCTTAACTCAATTTTATACACAGGAAGGACTTTACATTGTTATTCATGGTTTCATGTGCTGGTTAAGAAATTGTTAGAATTAAACGAAATTTTAATTCATTTATTTGTTGCTGTTAGCCTTAGAATAAATGCTATACTAACACAATAACAAGAAGGACTGTATATTGTTACTCATTGTTTTATTTGTCTTTAATAAATTGTTAGAATTAAACTAAGTTTTAATTCATTTATTTGTTGCTGTTAGCCTTAGAATTAAATGCTATACTAGCACAATAACAGGAAGGTCTTTATATTGTTACTCATTGTTTTATTTGTCTTTAATAATTGTTAGAATTAAACTAAGTTTTAATTCATTTATTTGTTGCTGTTAGCCTTAGAATTAAATGCTATACTAACACAATAAGTTAGTTTCAGTCATTTTCTTCCTTTTTTTTTCTTACTGAACAGTTAAGCTTCAAAATTATCTCTTTAACTGGCTACAATTTGGCCATCAGCCATATTTCTTTCTTTCTTTTTCTCTCAACCACTAAGAAGGAAGTGAGTTATGGCTAATGGCCAATTTGGATTTTGATTTTCAACCGATCATTAAAAAAAAAAAATTAAGCAAATTATTGAAAATTACTCTCAGGTGAGTGGTGGACGTCAATATTATATTTTTTTTATTTCAGATGACTGAGATAGCACACCTGGCAAAAATTATAGACTTAACACACTTAGAGGATATTCACCTTGGGTTGGGGTTTCTTTTTTTTTGGCGGGGTGGCAGTAAATAAACTAATAACACATAAGTTGCAAAACATTTTTTTATTAGATTGCTGAACATTCTGGCTTCATAAAATATACCTAACCAAAAAAATGACATGTAGGAAAAAGTTGGAAGGAAAAAAGAAAGAAGAGAGAGAGAAAAATGTAAGGGATAGATAGATATGGATAGATAGATAGATAGATATTCCAAACTAGATTAAATTATTCTAATTAATGATATAACTAGTATTATTAGCGTTATTTGGACTATTGTCCCCATCTTCATTGTTATTTGTACAACGTTTCGGCCAATATACCCTCCAGCCTTCTTCAGGTATTTCTTGTCAGACTCAGGAACCTTCTGAAGAAGTCCGGAGGGTATATCGGCCGAAACGTTGTACAAATAACAATGAAGATGGGGACAATAGTCCGAATAACGCTAATAATACTAATCTTCAAGCCTCATCTCAAACATTCAGAGAAATAATGATATAACTGTTTTTCCAAAACATGCAGAGGGAAGTATTAATGAATAAACCAATATTAAAGAAAGAACTATGGAATTCATTGACAATAGAAATAGAATTAATACTTAGTTGCCCTACCTTGATATTTTATGACCATTCTTATGCCAGTCAATTTCAACAAAAAATTTCTCTTGAAAAAATTATGGAAATAAATTTTTATTATAAAAATGCATTGGAAATGATCTTTACTAGAAAAATGCATTGGGAAATGATTTTTACTAGAAAAATGCATTGGGAAATGATTTTTACTAGAAAAATGCACTGGAAATGATCTTTACTAGAAAAAAGCATTGGGAAATGATCTTTACTATAAAAATGCATTGGAAATGATTTTTTCTATAAAAATACATTAGAAATGATTTTTTCTATAAAAATACATTAGAAATGATTTTTACTATAAAAATGCATTGGGAAATGATTTTTTCTATAAAAATACATTAGAAATGATTTTTACTATAAAAATGCATTGGAAATGATCTTTACTATAAAAATGCACTGGGAAATGATCTTTACTATAAAAATGCACTGGGAAATGATCTTTACTATAAAAATACCATTGAGAAATGATCTTTACTAGAAAAAAGCATTGGGAAATGATCTTTACTAGAAAAATGCATTAGGAAATGATTTTTACTATAAAAATGCATTAGAAATGATTTTTGCTGTAAAAATGCATTAGAAATGATTTTTACTATAAAAATGCATTAGAAATGATTTTTGCTGTAAAAATGCATTAGAAATGATTTTTACTATAAAAATGCATTAGAAATGATTTTTACTATAAAAATGCATTAGAATATGAATATGTATACAATATGAGAAATGTAGTTTTATAACACTGAGCAATATTTTTTCTGTTTTCTGTAAATATGATAAACGGAAAATATACAAATTCTAAGATGATAGAAATCTGTGCTCGTTCAATCGGTAAACATACATCATTGAATGATTGTTGTAAAGCAGTGGTTCCCAACCATTTTAGTACCATGCCCCACATTTTTTATCACAAATTTCTTCATGTCCCCCACCCGTTATTTGTTTCGTATGATATAACAATATTAGCTTTGAAGAAGTATAACATAAAAAATTGTATCTTTCAAATAAAACTAAAGGGTTTAACTAAATTTAATCAAATAAAATCCATTTTATAATGTGTATAATTGTGGGGGAGGGCAACAGATGAAGAACTGCAAAGCTAAACAAGTCAGAAGCCACGCATATAGCTGGTGCCAGATGCACGATAAAATTAGTGGGTGAACACTTGACAAGATTGCACAAGCTGTTGTGCTCAGCTAGGTTGTAATTACAATTTTACCCTATAAATTTATAATTTTTACCCATATAGGATAAAAAATTTTAAAATGTTGATATTTTTCATATTGCCCCCCTATTATTATTGAATTGCCGCTCAGTGGGGTGTAGGCCCCATGTTGGGAATCACTGTTGTAAAGAAATGGGTTTATGGAAATGAAGCAGAAATCAACAAGTTATTGATCAAATGAACGATCGAAACAGAATTTAAGAGGTCAAACTGCAACTGCAAAACAACTGCGACAAGAAAGTTACCGATTACGACAAGAAAGTTCCCAAGTCCGAAAAGAAGGTTCCAATTATGACGAAAGTTCCCAATTACGAAAGAAGGTTCCCAATTACGACAAGAAAGTTCCCAAGTCCGAAAAGAAGGTTCCCAATTACGACAAGAAAGTTTCCAAGTCCCGACAAGAAAGTTCCCAAGTCCGAAAAGAAGGTTCCCAATTACGACAAGAAAGTTTTCCCAAGTCCGACAAGAAGGTTCCCAATTACGACAAGAAAGTTCCCAAGTCCGAAAAGAAGGTTCCAATTACGACAAGAAAGTTCCCAATTACGACAAGAAGTTCCCAAGAAAGTTCCAATTACGACAAGAAAGTCCCAAGTCCGACAAGAAAGTTCCCAAGTTTCCCAATTATGACAAGAAAGTTCCCAAGTCCGACAAGAAAGTTCCCAAGTCTGACAAGAAAGTTCCCAAGTCCGAAAAGAAGGTTCCCAATTACGACAAGAAAGTTCCCAAGTCCGAAAAGAAGGTTCCCGATTACGACAAGAAAGTTCACAAGTCTGAAAAGAAGGTTCCCGAGTCCAATAAGAAATACCTGAAGAAGGCTGGAAGGCATATCAGCCAAAACGTTGTACAGATAACAATGAAGATGAGGACAATAGTCCGAATAATGCAGACGATACTAATCATCAAGCCTCAGCTCAAACATTCAGAGAAATTGCAAAATAAATGTAGAATACTAAATACATTATGAATATGAGAACAAATAGAGTAAATACATGATTACTAAACTCATTATGAAATCTGCCTTATCAGTGTGGTATAAAATATGCTGTCGGTACCAGCTTCAGAAGGGTAAGACTCCTCCCAAAAAAAATTGTTCTGGAGAGGACACTAAACTGCACATGATATAAAACCTACAGTGCTGAAGATCTGTAAAGTATAGAGCACCCATTTAGTAACATTACTCCCAAGTTCAATCTTCCCAAAGTATATATACCTGTGTATATATATATATATATATATATATATATATATAGAATGAATAGAGAAACACTAAACAAAACACCGTTTTTTTTTAAATCTTAAAATATTAACATTTTGACACTCGTCTGATGATTGCAGTAAGCATGAAACTAATAGTAATGAGATATTGATATCCATAATATATAATATTTGATTATATATATATATATATATATATATATAAGTTACAGCGCCTCCTGTGACTGCAGTCCGATGTTTGAAAAACATTCTCAACCACAGATGTCGCATTTGAAGGCTGCCCCTGAAGATATGGATGTGCTTGTGCTTTGATACCGCTGCTTTCTTCTTGACCTCCTAGTTTCATGGTGTTGTGTCAGGGTGACTTCTGACAGGAACAGTCCTCTACAGAGAGTCTGATACCACCAAGGGTGGTCCTGAGCCAAATTTTCCCAGCTGGAAGGGGCAATGCCAAAGCACCTAAGATCATTCTTGCAGACATCCTTGAATTGCAGCTGGGGGCGACCAATCTGTCTCTTACCAGACGAAAGCTCTGCATAAAGAATGTCTTTCAGGATTCGTCCATCATCCATCCGACAGACATGACCCAGCCATCGGAGATGATGTTGTCTCAGTAGTATATATATATATATATATATGTGTGTGTGTCTATGTATTTGTGTATTAATGTTCATTCTAATGTCTGTAAGAAAGTTATGAATCCATCATTTGCCCATTGATTATAGGAAATATTAGTGTGAGACTACCTGTTCCGCACTCTTGCACCTTCGATGCACAATGTCTAGACCCCAACGTTGTGATGTTCTGTGCTGGCCGATTTGAAGGGCACAAGTCAGAGACAGGTTCACAAGGACCAAAAGAAAACAAAACAAACACAAAGTCTGATAATAGGACGCCGATGGAAGAAAGAGTATGTAATACTTTAGAAATCTATCTCAACTGGCTGGCTACTGACTTCACTTGTTGTGGATTCGGGACTAACTCTACTGCTACCGACGTTAACACCTCTAGGGTCCGGGGTCAACTGGCTAAGTGCTGGAGTTTGCTGTATTTATGTAAAATTCTCCTACACCATCCCCCTGCTCCAGACCACACAGATGGCCAGTACTTAAATTCAATCGCCGACTTCTAGACGACATTAACCCTTAAAATTAAAGTAATTAAATCTTTTTCCAGACTTAGTGTCTTCAATACTTTGACCATTAATTTTTTCAAAAGAGATTTCCTCATAAAAATACTTTTTTGCTTTTAATACCTAGATGCCTAAAGATATGATCACTAAGTGGTCCAACTTCATGGTGGTCGTACAAGTCTCTTTTGGGTTCATAAAAAGGACAACCACCCACCCATTTACTTATGCCTGGCTTTAACCTATTCTCTTTTTATTCATTTATTTATTCATTTATTCTGACCATGTTCGTTCTCAATCATAGTATCACATTAGGCCAGATTTCTTTAGTCAGAGGAAAGATATTCATGTAGAAAATAAAGCAAAAAATTATTATGAAAAAACAGTATAAGAATCTGCTCTATTCCAATTCTTTCCTTTTTAGTACTAATGCATTTTAGTGCACAAGAGATTAGTTTGGTTTAGTTTGGTTTATGGCATATCAACCATTGCTTTCATCTTCAATTAGAAAAACAGAATGGCCAAATAATGGGGGATCAGTTTATAACTTGTAAGAATAGAAAAACAGAACCCTCAACTTATGATCACAATTTTTTTTTTTTCCTGTTTCTTAAATAATGATTCCCCAAAATAATATTATGGTCAAGTCATGTTGAAACCACTGGTTTCCAATTGATCACCAAAGTTAAGCAACAATGAGCTTGTTCAATTCTTAATTGGGTGATCACTTAAGCAACAGCTGGTACTGTAAATAATCCGAGCCCTTTATTGATCATGACCTGATTTGGCATTAAATAAAGGGTTGATATGCCGTAAAACAAAACAACCAGCACAAGAGATATTATCATTAGAATTGTATTTTACGTATGAATAGCATTATGTCAGAAACTCTAAAAGTAGTCTAACCCTAAGAATTACCCTAACCTTTACCCTAAACCTAATTTCTCAAAGGTTTTGGATATTTCTATGAAATGTAATGCTTTTTATACATATTCTAATGATATTATCTCCTGCGTGCTATTCAGCATTAATACTACAAAATCTATTTATTTATTTCAATGTCTTTTGTTTTTATTTCATTTATTTATCTTTATTTCTCTGGTACAAATGCAGAATAGCGCGTAAGAGATAATATCATTAGAATCACATTTTACATGTAAATAGCATTAGATTACAGAAACTCACGAAGTGGCCCTTACCCGAGCTGTCTGAAAGATTTTGGGTATTTCCATGAAATGAAATGCTTTTTATATGTAATCTAATGTTATTATCTCTTGCGCGCTATTCTACATTAGTATCGTTTTGGGTATTTTCGTGAATTGTAATAAAATGCAATGCTTTTTATACATAATCTAATGATATTATTTCCTACATGCTATTGTGCATTAGTATTCCTTTTTTGATATAATTACAATACAAATTTTTGTACCCAATTTCAAAATTAATTTTTTCTTGGGTATTATTGAGTCTGACCTACTATTTTACCCATAGCTGGAGAAAGAATAGTTGGATGTATACCTTTCCCAAGGGTATGAGCACTATGTGAACTGTGGGTTCGTCCAGGAATTGAACTCGGTTCGACGAGTCCCTTTCCTGCGACTCTAACCAGTACACCACTACGCTTCCTAATTCAGTTGTTCGTGAGACTGAAATAGAAACAAACAAAAAAAAACAAAAAAAGACATGAAAGAACAGAAAGAAGAAAAAAAAACAGAAAAAAAAAAAAACAGAAAGAAAAAAAAGACGTATAAGAACAGAAAAACTGAACAGAAAGAAGAAAAAACAGAAAAGAAAAAAAAACAGAAAAAAAAAAAAAGACATATAAGAACAGAAAAACTGAGCAGAAAGAAGAAAAAAAAAGAAAAAAAAAAATAGAAAAAAAAACAGAAAAAAAAAACAGAAAAAAAAAAAAAAATAGAAAAATAAAAATAAAAGCAGTACCGGAAACAAAAAAAAAAAAAAAAAAAAAAAAACAGAAAAAAAACAAACTGAAAATGATACAAAATTAAAACACTGATATATGTTAACACTTGCGGTTGTGTTTGTGAGACTGGAGGCAGAAGTAGATGCTAGTAAATTATCCTGGCATCAGTAGTAATATCGTACAACAAAACGCCTGCACGGCATCACTCACCTGCAAATAAATAAATAAATAAATAAATTAGTAATAGATAAAACATATTTGTTATATATTAAACTATATTAAAATTAAATTAAAAACTATATTAAACTATCAAATTATATTGTCACCATCACAACCTCAGTTGGTTGGTTTGGTTTGGTTTGTTTTACGGCATATCAACCTCAGTGGGTCATTTAATGCCGACAAAGTTTTGAAATAAATTCATTCTTAATGGATAACACATTTTGTTTATCAACTCATGTTTTTCTATTTAACCCATAGATGGGACCCTAACAGGTACTACCACTCAGGGTCAGAGTGGACCAGGGAGCAATGGTGATGAAGGGGTACTCCACATTCCCCAAACCTCCAAAACTGGAACCTCACCATCAGATAGAGTTTAACATCATTCCCAGGACATGTAGACCCCCAGCCACTGCCTTCTAGCACCCATATGATAAAAAGGGTTGGGGCTTGCTATAAGAGCAATAGGGTTGGGGCAATCATATAGGTGCTAGGGCTTGACGTGACCAGCCGATTGATCGGAGGGGGGCCTCTCCGACGGCCCGTCTAGCCTAAGTAAGGTTCTAAGTGGAGCGTTGCAGGTCAAGGACTGCTCATCCACCAAGACTTCGTCCTTAAGCATCACGGGTCGCCACCCACGGCCAACAGGTGGCCCCATTTGGGGAGTCTTACCCCTCTGCAGAGGTGCAGTCGGTGCATTCTAACGCCCCAGTCGACAGGGCTGAACCTCAGTTGTAAATGTGACAAACCACACATAAAAATAAAAAGCTGTCCTTACACATCAGACCTTTTACACATTAACAGACTACCAATGGCTCATTATTCAACTTTACTCCTAGAGGCCATAGCCCAACATATCATACCATTTTGGAATCTGTGATCAAATTAAAAACATTCCAGGCCAATATCTTTTGTCCTAAAAGATTAGTTTATATAATTCTTCCATAAAATAAATGTGAATGTTAGTGTGTCACATTTTTCAACTTTACTCCTAGAGGCCATAGCCCAACATATCATACCATTTTGGAATCTGTGATCAAATTAAAAATATAAAAATATAAAAAGCTCTCCTTACACATCAGACCTTTTACACATTAACATACTACCAATGGCTCGTACAACATGAGACAAAACATTTCCCTGGCATGTTTAATGAATAAGAAATCATGATTATTCAAACCACACAAGTGTGTTCATGTTTTTTTAACTCGGGTAGCTCTGCTAGTGTGTTGGGGGATTCATAGGAGGAGGATGGTTGGTTGGTTGGTAGAATTTTATAGCATGTCAACCCTTAGGTTATTTTATGCCAAAGACATTTTGTTTTAGTATTATTTGTATTATTTGGACTATTGTCCTCATCTTCATTGTTATCTGTACAATGTTTCGGCCAATGTGACCTCCGGCCTGCTTCAGGTATTTTTTGTAGGACTCTGTAACCTTCCGAAACATTGTACAGATAACAATGAAGAAGAGGACAATAACTAGGACAATGGAGATTCACTTCCGGTTTTTGTCTGTAACAAAAATTACGTCACTGCTTACGTCACATTACCCAAAATTGTCATAACAGAATAAATACACTCAAAATTTGAACATGCAACATTAGACAGTCCTCATTGTTTTTTAAAACAAGTTTTAATAAATACATGATTGGTATTATATATCTATATATAGTTTGTTTTATTTTAATACATATTCAAAGTTTACATTTCAAATTGTTTTATTTTTTAATCCTTTAATGAATTTGATGATTTTACTTACTTAGGGTACAAACTCGCTGACATTGAATTTTTTACTCCCACCCCTCAGGCAATATGTTTCAAAAATCTATTTTTACATCGCCCGGAGGGCGTTTTTTATTTTGTACTAGTAATACTAATTATCAAGCCTCATCTCAAAAATTCAGAGAAATAACATTTTCTTTTATTTATTTTTGTTGGGTATTCAATTTTCTTTTTTCCAGACTCATTTTTGATCTATTTAACCCATAAACGGAACCCTAACAAGTACTACCACTTGGGGTAAGAGTCGACCTGGGAGTAATGGCAATGAAGGAGGACTCCACACTCATCAATATAAAAGCTCTCTTTACACATCAAACCTTCTATACACTAACAGACTACCAATGACTTGTTCTACATGAGACAAAACATTTCCCTGCCATGTTTCCATGAATAAGAAATCATGGTTATTCAGACACACAGTTTTTCTAATTAAGAGTCTTTGATGGATTGAATAAAGAATAATAAAGATTTTACTATAAAAATGCATTGTAAATGATTTTTTACTATAAAAATACATTGTAAATGATTTTTGCTATAAAAATGCATTGGAAATGATTTTTACTATAAAAATGCATTAGAAATGATTTTTACTATAAAAATGCATTGGACAATTATTTCAACAAAAAAAAATGCATTGGAAATGATTTTTGCTATAAAAATGCATTTGAAATTATTTTTGCTTTGAAAATGCATTGGGAATGATTTTTAGTATGAAAATGCATTGGACAATTATTTACACAAAAAAAAAATGCATTGTAAATGATTTTTACTATAAAAATGCATAGGATAATTATTTCTACTAAAAAAATGCATTGCAAATGATTTTTACTATAAAAATGCATTAGACAATGATTACATATCAGACCTTTTACACACTAACAGACTACCAATGACTCGTACAACACAAGACAAAACATTCCTCTGCCGTGTTCCATGAATAAGAAATCATGATTATTCAGACCACACAGTTTTTCTAATTAAGAGTCTTTGATGGATTGAATAAAGAATATGGTTTGAAATTTCCAGAAGATTCTGACAGCAAATGGCTGGAGGATAGAATAGCCATTGTCACTAGAACAATTAACTCATACACGTACGCACACACACATACACACACACATCTCAAAACTATCCCAGCCTTTGGGCTGGGGTTAGATAGGAATATGTCATCTCCCCCAAGCATGTTCTTCGGTTGGGTGGTGGGCAGATCTCATCACGCCAGTCGCATAAACTAGACATTCTTTTTGAAACTGGCCATGTGTAACACAAAAATCAAGATAAAGTTAAATACCAAAATAAGGGTAATCCTTAACTTTTTCCTCATAAATTCCTACCATAAAATAAAATGAACCCTCATTTTATGTCCGTGTTTTTGCAATAAATGTTTTATTTTTTCTTGCACCCGTTATTTTACAATACTAAATATATCTTCTTTATTCTTTATTCTTTAACAAAATAATGAAAATATATTTAGTATTGTAAAATAATGGGTGCAAGAAAAATAAAACATTTATTGCAAAAACACAGACATAAATTGAGGGATCAGTTTATTTTATGGTAGGAATTTACGAGGAAAAAGTTAAGGATTACCAAAATAAGGTTGTTGGTTGGATTTTATGGCATGTCAACTCATTGGGTTATTTTATACCAAAGATATTTTGTTTTATTTATTCTTAATGGGTACACACATTTTTTTTTAAACACATCATTTAAACTCATGTTTTTCTATTTAACCCATAACAAGATATTGATTAATTGTAGGAGATGTATTTCATCTTGCCTGTAATTACTCAATATCTTTATTAGTTCATTGCAATTAAACCTGATGATCCTTTTCGGTGAAACTTAAGTAGGTTATTTCTATATACACCTTTGTACTAAATCCATTCTCCTAACATATTGAGCACTTTATATTCTTTATAACCCTGACTTATTTGGTTTATATTTATATCGACTATCAATATTGCGATTAACTCAATATTCTATTCCCTGGTAAGTCCTCTTCTTTATCATATATAAGTTGAAAACAGTAGAAGTGAATCCGACAGCATGTTGAAAACATATATAGATGCTCTTCCAATATGTGATCTACCGAAAGGTTTCTAATCAAATATGTGATCTACCAAGTTGTTTACATTCCAATATGTGATCTACCCATTAACTACCCATTATGTTCCCATTAAAATAACCCTAAACCCTAACTTCTTTTTTCCTAGTAGATCACATGCCATGAATAGTAGGTCAATAAGAGATCACAAACCTTCAGTAGATCACATATTGGAAGAGCACCCATATATATATATAACTTTCAAAGAAAGAACAACTTAACAAACCGTCATTCCGTAATAATTTTTTCGACCAGAAACTCAAAAGACATTTTTTTAATTTAAAAAATTTGTTTTTAATTTTAAAAAAGTTTTTTTTTAATTTTTAGAAAATTAAAAACACTGTATATAATCTAATTTATTGATTATTATACATTGAGCTCTCTTTAGGGATTCATAAAAATCCTTGTATGAGTATATGTTTGCACCTACAAGAGCATACAGTATGGTTATACAGTGAAATTTTGAAGATCCCAAATAGAATCATCCCTTACAACCAGTCAATTGGATTACCTTACTTACATATATATATATATGTGCTCCTGTAACCCGGTAGAGCTCTTTAGTTGCGACTTTAATAAATTTTCACCACAAACGTAATGCAATGATACTCTCTGGTGATTATAAAGTATATACACATATGTATGTATTTAAAACAGTTAAAACACTGCACCTTAAATGGCAGCTGGCGATGGCCTGGAGGTAATGGATCGGACAGTCGTAAAGTCAGTCATGGTTTGCTTCTGGTCAGAGTTAGTTGTTGTGTCTAGCCACACTGATGAGACGTGAAAAGTCGAAACACAATGTCTGTGGATGACTTATCATATGCTTCCGTAACCCGGTAGAGCTCTTTAGGAGCGACTTTAATAAGCTTTCACTGCAAGCATAATGCAATGATCATCTGTTGATCATAAAGTATATACACATGTATGTATTTAAAACAGCCACACTGATGAGACGTGAAATGTCGAAACATGGTGTCTGTGGATGATTTTATATATATATATATATATATATATATATATATATCAATATAGAATTCACTGGTTTCTCTATTGAAATACAAGTGCCTCTGCACCCATTCTTTTATTGAGGCATGTCTTCCTCATTCTTGACTATTCATAGATTTGCACTCACAAAGTTTCTATTGATAGACAACAAACAATGCCATACCGAACACTGTCCATCCATTTATCTTATAACTTTACAAAAAAAAGTGTGCACTACTAAAATAGACAGACACACACAATACAATTATGTACAGTATAATGATTTGGAAATAGTTTCTGCAAGAAAAATGCATTGGAAATTATTTTTACTATAAAAATCCATTGGATAGGATTTTTACTATGAAAATGCATTGGATAGGATTTTTACTATGAAAATGCATTGGAAATGATTTTTACTATGAAAATGCATTGGAAATGATTTTTACTATAAAATGCATTGGAAATGATTTTACTATAAAATGCATTGGAAATGATTTTTACTATAAAAATGCATTGGAAATGATTTTTACTATAAAAATGCATTGGAAATGATTTTACTATGAAAATGCATTGGAAATGATTTTTACTATAAAAATGCATTGGACAATGATTTTTACTATAAAAATGCATTGGACAATGATTTTTACTATAAAAATGCATTGGAAATGATTTTTATATAAAATGCATTGGACAATGATTTTACTATAAAAATGCATTGGAAATGATTTTTGATATAATAAAATGTATTAGATATGATTTTTACTAGAAAAATGCATTTGGAAATGATCTTTACTATAAAAAATGCATTGGAAATAATTCTTATTATAGAAATGCATTGGAAATGATTTTTACAATAAAATCATGATATCATCAGCACTTGTTATTGCAAAGTGCATATTCAAAATAACCATTATCCTAGTCATTAATTAAATTCATAGAATCCTGATACATAATGCACATTAGCTTGAAAAAAAAACTTCTCTGTGTGTGTGTGTGTGTGTGTGTGTGTGTGTGTGTGTGCATAAATGCAATATTGAATTTTTTATATCAATATGCAAGTTGTAAACATCCAATCATTTTCTTGCCTTTTTTATATACATTTTTCTAAAACCCATTAGCTGACTCAGTGTGTACATGAATATTATTGAATTATCCCAAATACTAGAAAAAATTAAGTAGAAAAAATATTGTACAAATACACACAGATCTTTGTTAAAGGAAAAACTACCAGGGCTGTGGGATCGGTGTCAGGGTCAAATCAAAAACAATTAAGGGGTCTCTGGAGTTGGAGTCTGTAAAACTATACTGATTCCAACTCCAGTTGAAATTACATTTTACTAACAAATATATGCACTTTGCAAATATTTAAGTTTTAATGTAATAAAATATTATATCAAATTATAAAGGTTAATGAAACTAAATAAGAATACAGATAAAAAGATTTGAAACAGAGAGGGGTATAATCGAAAAAGAGAACAACTGAAACTTACTCTTCCATCACTCTCATTTCTAAATTTTTCTTAATTCAACTATTTAGTTAATATAGGAAGTAAATAATAAAATTACAGTTATTTCTTCTTGTTAATGGATTTCTTTTAAGATTTATCCCCGAGATTTTTGCTCATATTCATTAAGATAAAAACAAACAATTGGGAAACAATAACACTAAGCACATATTTATTAAAATCAAATTTTTAATATCAATATGCAAATTAGCATTCATATTCACACTGTAAACCGCTATTTTGTTGTATTTATAAATACAATTGCATGTTATTAGTATGCAGATATGATCAACAGTTTCAATAATGTCAAACAATTTTAATAATAATTGAGGCTTAAGTAAAATCACAGAGTATGTGATACATATAATTAAGGGAATTGTGACTTGAGTAGTAAAATAGTTTTGGTTACAGACAAACACACAATCTCCATTATAATAAAACATGTAACACAGTGTGCACTCCTAATAAATATATTATAAAAAAATTATGGTTTTATATTCATTATGAATTAATTAGGTCCTGTTTGATATACCACAGTATGATAATTATTACATTTGATATGTTTACTGAAGAGCTATTGCAAAATACTTCAATATGTAAAAAGCACAATAATCTTGATTTAACTCTCTCTCACTCTTTCTTAAAAGGGGGGGGGTAAGATATTTACATTGATTTGATGATAACAATTTGTGGGAAGGCATTTGAAATATCTACATTAATTTGCTGGCAAAAAAGTGACGAAAACACAACTCAGAAATATTTAAGTTGGGACGGAAGTTCGCCTGATGCTGGTTCGTTAAAACATAGCCTAAATTAAGGCAGGAGGCCGGGATGCCATAGGATCAAAATTACCAAAATATATTCCGTAATTCACAATTTCAATATTGTAATATTGAAATATAAATGCTAACCTAAAATTAAAATGAATTGAAAAAAAAGTTAAGTGACGCAAAACCATTTGAAATGTTTCATTCTTAAAATTGGGTGAAATAAAATGGGACAAATAAGTAATCTGCGATTAAGTAACACCAGATGATATGGATTTGCATTTTTTCATTGCATCTTAAACAATTTGGACAGTTTCATTTTTAACCAGAGGGTGTTGCAGGATGATAACGGATGGAAGATTTAGGAACACAGTATTAATACATAGATTACATAAAGAGGAGTTGGAATCAGTGATGCCAAAAATAGAGGAGTTGGAGTCAAAGGTTTTGTCTTGTGACTCTACAGCTCTGAAAACTACAACTAATGAAGAGAACTCTTAAACATTCCGATCCATTTGTGATTTCCCATGATGCAATGCGGTTTTACGGAAAGAGAATAGAAGAGAAAGCTCACACTCAAGTGGGGGGGGGATAGAAAAAATATATTGAAACACAAATCCCCTCCCCAAACAAAAAGTTGAAGGGGAGGGGGAGCAAGAAAGAAAAAAACTTAAAGATGAAAAAAGGTGAACTAGAAAGAGTCGACACAGTGCCATTACCTTAACAGAATTAAATGGGTCTGTGTAAATTACTACGAAAATGGAACACTACTCACAACACAATTATCTGACAAAAAACTTCCCATTAGACCTCGTTATATCTAATCAAAATGGAGATTGTGCGTGTGTTTGTCTGCGACCGAAACTATATCACCATCAACATCCCAATTCCCTAAGGTATTTACATTACATTCTCAATGGTTGTTAAATAATCATTATTTAATCTTAATTAGCATCTTATTTATTAACAAATTCTCTATTAAGTTCTAGCTATTGAAGCCAATTAGTCTACTGTTGGTTTTAATAACAGCAGCTAACTAAGTACAACTCAAGCAGTGTCCAAGACAGCTGGTATAAATAGGAATCAAGAATGATCCATCCATGAATCTGGGTGATTTGGGTGATTCCACTCCTTGAGTTCTGATTGGCTGCTTGACTGCTTGATTTGAATGACATTGTGGAGTCTTATATATACTTTGTCATTTTGCAGTGGACTTTGTAGCATTCAAGTTTGTATTTGAGTTACAACCGTTTGTTGCCTTGTCTTCCCAGTTCGACGGTAATTGGAACTTTAATTATTCTTCACTAGCTAATATAGATTTGCCTCAAAACAGTCCATATTATTAAGGCATTTACCTTGCCTCCCACATATGCAGGTGTGACACAAGGTCTTTTTCATGTGGGAAGCTCATGGGTTGGTGGGTGCAAAATATATGTGGATCCCCATCGGCATTCCCTCCTCAAGGGGGGCACCTCAAGCACTGGGCAATAAACCCAGACACAGGCCCCAAAAGGCCCATGTTATTAAGGTATTTTCCATGCATCCCACCTATGCAGGCCTGACCCAAGGACATTATTATGTGGGCTCACCCACGAGCCAAGACTCATGGTGGTAGGTGCAAAAAATGCGTTGATCCTGTTGGCATTGTCCCTCAAGGGTATCACCTCAGGCACTGGGCAATAAACCCAGCCCTGCCCCTTTAAATTAAGGGGGCAGGTGTTGCCTACGGGGATAGCCCCCTGGGATCAATGCTGTTAATTTACATTAATAGTCCAGTGGCCGAAGCCACCGGACCCTTGATCCATTATTAATGTGTTTAAAATCGTGCAATGATTGTTATATATCATTAAGAAATAAATGTTTACATAGTATATGGAGTGAATAATTTGCATACAGGTTTTAATAAAAATGTGTTTAATAAATAATTACTTGGTGTTATTGATTTCTAATATCATTGTTTTATTCTCAAACATATTAAAAGCAATCCTGTTTATAATTTTATATTAGAATCAATTAGAATAAAGTAAAAATAAGTAATCTTTTTTGTGTTCATATTTAATTTCATTAGTCTTTCTAATCCAATATAATATTTAATTATATTAAAATTTAAATACTTGTGCCCGGAGGACATATTTTTGCTAGTTAGTAAAATCGTTATTATTTACCTTCTAGGATGTGCACGTTGCCCCAAACAATATGCATAGGAAAATCAAAACGGCCTTTAAATTTTAAAATCAACAATTATAAATACAGAATTAAATCTCTGAATTATAATAAACTTTTACCAGTAACTAAAGCCGTCTAACTCCTACCTTGTAACCTATCCTGTGTAATTAATTTCTAAGAAACTATTGAAATATATTCACAGCTTGAAATGGTGAGGGAAGAAAAAAGAAAAACACTGGGATGCATGGATATGATTTTACTGTGTCCTTTTAGATTTTTGTGCATCAGGAACGCAATACACGTACATATCAGCATCTCTGTGTATGTTTTAAAAATTCATATTTTTAAAAAATTGTCCTACAATGTGTGTTGTGTTCATAATGAGAGATTTGCATTGATATTACTAATATCTTGTTTGAATAAATTAGTACTCAATGCATTACCAAGTGGATTGAAAGCAAGAGAACTTCTTCAAGGTCTATCGATTAACTGTTAATACCTCAATCTAAAATCATGGCTTTGTAACTGGGTATATAGCTGCACTTGAATCTGGTAAGGGGGGGGGAGCACCTTCATTAGCCGTATGCCTATCGATTAGAGGAAATGCAACGTAAGGTGAAGAAGACTTAATGAAGAATTGATTGGAAAAGAGAAATCAATCAATACCAGGTAGATGAAAAAAAAAACGTGGACAGGTGAGCGGGAAAAAAATATAGAATTGTAGAGAGGAGGTTGCCAATAACGGTAAGTATGGAAGATGAAGAAAGAGAAGAAAGTTAGTTTACAAAAATTGATTAAAATGAACAAGAGGGCAGAATTAGTGGAACTAATGGGATGTAAATGAGAAGAAAAAAAACTTTTGAAAACAAACAAAAAGAAAGAAATACAGGTAAAAAAGAAAGAAAGAAAAAAGAAAGAAAAAAAAAGAAAGAAAAAAAAAGGAAGAAAAAAAAAGAAAGAAGAAAAAAATAGAAAAAAAAAAAGAAGAAAAAATAGAAAGAAAAAAAAGAAAGAAGAAAAAAAATAGAAAGAAGAAAAAATAGAAAGAAAAAAAAAGAAAGAAGAAAAAAGAAAGAAGAAAAAAATAGAAAGAAAAAAAAGAAGAAGAAAAAAAAGAAAGAAGAAAGAAAGAAGAAAAAAAATAGAAAGAAAAAAAATAGAAAGAAAAAAAATAGAAAGAAAAAAAGAAAGAAGAAAGAAAAAAAGAAAAAAAATCAAAAGAAAAAAAAAGAGAAAAATTGGTAAAAAAAAAAAATATATATATATATTGAAGTCAGTTAGTCTACTGTTGGTTTGAATAACAGCAACTAGCTAAGTACAACTAAAGCAGTGTCCAAGACAGTTGGTATTTATAGAAATCAAAGTTTCTATTGATAGACACAAACAAAAAGAAAGAAATACAGAGAAAAAAAAAGAAAGAAGAAAAAAATCAAAAGAAAAAAAAAAAGAGAAAAATTGGTAAAGAAAAAGATATATATATATATATATATATATTGAAGTCAGTTAGTCTACTGTTGGTTTGATTGGTTTGGTTGTTTTACGGCATATCAACCTCAGTGGGTCATCTAATACCGATAAAGTTTTGAAATAAAACAAACTATATATAGATATATAATACCAGTCATGTATTTATTAAAACTTGTTTTAAAAAACAATGAGTACTGTCTAATGTTGCATGTTCAAATTTTGAGTGTATTTATTCTGTTATGACGATTTTGGGTAATGTGACGTAAACAGTGACATAGTTTTTGTTACAGACAAAAACCGGAAGCGAATCTCCATTATTAATATATATATATATATATATATATATATGTTGATTTGGTGGTTGGTTTTGAAAACTATCACAATGCAAGTGTAAAGAAAAATAAGGTAACTATGATGTTGTTTGTTAAACTGTGATTTATTCTTATGCGGTTAATCGAGGTCTGAAGAAGATATCACAAGATCTGAAACATGTGTTGCTAATGTAAAATAAACATTAAAAAAAAAAATCATAATCCATTTTGTGGGCCTTCTTTTTTATGAAACATTTTATTTTCTCCCATTGGATCCACACACACACACACATATATATATAATATATATATATATATATATATATATATATATATAAGAGAGAGAGAGAGAGAGAGAGAGAGAGATACACATACAGAGGGAGAGAAAGAGAGAGAGATTAAAAAAGAAATATGAAATAGAGTAAATAGAAAGAAAAGGCAAAAGAATACAGAAAAATGAAAGTGAGAAAGAGAAAAAAGAAAGAGAAAAAGAAAAGAGAAAAGGGAGAGTGAATGAGAAAGAAAAAAAGAGGAAAAGGAAAGAGAGAAGGAAAAGAAAGAAGAAAGAGAAAAAATAGAAAAAAAAGGAATAAAAAAGAGAAAAAAGAAAGAAAAAAAGAAAGAGAAAAAGAAAGAGAAAAAATAGAAAAAAAAAGGAATAAAAAATAAGAAAGAGAAGAAGAAAGAGAAAGAGAAAAAGAAAGAGAAAGAGAAAAAGAAAGAGAAAGAGAAAGAGAAAGAGAAAAAATAGAAAAAAAAGGAATAAAAAATAAGAAAGAGAAAAAGAAAGAGAAAGAGAAAGAGAAAGAGAAAAAGAAAGAGAAAAAATAATTGCATTTAAAAAAATCAATACGAATACCAATAATTACTATTAATAAACCTTAGTAAGTTTTGTTTATTTGTTTTTATTTTATCTAAAAATTAAAAGTACTAAAGTCCATATTCCCCACCCCCCACAATTGAATCTCATAATAGACAACGCAAAAGGGAATTAAGCCAAACTAGCTACTCACTATCACTAATTACCTTTCACCATCAGATAATACCATCAAAATGTAAAATGATCTTATCACGTCGCCCCCCCCCACACCAAAATCCAAGGTTGGAAAGATAAAACTTGATGATAAATCTAAATTAACCAGCACCTAAACAGCGGTATCACCAGCCTTGCGTTTCCCTCAAACGATTCACTTTGGAAACAATCCAGGATTTCACCCACCTAGGAGATGCGTCATCAGACGACAGACTCGTAAAGGTGAACGAAGCCGACCGTAGAGACGCACACGTCAGAAGAAAAAAATGAGAAACTCAGGAAAAAATGCTATTTCTCTGAACTCTTGAGAGGAGGTTTGATTCTTTAGATTATTCGGACTGTTGTCCTCATCTTTACTGTTATATATATACACAGTTTTGTCCAATGTGTCTTCCGGACATCTCCAGATGTTTCTTGTTATTTTTGAGATGAGGATTGATAAAATCTGATAATTTGGATGATTCTGACTATTGTCCTCATCTTTATTTTTATAGGCACAACATTTCACCCAATGTCTCCTCCGGCCTTCTTCAGGTGTTTCTTGTTATTTTTGAGATGAGGCTTGATTCTTCAGATTATTCAGACTGTTGTCCTCATCTTTACTGTTATATAGACAATGTTTCGTCCAATTTGTCCTCCGAACTTCTTCAGGTGTTTCATGTTATTTTTGAGATGAGGCCTGATAATTTTGATTATTCAGACTAGTGTCCTCATCTTTATTATTATATACAATATTTAAAATGTGGCTTGATTATTTGGATTATTCGGACTATTGTCCTCATCTTTATTGTTATAGACACAACATTTCGTCCAATGTGTCCTCTTACCTTCTCCAGGTGTTTCTTGTTATTTTTAAGATGAGGCTTGATTATTTGGATTATTCGGACTGTTGTCCTCATCGTTATTGTTATAGACACAACATTTCATCCAATGTGTCCTCCAGCCTTCTTCAGGTGTTTTTTGTTATTTTTTAGATGAGACTTGATAATTTGGATTATTAGGACTATTGTCCTCATCTTTATTGTTATAGGCACAATGTTTCATCCAATGTGTCCTCCGGCCTTCTTCGGGTGTTTCTTGTTATTTTTGAGATGAGGACTATTGTTTTCTTCAGGTGTTTCTTCTCGAACTCGGGAATCATCTTGTCATAATTGGTAGCCATCACAGAACTTTGACATTGGTCCAAATGTTGCACAGATAACAATGGAGATGAGGACAATGGTCCAAATAATCCAAATTATCAAGCCTCATCTAAAAATTTCAGAGAAATGAATAGTAAGAATTTTAAGTTTTAATTTGCCAAAGTAAAACTTCATTTTGATACTTTTTGATAAAAAAAATAACAGATTGTCATGTATAATTAAGAGTTGTTTATATAAAGTGAGGAACCAGCTCTGTATTATGGAATAACAATTTAAAGTTTTGTTGAAGTGAGTTAGCGTACTGTTGGTTTGAACAACAGCAACTAGCTAAGCACAACTGAACCAGTGGCAAGACAGTTAGTATTTTATGGAAATCAAGAATAGTCTATTCATGTATTTGGGTGATTCCATTGCTCGAGTGTGGTGAGAGAAACCACGCATGTAGTGGTTCAAAGAGTGCATGACTGTGTTTGGCATGTAGAATAAGATCAGGGGCGATTGGGGAGATTGAACTCACATCCTCTTGATTGTGAGTCGTGGCCTGACACATGTAAATCAATAGACTGTGCAATAGACCCGGATGTCAGATGTTAGTGTCACACAGTCGTGCATGCTTTGAGCCACTATGTGCATAAAGAATTTGTGCCCACACCACTGTGCCACCACATCGGAGGAAGACTCTGACAGCACAACCTCCTCTGAGAGAGGGACAGAGAGTCTGATGCATGACGACGAAGATACTGGGTCAGACAATGCACCCACGGAAGAAGCAGAAGCTGGACCACCCTCCCTGCCTTTTCAAAGAAGTACCCAACAAAAGTGCCCGCCGCCAAACTGTCATCTTTGTGATCATGAGATCGGGGGGGAATGTGGCAAAAGAAATCCCGCACATAGTGGTTCAAAGCGTGCACGACTGTGTGTGGCATGTAGAATGAGATCAGGGGCGATTGGGGAGATTGAACTCACATCCTCTTGATCGTGAGTCATGGCCCGACGCATGTAAATCACTAGACTGTGCGATAGACCCGGACGTCGGATGTTAGTGTCACTATTTAAGGCCTGTTTTTAACGCACAGTGCAGTCGCGTTTTTGAGTTTTGTGACGAAGGCAGTAACGTACAACACGAGAGAGGAAAAATTCATTGAATTGCTAGGATTTTGTTGAGTGAAGGAAGGAGAGAAGAAACGGATTATCCCCGGTGGCAGACCGACAATTTGAACAAAAGGAATTACTGGTGTCAATTGAACGGACTCCGGCTGAAGAAAAAACTGTTAGATTGTGTCCTGATTGGCTGCTTGGTTTCTATGATGTTATAAGGCTTCATAAATACCCTGGAATTCTGCAGTAGTATTGCAGCGAGATAGATTCGTATTCAGTTACGATTACTTGTTGCCTTGTCTTACCAATTCGTATTGTATACCCTTCGTTACTTCTTTACTTATTTCTATTGACGTCTTTTCTATCTTACGTCTTCTTCTAACATCGCTTCTAGCGTCTGGACTTCTCTTGGGGACTTCGGGTCTGGTCTTCTATTGGGGATTTCTCTTTATCAGAAGCCCTGTGTCATTGGTAGTTTTTAGATAATAACACAAGACTTCGATTTACTTAGATCACATTTTATTTCGAAATCCCCACCAGACTACCTGCGCAGATCGAGTCGGAGCGTGTATAACACGACTCACCACCGTCGTGGTTTCTCGCCGACTGACTAAAATCTATTTCTAATCTAAACCGGAAGAGGGTCTCCTCCTCCGATTCTCATGGTATCCACCGGAAAGGATCAGGATGAGGTCAAGTCTTGTCACTTATAGCAGCCATTTTGATTTCTACACTACTGTACATAAGTATTAGGAATCTAAAAATTATGTAACATTCGATTGGCTGCTTGGTTTCTATGATGTTATGAGGCTTTCATAAATACCCTGGAATTCTGCAGTAGTATCACAGCAAGATAGATTCGTATTTAGTTACGACTACTTGTTGCCTTGTCTTAGCAATTCGATGGTAATTGGAACTAATATGATTATTCTACAAGTTTTACTTTTCAAGTGAAGTTTCAGTCTTGATACTTTTTGATCAGATCTTTTAGAAAAAAAAATAGATGTGTCAATCAACACATAGATAATCCCCCTCCACACCACTCCACCCTAGCCCCCTCGACTATAATGAGAATTATGTCAGTCTCGATAGATCATTATTGTCTGTCTTATTTTTCTCTTTAACATTGAAAATTTTGAGATTAGAAATAAATATGATGAGAGGAGATATCTCAATTAGACATTGGCCATTTTGTTTTGGGTTTTTTTGTTTCATCAATTCTTCTGTTTCTTCTTCTTCAGATCAATACTTCATAATTGTTATGACAATTCTGTGAGTGGATGTCTGTGTTGAGTAATAGGCTGGAGGATCGAGAGAGCAGAGGAGAGGGAAGAAAGAGGAGAGTAATAGGATGGGGGATCTTGAGAAGTGGAGGGGAGGGAATGAGAGCAGAGGAGAGTGATAGGATGGGGGATCTTGGGGAGTGTTGAGTAATAGGCTGGAGGATCGAGAGAGCAGAGGAGAGGGAAGAAAGAGGAGAGTAATGGATGGGGGATCTTGAGAAGTGGAGGGATGAGAGGGCTGGAGGATCGAGAGAAGAGGAGAGGGAAGAAAGGGAGAGTAATAGGATGGGGATCTTGAGAAGTGGAGGGGAGGGAATGAGAGCAGAGGAGAGTGATAGGATGGGGGGGAGGAGTAAAGGAGGGAGAGGAGAGTAATAGGATGGGGGATCTTGAGGAGTGAGGGGAGGGAGAAAGAGGAGAGTAATAGGATGGGGGATCTTGAGGAGTGGAGGGAGAGGGAGAGAAAGAGGAGAGTAATAGGATGGGGATCTTGAGTGGAGGGGAGAGAGCAGAGGAGAGTAATAGGATGGGTGATCTTGGGAAGTGGAGAAGAGAGACAAGGGGAGAAATAGGGGAGTAATTTGCTGGAGGATCTAGAGAGGAGAGAGAGGGGGGGAGAGCAGAGGAGTAATAGGATGGGGGATCTTGGAGAGGGGAGAGGAGAAATAGGGGAGTAATTGGTTGGAAGGGAGAGGAAGGGAGAGAGCAAATAGGAGAGTAATAAGCTGGAAGATCTTGAGGAGCAGAGGGGAGAGCAGAGGAGAGTAATAGGATGGAGGATCTTGGAAAGTTGAAGTGGGGGGGGAGAAATAGGGGAGTAATAGGCTGGAGGATCTTGGAGAGGAGAGAGGGGAAGAGAAACAGGAGTGTTATAGGCTGGAGGATCTTGGTAAAAGGAGATGGCAGGGGAGAAATCAGAGAGTAATAGGCTGGAGGAGAGTAAAGGAAAGGGGAGAAATAGGAGAGTAATAGGCTGCTGGAGGTGAGGAGGGGAGAAATAGTAGAGTAATAGGCTGGAGGAGAGGAGAAAAAGAGGATCTTGGGAAGAGCAGTGGGGGAGAAAGGGGAGAAATAGAAGACTAAAAGACTGGGTGAGAAAGAGCAAAATAATAGGCTGGAGGATCTTGAAAAGAGGACAGCGGACAATAGGGGAGAAAAGGAAAGTAATAGTCTGGAGGAGCATAGGAAAAGGAAAGCAGGGGAGAGAAGAAGAGAAATAGAAGAGTAATAGGCTGGGAGAGAAAGAGGGTAGTAAATCTTGGAAAGGGGAGAGCGGAGGAGAAGGTGGAAATACATTGAAGGATCTTGAGGAGAGGAGAGCAGTGTGGGGGGGGGGGGGCGAAGAAATAGGAAAGTCAGACAAATCAACAACTTATTTTCCTGCCATTAAGCCCCAGTTCTTTAATTGCTTTATTAAATAAGAACGACGACAAAATAAAATCAGATGTCAATATAAAGTAAAACAAAAAAGATGAAGAGATAACTTTGCTTCTGTTTCTTGATTACATCTATTTTATGGTTAAAAGTATATATAGATAAAATCTCTCTCTCTCTCTCTCTATATATATATATATATATATATATATATATAGTGTGGGATTGTCACTGTTTCAGTTTTTACTGGAACGGTGTGCCAAATGCAGTATTATTGGGAGAGTGCTCAATATAAAATAGAGCTGTTATATAATATAATAAAATAAATATATAAAGGTTTTACATGTCTATTTATTTGGTGACAAAGGAACATTCAGTTTTCCTTCTCCTAGATCAGTTGCCTAACCAAGTTTAAAGAGCCCAGTCTGCCTCACTATTTATCCATAGCTGGAGGGAGAGTAGGATTCATACCTTTCCCAAGGGTATTAAAGCTAAGTGAAATGCTATTAGTAATAGCACATCCAGAATTTGAACTCGGGGTGACAAGTACATTTCCCATGACTTTAATCATTACACCACGTGCTTCCATATATATATATATATATATATATACACACAAAGAGACCAAAGGAAAAACATAACCCAAGTTCTGTTTTTTGGGGTCACCCTGTATATATATACTATTATTGATGTAGACTACCAGAACCCAAATTCTTTTTTTTGGTCATCCTGTATATATATATATATATATCATGGACACTTTCATCAATTTTCAACGCATGAGGCTTCATACAATGAACAACCCACAGTGATTTGTTTATAGTGGTGAAGGCTTGTGTTAGACCATCTGCACTTTTTGACACAGTCGATAGGAAAGAATTGGTGCACAAGGAATGCCACAAACCCAATCAACGACTGATCTCAGGAATTTTGAATTCAGAGTTTTCCCTCTTCTAGACTGGTTACCTACCCAAGGTTAAAGAGCCCAGTCTGCCCTACTATTTTACCCATAACTGGAGGAGAATATATGGATTCATACCTTTCCCAAGGGAATTAACACTATGTGAAATGCAAACAGCCTTGTCTGGGATTTGAACTCGGGTCGTCAAGTCCATTTCCCACGACTTTAACCATTATGCCATGCACATATATATATATATATATATATATATATATATATATATATACCCGACTTTGCAACCCAGGTTAAAACAAGAACAAGTTGCAGGAATTATGATAATCAACGCGTAATCTTTGAATGAAAGGCAACTTGGAAGATGTCCAGTTTTTGACAGCATATTACGATACGGAGAGTTTTGGAGCCTTGCCCAGGGGCAACATGAAAGTCGTCAGTAAGAAGAACAACAACTAACACAGGATGGAATAAAAATATTTTGGAATTTATAGACGTTATTTTTATGTTCAGTTTGGAAGTGTCTCCACAGAATTCTAATCTTCTTTTATCATCGAATTTTCCATATTCCAATTCCAAAATTCATTATTCTAGCCAAAAATTGCTGAAATTTGGCATTGAACTTTACATAAAAGAAAACTGGAAAGAAAAAAAAAGGACAAGAAAAAATTCTTATGCCCTTAGTGCATTCATGCTTGGGTGGGGAGGGACAGTAATGAAAAGGAACCATTTCATATTTTTATACTAACCATTATATGACAGATAATATATAACAAATTTTTGGTACAGCGAATTTAATAAAGGATTTTTTAAAATATGACATAGCTTTTATTGATCAGCAATTTTCGACAGAAAAAGAAAAATGAAAAATGGAAAGCTTAAGGGCGCCCTTTCGCCGTGCTTTTTTGTCAAAGTAACGACCTGTAGATTTGTTTAAAAGTCACAATGTAGATTAAATGGGTAAAAGGAAGGGAGATTCAATCTATGAATATATATATTATATATACAGATGTGTCATAAGTAACAGTTGTTATGAGACGTGATATGTCGAAACACAGTGTCTGTGGAAGACTATATATATATATTATATATATTAAAATTATATATATATGTGTGTTGTGTGTGTTGTGTGTGTGTGTTGTGTATATAATTATCTTAAACAAAAATCAATTTCGCAATGCAGTACAACACAATTTTAAAATGCTTATAGCACCTTCCCATCAATTCTCCTTCTTCCCAGCCTCCCATACTTAATAATAATTTGAAAACTGGAACACATCACCCTGGATGATGGCACTTCGAAGTGCCGAAAGTACTTGGGAACTGAAACTTTTGGTGGACTAATCCACAAATTCCATCGCAAAAATATGTAAAAAGTTGGTGCAGAAACTTGAAAAGATCACAAATACAATGGTTAAACAGCAGGCGTGCCTTTTGTTTAATTCAAAATGCATAAATAATATAATAATATATATATATATAGTATATATAACAAGCAATTGTGCAGAAAACACAGGTAAGATTTTAATCAAATGAGACAGGATGGACACATAGATCAATTTTTGTAAGAAGGAACGTATAGGTTTGAATTCTTGAGTTTTTTCCTTTTCCTAGACTGGGGTTGTCAAACGCAGGTTAAAAACAAACAATGTGTTTGATATGGCCTTTAGCGACAATTTTTGGAAAATATGTGCTTTAATTTGAAGTCCATACCTAATTTTGAAAATTAATTAAATTGATAATTTAATGAATTAAGCGGGCAATACTTGTTTCATAATGTAAAGGCTAAACAATCAAGCAAAGTCATTTCTCTATGTACATTTCGGCCTATTATGCTGCATGCCAGGCAGTGTTATAGCAGGAGACTGCTCTATGTGTGATTCTTCGAACCCTAACTGTCAGGCTGACAGACGGGGATTGTAACATTACACTAGCTGGTTTTTCCAGATTTTTCGTTTGTTTTGAACTCAGGTTTATTTCCACTATTCATTAATTATCAATTAATTAATTTTAAAAATTAGGTATGACTTCAATTAAGCAATATTTTCCCAAATATATATATATATATATATTATAATATATATATATATTATTATAAGGAATAATTACCGTAAATATTGGTTTGGTCCAATATTTGGTTGGTCAGTGTTTACTCGGATAAGTCAGGTTTATAACAAACATAAAGTGCTCAATATGTAAGTAGAGCCGATTTATTATTTAGTGTGTAACAGAAATAACTACCGGTTTCACGCATAAGATTCTATCAGGGTTAAATCCACTGATTAAATCAAGAATTGATTAATTAAGCTAACTGCAGGAGTTCATGTTGTAATATATATATTTAAGGTAGTGTGGGAACATGGAGTCAATGGGTCTGATTTTTACTGAAGTTTTTCGCCCTGTGCGATCTTCAGAAATAATAATGTGAGGTGACGGTGGGGGGCAGGGGGGAGAGAACCAAGTTGAATCAGGCCTGACTGAATGAAGTTGTTACATGCATAATTATTTTGAAGATTAATGCCCATATCTCGATTATTTATCTCATTTTTATTTTCATTTTTTATAATTTTTTTTTTTAAGAATCTAATTTGGCATCGTAGTAAATCCCTTGGCAAAATGGCCAAACAGAGAAAGAAAAACTAATCAAAATCAATTTCAAGACAGAATGAGAAAATTAGAAATTTCTCTGTCATTCCGATGAGCCGAATATTTTTTCATAATTAAAAGTCTCATCCAAAAAAAATTTAAAAAAAAATAAAATAAAAAAGGGAATTGGCATTAATCAGTACTAGCAATATATGCACCTCCACCAGGTGCAAGTATCTAATTTTAATGTAATGAAATATTATATAAATTAGAAAGGTTAATGAACTACATAAGAATGAGATAAAGAAGATTTAAAACAGATCGGGGTTATAATCGAAAATAGAACAACTAAACTTCTTCTTCATCACTCCCGTATTCATTGCTAAATTTTCCTAATTTATTATGTAGTTAAAATAGGAAGTTAAGATAAAATAATAGTAATCTTTTCTTGTTAATGGATTTCTTTTAAGATTTAATCAAAGAGATTTTTGCTCATATTCGTTAAGATAAACCAAACAATTGATTCAATATACTAAGCACATGATTTATTAAAATCAATTTTTATATCAATATGCAGAATGAGCCTTGCTGTTTCTAAGACTGTAACTGCTAACTTTGTTTGTTATATATTAATACAATTGCATGTTATTAGAATGTAGAATTGGTTCAAACGTAATTTAGGTAACATTTATTAAAATTTGAGGTTTAAATAAAAATAAAATCATGGAGAATGTGACGTAAATAAGTAATGGAATTGGATTCAGTAGTTATTATAGTTCGCGGTTAGCAGAGGGAAAAACACACAATCTCCATTTAATAAGATTATTTGTATTGATTTCACACTATTGTCCTCAATCTTTATTGTTTATCTGTAATAGTTTCGCCGATTGTGCCTCTCCAGCCTTCTTTATTATTTCTTTGTTGAAGACTCGGGAACCATCTGGACTCAGAACTTCTTTTCGAAGATGAGTGACAATAGCTCCGATAATAAATAATATACTAATTATCCAGCCTCATCTAAAAAAAATTTTCAGAGAAATAATGCCATTATTGTTGCTGTTGCTTTTTATCGCAATATCTGAGGTCAAAAGACATTTTATGTCTTTTTTATTTTACTTTAACTGGCATGGGGGGTTTTTAACATCAGTGGATTTTCACTGAGTGAGCAAGTTCCAGGACTCCTTCTAAAGTATTCTGGTCAGTCTCCAAGGGTATTAGCATTTTATGTGAAATACAAACAGCCTTGTTCCACGGAATTTGAACTCTGTCATCATGTGCTATTTTCTACAGATGGTAACATTATCCAACAAGGGGGGGGCGCCTCCCTTTTCTTTATATTATACTAGCAAAAAAAAAAAAACAAAAAAAAACACACCTCTGGGCAGTGTAAGTACATTTTTGAAAGATATTGCGGGGGGGGGGGATAAATAATTAGGTTTTAAATTTTTTTCAATTTCATTACTTACTTAAAAGCACTCATATTTATTCCACTTCATTACTGAGAGATTTGTTTTGTTTTACATAAGAGTACCTCCAAAACCTTTCTAAAAAATTAATGATTTAATGAATTCGACTCTTATCTTCCAGAGAAAATTTTAAAAATCGTACGAGTAAAATATACTTTGTTCGGTATTTCATAACATTAGATAAGGAGGTAAAAAAATATTTCCCTGAATATTATTTTAGGAAAAAACTATTATGATTTGGTTTGGGTTTGTTTTTGTTTTAACAACGGCATATCAACCTCAGTGGGTCATTTAATGCGTAAAGTTTTGAATAATTCACTTCTAATGGATAAATACAATTTTTTTATAAATACATTTTTCTATTTAACCCATAGATGGGACCCAAACAGGTTATACCATCCAAGGTCAGAGTGGAGGGAGCAAAATGGTGATGAAGAGGTGCTCCACATTCCCAAACCTCAAAACTGGAACTCACATAAGATAGAGTTTAACGTCAATTCCCAGGACATAAATGTTAGACGGCAGCCAACTGCCTTCTAGCACGCGCATATGATAAAAAGGGGTTGGGGCTTGAATAAGGGCATAAGGGGTTGGGAAATCATTGGTGCAGGATTCTGACGTGATCAGCCAATTGACAGAGAGGCTCTCGCGACCGCGTAAACTATTTGAAACATAAATTCATCTAAAAGTGAAATACAGTATCGAAATTTTATGAACATTTGACATTGCTTTTTCATAGAATTTTGTATCTTTTGTCGTAATGATACTGACTATAAATTAAATACTTGATAAATTCTTAATTCCTGAAATGACTGTTATATAAGCAGTGACTAGTTTTGGTTACAGAGCAAATTGCGACCGAATTCTATTATAATAGATAGATGATGCAAGAGAAAATTTTGTGATGAGTGAGGGTGGTCCGTCTCGACACCCCCCATTTTACAATAATGGACATACAACCACAACAAACTGCCTTATATATATGTACTAGAGTGGTTACCGGCAATCGCCTGGGGTAGAGGGAGATTTTTTAAAGTTTGCTCTTCAGATACCATTATTTACTTATTTGTTGGTTTAACCCTCACCAGGATCCCATTTAAATGCTATGTAAAAAAAAAATAGATCTGCATTTGTCCAGCTACTCTGAAAAAAAAATGTTAATGTTACTATCTAAATATTAAATGCAAAAGAAAAGAAAAAAAAATTCTATGCTGTTATTCTTTAATAACTCTTAAATCCTGTACCGGCCTCATTCCACCAGCCAGAAGTCACATTCATTTTCTAATCTACCAAATGATAGTTTAAATGTAATATTAAACTATATTTAGTAGTCTTTGAATTTATGGAAATAACAAATAACTTTAAATGAAAAGGCAAAATTTTTTTAAAGGCCATTTTTTTTTATAATCCTGAAAGGGAATGGGGCTCTGGATTTAGAAACATTCTCACAGGGATGTTTAAGAGTAAAGTTGTCAAAGTCAGCTGAATCAAAATGGCTGATACATTTGGCATAGGAATTTATTCTTTGGCTTTAAATAATGTTTAATATTTCTCTTTGGAGACTCCCTCACTGCCTGGCTGGTACCGACTTGAAAGGCACTCGACGACTTAACTTTTTTTCTTTATATATAAGTATAATAAGGATTGTATTTTTTAAACAATTCTGCAACAGGATGTTAAGTTAATATTATTTTTCTTAATATATCTTCATGAATATAACAAATTTCTATATTTTTGCTCAAAAACCAAGCCCTGGTGATATTTACACTCTAACTTCCCAAAAGCAATCTAGGTCCAAACCCCCTGTTCCCATAAGGATTTGGTGAAAAACAGCTAAAAATTGGTCTATGCCAGACTAAGGTTATTAAATAGAAATAAATGAACTGAGTTTAATGCTCATTGGAGGCTCAAAACATGTTTGGGCTTATGCCAGAACTAAGGTTACTATCATTATGTAATTGTTTTCATATAGTGCATGCAAAAATCATTTTCAGTGCAAACAACCTTATATACATCGAGGAAGAAATTTGTTTTTCTGGCAAGTCTGCCTATTTTCACAACAATCCTGTTCACATAATAAGGAAGTATCGCATGTGTGTCTTTTGAATGTAACAGACCGATTTTGTTCACCAAATCCTTAATGGGAAACAGAGGAGGTTTGGACCTAGAATTGCTTCTTGGGAACTTAAGGAAGTTAATATCACCAATAAGGCCTTGGGAATCGTTGTAGGGTCTAAAAGGTTAAATAGAAATTTGATGTGTATCAATCTCATGAAGAGTATTTTATGTAAGAAGAATAATATTTAATAACATCCTGTTGAGAATTGTTAAACTACATTCTCTTATTTATACTTTATATATAAGTAAAAAAAGTTAAGTCGTCAGAGTGGCCTCAAGTCGGTACCAGCCAGGCAGTTGAGGGAGTCTCCAAAGAGATACTATAAAACATTATTAAAAGGCCAAAATAATTCTATGCAAATAGTATCAGCATTTTGCCTCAGCTGACTTGGACAACTTTAACTTCTACATCCTGTTGAGAATTTTTTAATCCAGAGCCATTCCCTTTCAGGATTTATAAGAAAAAAAATGGCTAAAAATGGCTTTTTTCTTTAGAAAAACAGTTTATTTGTTATTTCTATAAATCAAAAGACTATAAATATGTTTATATTCATTTAAATCATTTGGGGGTAAGATTAGAAAATGATGTGGATCTGGCTGGGTGGAATGAGCGGTAGGATGTTAAGAGTTATTAATATAAAGCATAGAATTTTTTTTTTTCTTTTGCTTATATTTTGATAGTAGAATTACATTTTTTTTTTCAGAGTAGCTTGGATCAAATGCAGGATCTATTTTTTTTTTTTTACATAGGCCATTTTAAATGGGGCATCCCTGTAAGGGTTAAACTCACAAAAAGTAATAATGGATCTGCAGGACAAACTTTAAACAATCTCCTCTAACCAGGCGATGCCGGGTAAGCCACTGCTAGTACATATATAAAAGGGCAGTTTGTGTGTTTGTATGTCCATTTATTGTAAATGGGGGGTAGTCGAGAGGAGGCCACCCTCACTCATCAAAGATTTTTCTCTTGCATCATCTATCTATTAATATAGAGATTCGGTCTCTATTTTGTCTGTACCAAAACTATGTCACTGCTTATATAACAGTCATGTTCAGGATTAAGTAAGTTTATCAATGGGTATTTAATTTATAGTCAGTAATCTTACGACATAAGATATAAAATTCTATGAAAAGAATTGTCCAATTTTCATGAAAATTTCGATACTTATTCACCTTTTAGAATGAATTTATGTTCAAATAGTTTTTACGGCGGTCGAGATGGCTCTCTGATCAATTGGCTGGTCACGTCAAATCCTAGAGCCTATATGATTTCCAAGCCCTATTGCCTTATACTCAAGAACCCCACCTTTTTATCATATGGGTGCTAGAAGGCAGTGGCTGGGGTTAAATGTCTGGGAATGACGTTAAATCTATCTTATGGTGAGGTTCAGTTTTTTGGAGGTTTGGGGAATGTGGAGCATCCTCTTTCATCACATTGTCCTGGTCCACTCTGACCTGGAGTGGTAGTACCTGTTTGGGTCCATTATGGGTTAAATAGAAAAATGTAATTATAAAAATTGTATTATCGCATTAAAAATTGAATTTATTTAAACTTTATCGGCATTCAATGACCACTGAGGTTGATATGCTGCAAAACTAAAACATACCAAACCAAACCAAATAAATAGTTTTCCTAAATAAATATATTATAGCGGAACAATATTTTACTAGGCTCCTTCCCTCCTTTCTAGTCTTAATTTTTATGAAATTACGAAATAAGCCGACAAGTATATTTCTACTCGGTACTGATTTTTAATTTTTCTCTGAAGATAGGGAGTCTGATCATTAAATCATAATTTTTTAGGATAAGTTTTGAAAACGGTACCTACTTAATGTAAAACAAAACAATATCTCACGTGGAGTGGGAATAAATATGATGCTTTTTAAGTAAGTAATTTAAATCTGAAAAAAATATTAGGTGAAAACTTTAATTTTATGATACCCCCCCCACAATGTATCTTTTCAAAATAGTATTTATCACTCGCCAGAGTGTGTTTTTTTTTGTTTTTTTTTTTTGAACTAGCTATACTAATAAAAAGTGGAGGCGCCTGGTATAATGTTTATCATTGTAGAAAATAGACATGATGAACAGAGTTCAATCCTGGACAAGGCTGTTTGTATTTCACATAATGCTAATACCCTTGGGAATGACCAATACTTAGAAAGTCCTGGAGACTTGCTGTACTCGGTGAAACTACTGGAATGAAAAACCTGCAGTTAAAGTAAAATAAAAGATAAAATGTCTTTGCGCTCAGAATATTGGCGATAAAAAACAGCAACAATAATGGCATTATTTCTCTGATTTTTTTATGAGGTTGATAATTAAGTATTATTTTATTCTTCGGACTATTGTCCTCATCTTGAAAAGAAGGTTCTGAGTCCAAGATGGTTCCCGAGTTCAACAAGAAAATACCAAAGAAAGGCTGGAGAGCACATCGGGCGAAACGTTGTACAGATACAATAAAGATGAGGAACAATAGTGTGAATAATACAAATAATCTTATTATAATGGGATTGTGTGTTTTTTCCCTCTGTAACGACTATATAACTACTGAAGTCACAATTCCATTACTTATTAGTCACATTTCTCATGATTTTATTTTTATTCTAAACCTCAATTATAATAAATTGTTTTACTTATAATACTGTTGACTATCTACATTCTGAATCAATGCAATTGTATTTATATATACAAAGTAGCAGTTTACAGTCGAATGCAAGGTCATTTGCATATTGATATTAAAATTTGATTTTATAAAATGTGCTTAGTATTATTGAATTCTAATTGTTTTGGTTTTCTTAATGAATAGAGCAAACTTTGAAATCTTAAAGAAATATTAACAGAAAAATACATTATTTTATTCTTACTTCCCTATTTTAACTACATAGATAAATTAGGAAAATTTAGCAATGAATGAGGGAGTGATGGAGAGAGTAAGTTTAGTTGTTCTTTTTTTCGATTATAACCCGTCTGTTTATCAATTTTTATCTGCATTCTTATTTAGTTTCATTAACCTTTCTAATTTAATATAATATTTTATTACATTAAATTTAGATACTTGCCACTGGGGAGGGTGCATATATTTGCTAGTACTGATAATGCCATTCACTTTTTTTATTTTATTTTTTTTAATTTTTTTTTGTGAGACTTAATTTATGCAAAAATATTCGGCTCATGGATGACAGAGAAATTTCTAATTCTCATTCTGGTCTTGAAATTGATTTGATTAGTTTTTCTTTCTCTTTTGGCCATTTTGCCGGATTTACGATGCCAAATTAGATTTCTTAAAAAAAATTAATAAAATTTGAAATAATGAATAAATATCGAGGTATGGCATTCATCTTCAAATATTATGCAGTAACAATTCATTCAGTCAGTGATCAACTTGTGTTCTCTCCCCCTGCCCCCACCGGTCCCTCACATTATAATTTCTGAAGTCGCACAGGTCGGAAAAAGCAAACTGTCAGTAATCAGACCCATTGACTCCATGTCCACACTACCTTAATATATAATTACAACTTGAACTCCTGCAGTTAGCTGTAATTAATCAATGTCTTGATTAATTCAGTGGATTTAACCCTGAAGATCTTATGGTGAAACTCGAGTAGGTTATTTCTGTAACATAATATAAATCGGTCTACTTTACATTTGAGCATTTATGTTTGTTATAACGCTAGCTTATCCGAGTAACACTTGTACCAACCAAATATTGAGACCACCAATATTTTTACCGGTAAGATTATTCCTTTATATATATTATTATTATATATATTACTATATTATAGTATTGGAAATATGTGCTTAATTGAAGTCATACCTAATTTTTGAAATTATTAATTGATAATTAATGAATTAGTGGAATTAACTGAGTTCAAAACAAACGAAAAATCTGGAAAACAGCTAGTGTAATGGTTACAATCCCCGTCTGTCAGCCTGACAGTTAGGTTCGAATCACACATAGAGCAGTCTTCCTGTCTAATAACACTGCTGATGAGGCATAATAGGCTGAAATGTACATAGGAATTGACTTTTTCTTGATTTTTTAGCCTTAATTTGAACAGATATGCCCCTAATTCATTTAATTATCAATTAATTATTTTTCAAATTAGGTATGACTTCATTAAAGCACATATTTTTCCAAAAATTGTCGGCTAAGGCCATATCAAACACATTGTTTGTTTAAACCTTGTTTGACACAGTCTAGGAAAGGAAAAACTCAAGAGATTCAAACCTGTTAGATTCCTTTAAAAATTGATCTTGTGTCCACATCCTGCTCTTTTGATTTTAAATCTTACCTGTGTTATCTAGGTCACATATGCTGTATATATATAATATATATATATATATATTATATTATGCATTTTGAATTAAACAAAAGGCACGCTGCTGTTTAACATTTTATTTGTGATCTTTTCAAGTTTTTCTGACCAACTTTTTAATATTTGCATGGAATTTGTGATTAGTCCACCAAAGTTCAGGTCCAAGTACTTTCGCACTCTTCGAGTGCATCATCAGGGGTGATGTGTTCCAGTTTTTTCAAATTATATTTAATGTATGTGGAGGCTGGAGAAGGAGAATTGATGGGAAAGGTGCTATAAGCTTATTAAAATGTGTGTACTGCATTGGAATTGATTTTGTTTAAGGATTAATATATATAATTACACACACACACACACACATATATATAGTATATATATAGTATATATGTCTTCCACAGACACTGTGTTTCGACATATCACGTCTCATAACAATGTTACTTATGAACACATCTGTAATATATTATATATATTCATATGATTGAATCTCCCTTTTACCCATTTAATCTACATTGTGATTTTAAACAATCTACGTCGTTACTTTGACAATAGCACCGTCGAAAGGGCCTTAAGCTTTCATTTTCATTTTTCTTTTTTCTTCGAAAATTGCTGATCAAATAAAGTATGTCATTATTTTAAAAAATCCTTTATAATTCAGCTTGTACCAAAAATTTGTTATATATATATATGTATATATGGTTAGTATAAAATTATGAAATGGTTCCTTTTCTCTGTGTTCCCTCCCACCAGCATAATGCACGTAAGGCATAAGAATTTTTTTCTTGTCTTTTTTTTTTCTCAGTTTTCTTTTATGTAAAGTTCAATGCCAAAATTTCAGCAATTTTTGGCTAGAATAATGAATTTTGGAATTGGAATATGGAAAATTCGATGATAAAAGAAGATTAGAATTCTGTGGAGACACTTCCCAAATGAACATAAAAATAACGTCTATAAATTCCAAAAATATTTTTATTCCATCCTGTGTTAGTTGTTGTTCTTTTCTTACTGACGACTTTCAGTGTGCCCCTGGGCAAGGCTCAAAACTCTCCGTATCGTAATATGCTGTCAAAAACTGGACATCTTCCAAGTTGCCTTTCATTCAAAGATTACGCGTTGATTTATCAAATTCCTGCATTTGTTCTTGTTTTTAAACCTGGGTTGAAAGTCGGAAGTATTATATTATATATATATATATATATATTATATATATATATAGTATATATGTATATGTATAGTATTATAACTAGTGGTCATAATGGTTAGTCGGGAGAATGGACTTGACGACCCGAGTTCAAATCCCAGACAGGTTGTTTGCATTTCACATAGTGTTAATTATTGGGAAAGGTATGATCCATATATTCTCTCTCAGTATGGGTAAAATAGTAGGGAGACTGGGCTCTTAACCTTGGGTAGGTAACCAGTCTAGAAGGGGAAAACTCTGAATTCAAAATTCCTGAGTCAGTCGTTGATTGGGTTTGTGGCATTCCTTGTGCACCAATTCTTTCCTATCGACTGTGGAAAAAAGTGCGATGGTCTAACACGAGCCTTCACCACTATAAACAAATCACTGTGGGTTGTTCATTGTATGAAGCCTCATGCATTGAAAATTGATGAAAGTGTCCATGATATATATATATATAATATATAGGATGACCCAAAAAAAAAGTTTGGGTTCTGGTAGTCTACATCAATAATAGTATTATATATCAGGGTGACCACAGAACTTGGTTATGTTTTTCCTTTGGTCTCTTTGTGTGTGTATATATATATATATATTGGAGCACGTGGTGTAAATGATTAAAGTCATGGGAAATGTACTTGTCACCCCGAGTTCAAATTCGGATGTGGTATCTATTACTAATAGCATTTCACTTAGCTTTAATACCCTTGGGAAAGGTATGAATCCTACTCTCCCTCCAAGCTATGGATAAAAGTAGGGACTGGGCTCTTTAAACTTGGTTAGGCAACTGATCTAGGAGAAGGAAAACTGAATGTTCCTTTGTCACCAATAAATAGACATGTAAAACCTTATATTATTATTTTTATTATATTATATAACAGCTCTATTTTATATTGAGCACTCTCCCATATATACTGCATTGCGAACCGTCAGTAAGAATGACATATCCACACTATATATATATATATATATATTATATATGATATATGATAGAGAGAGAGAGAGAGAATTTTATCTATATATACTTTAACCATAAAATAGATGTAATCAAGAAAAGAAGCAAAGTTATCTCCTTCATTTTTTGTTTTACTTTATATTGACATCTGATTTTATTTTGTCGTCGTTTTATTTATAAAGCAATTAGAATGGGGCTTAATGGCAGGAAATAAGTTGTTGATTTGTCTGACTTTCCTATTTCTTCGCCCACACGCTCTCTCTCCCTCAAGATCCTTCAATGTTTCCACCTTCTCTCCGCTCCCCTATTTCCAGATTACTCACCCTTTTCTCTCCAGCCTATTACTCTTCTATTTCTCTTCTTCTCTCCTGCTTCCTTTTGTATGCTTCCTCCAGATTATTACTATTCCGTTTTCCTCCTCTTGTCGCGCTGCCTCTTTCAAGATCCTCCAGCCTATTATTTTGCCTTTTCTCCCAGTCTTTTAGTCTTCTAATTTCTCCCCTTTTCTCCCCCATGCTCTTCCCAAGATCTCTTTTTCTTCTCTCCGCCTATTACTTACTATTTCTCCCCTCCTCACCTCCAGCTATTACTCCTATTTCTCCCTTTCTTTATCTCCTCCAGCTATTACTCTCTGATTTCTCCTCTGCCATCTTTTTTATCAGATCCTCAGCTATAAATCTGTTNGCGATGGTTAAGTTCATTATAATTGAGCAAAAGTGTTGAAGTTGGAATAGTTTCGGTTTACCAAAAAATAGAGACCGGAATTCTCCATCCATTTATTCATATATAAATGGCAGTCTGTGTGATGATATGTTCTGGAGGAAAATAAAAAAATTTAATGACAAATAAATATATATATATATATATATTACACACATTCACTGTCAAGAGATCTTTCCTTTTTCGTCGTGAAATTAATAAAGATTTGATCTATATTTTTTCGGAAGGGACACTAAAAATGAACTATTACAATAAGATAAACAGTTAGGTTTGGTTTGGTTTTTTTGTTTTACAACGGCATATCAACCTCAGTGGGTCATTTAATGCCGACTAAAGTTGTTGAATAATTCATTCTTCTAATGCATAAATACAATTTTTTTTTATAAATACAGTTTTTCTATTTAACCCATGGGAGGAGAGATGGAACCCTAACGTCTACTACTTCCGGGTCAGATGGAGCAGGAGGCAATGGTGATGAAGGGGTGCTCTACATTCCCATACCTCCAGAACTGGAACCTCACCATCAGATAGAGTTTAACGTCATTCCCAGGACATGTAGATCCTCAGCCATCGCCTTCTAGCACCCATATGATAAGAAGGATTGTGGGTTGCCATAAGGGTAATAGGGTTGGGGCAATCATATAGGTGCTAGGACTTGACATAGTCAACCGATTGATCGGAGTGAGCCTCTCCGACCGCCCGTCTAGCCTAAGTAAGGTTCTAAGTGGTGTGTTGCAGGTCTGCTCATTAACCAAGACTCCGTCCTTAAGCATCACGGGTCGCCACCCACAGCCAACACATGGCCCCATTTGGGGAATCTTACCCCTCTGCAGAGGTGCAGTCGGTGCATTCTAATGCCCCAGCCGACAGGGCGGGATAACATTAGGATTGTGCTTCAGCCATTGGCGTTTCTAGCTAACTCCAGACATAAAAATCCAGTCATTTTATTATTTTACCTTTTAAACAAATTAAAAAATTTTCTTTAATAAAATAAGTTTTTGATTTTTTTTTTTTTGCATTTAATAATGTAAATAGAAGACATTAATTTTCTTTTCAGAGTGGTCTAAGTCTGTCCACTTTTTAATTTAATCAAAAATCTCAAGAGAGGTAAGATCTGGTGATAGTGAATGTGTATATATATTTACTTTTTCGTTAATTGTTTTATTTTCATAGTTTCCTCTGGACATACATACACACCAACTGCTCTTCATTATATAAGTTAAGAGAAAGGAAATGAATCCGACAGTATAAGATAAAAGGATATGAAAACACACAATATGCTAATGAATCGAAATATTGTTCAATATTAGCCATGAATATGATATAAAATATTTTCACTATATATATATATATATATATAGCCTTTCTCTTGCAGACATCTTCCTACAAGTTGGGTGCCCTCTACTAGTTCACCATACAGTAGGTCTTTGGGGATGAGGCCTTTGTCCATCCTCCTGACATGACCAAGCCAACGCAGACGTCTCTCACAGATGATGGCGGGCATGCTGTTTATATGAAGACATGCCACATCGACATAAACACATGGGAGGCTTGTGCAGAAGACCGTACGACCTGGCACCTCCTCATCAAACAAGGAACGAAAAGGAGTGAAAAAGAGAGGAGAGAAGCAGCCGCTTAAAAGAGAGTTAAAAGGAAAGAGAGACTCCAGTATTTCCAGCAAGCATTAACTTTGTGTTTGCAATCACTGTACCAGAGATTGCCATTCAAAAATTGGTCTGTTCAGCCACTCACGTAGCTGTAGATAAAAAAGAAGTGGACTCTATGCTATCGTCTTTAATAGACGGAAGGATGACAACAAAATAGTCTTTCTAATTCAATATATCTTATTACATTAAAACTTAAATACTTGCATCTGGAGGGTGGATATATATGCTAGTTAATATTATTTAGTTATTATTATTACTAGCAAAATAAAAAAACACCCTCTGGGCGATGTAAAAATAGATTTTTGAAACATATTGCCTGAGGGGTGGGAGTAAAAAATTCAATATCAGCGAGTTTGTACCCTAAGTAAGTAAAATCATCAAATTCATTAAAGGATTAAAAAATAAAACAATTTCAAATGTAAACTTTAAATATGTATTAAAATAAAACAAACTATATATAGATATATAATACCAGTCATGTATTTATTAAAAGTTGTTTTAAAAAACAATGAGGACTGTCTAATGTTGCATTTTCCAATTTTGAGTGTATTTATTCTATGTTATGATGATTTTGGGTACTGTAATGTAAGCAGTGATGTAGTTTTTGTTACAGACAAAAACAGGAAGCAAATCTCCATTATTAATAAAGATACTATATAGTTATATTTATTTATTATTAATGATAGTTTACTTCACTAACCAGCATGATATTTTCAAATCATTTAATTCATAGCATAGATAAGAGTCACATGAAGAATTCTGAATTGTTCTTTGTTCTGAGTTTTTAGAATTTCCCAATTATTGGCATTCCATCGTCATGACAACCACAGACAGGTCTGGCATTCCTCAGGATTCTTGCCGAAAATTTTTAATTTTATATAAATCATTATAAGATGAAGCCTAATCAGGGCAAATCATTATTTTCTATAAAAACACAGACAAATTATTTGGGGTTTTAAGCAATATTTTAATTTATTTATATATATATATATATATATATATATATCAATATAAATACATACACATACATACAAGTGTGTATGTGTGTGTTTAGATTGGTATAAACACACATACATGTATGTAGATATACATACACACACACACATGTACTTAGATAGGCATACACACACACACACAATAGATATGCATACACATACACACACACACACACATACACAGATATGCATGCATACACATACACAGATATGCATGCATACACACACACATACACAGATATGCATGCATGCACACACACACACACACACATGCATGCATACACAACACACACACACATGCATGCATACACACCACACACACAATAGCATGCATACACACATACACACACACATACACACATACACACACACATACACAGGTATGCATATACACCATACACAGATATGCATACACACAGATATACATATACACACACATACACAGATATGCATACACACACCACATACACAGATATACATATACACACAACACAGATATGCATACACACACACATACAGGATATACATATACACACACATACACAGATATGCATACACACACACACATATACACAGATATGCATACACACACACATACACAGATATGCATACACACACACATACACAGATATGCATACACACACACACACACATACACAGATATGCATACACACACACACACATACACAGATATGCATACACACACACACACAGATACATACACACACACACATACACAGATATGCATCACAGATGTACATACAGATATGTACACACACACATAAACACACAGATATGTACACACACACACATACAGATACATACACATACAGATATGTACATATAGATATGTACACATACACACACACATATAGATATGTACACACACACACATACACAGACACATATAAATATGTACACACACACGTACACAGACACAATATATGTATATAGATATGTACACACACACACACACACACACACATACACACACACATATAGATATGTACACACACACACCACACACATATAGCACACACACACACAGATATGTACATACACATACAGATATGCACATACACTATAGATATGTACACACACACACATACAGTATGTACACCCACATATAGATACACACACACACACAGATATATATACACACACACACACACATAGATATATACACACACACACACACACATATATAGATATATACACACACACACATAGATATACACACACACACACACAGATATATACACACACACACACACATATAGATATATACACACATAGATATACACACACACACACACATATATAGATATATATATACACACACACACACATATAGATATATACACACACACACACACAGATATATATACACACACACACACATATAATACACACACACACATATAGATATATATACACACACACACACACACACACACATATACACACACACACACATATACACACACACACACACACACATATACACACACACACACACACACATATGATATATACACACACACACACACACACACAGATATATACACACACACATGTAAATAAAACATACATACAATATATGCACAGATCAGATTATCCAAGCTGTGCTATTCATGTGCTGAGTTGGTGAGGACCAGTATCAAATCCAGACCCAACCAATTTCAAGGTGAAGGCTAAATCATCAGCAGAATATTTTTCACATTTATTGAATTAAAGATAAATCACATGATGATGCTATTTTTAGAGACAGCCATTATTTCGATGTTAACATTTCTGGGAGAAAAGGAAAAGAAAAGAAAAAAAATTCTATATTTACTTCCTGAAGTTTCTAAATACGAAAAACTGCGACAGTTTTTATTTGTTTACGTCGGTACAAAGGATCAGTTGAAAGTTCCCTTTTTTTTATCACAAAAGCGAGAAGGGATTTTCTAAAACGGGATCCTTTTAAAAAAAAAAAAATACATCTTTTATCAATCATAACAAATGCGCTTAATAATCACTGGTTTGGGATTGGGGGTTGGGGTGCGAGGTGAGTGAGGGGTGGGGGTGGGGGGGTTAATGAAAGCGTTCAAGAGGTTTTCTGCTTCTAGATAGATAAATAAATTACCCCCAGCAAGATCAACATGTGTCTTTAAACAAAGTAATATCTCCGACTGTGCAGAGGAAATTAAATTCTTTAGCCCCCTCCCTACCTTCCCCAGGGAGCAGATGGGGGGGGGGACAAATAAAACGATCTCAAATAGATATACTCAAAATCATAGAGTAAAAAAAAAAATTGTCTTACATTTATTCCATAAGGTATTAATTCCTCACTTATAAAGTGAGGAGCTGATGGCATGTGTGGTGCTCCACCTAAGACGTTAAAAAAACAATCCCCTTGGTCTAACACTAATAAAAAGGGGATAGACTCCCTCACTGTCTTGCTGATACTGACTTTAGGCCACCTCAACAATTTTTTACATATTATATTGAATTAGAAAGCCTAATGAATTTATTATTTATAGAGGCACTCATGTGTAATGGTTATCATCATAGGAAAGAATTACGATCATTAAAAAATGGCGAAACATTTATGGGATTGTCTCCCTTGTTGGCTAAAGGACTTCAACAAATAACAGCTAGATGGCGAAAACATAGCATCGCCATAGCAACAAAACCTAATATAGGTATTTACCCAACCCCTCCACACAAGTGACACAAGGTCAACTTTTTAAGCTTTTAAGTTTAACAGGTTTGAAGCTCAAGCTGATGATAAATTGGTTGAGTTTCAATCCCAGCCTGAAGTAGCTTACAAAATCTAGAAGCACTGAAGAGTTTGTACCCCACCAAGAATATATATATATTGAAGAATAATTAAAGTTCCAATTACTGTCGAACTGGGAAGACAAGGCAACAAACGATTGTAACTTAAATACAAACCCGAATATGCACAAAGTCTACTGCAGAATGACAGGATATTTATAAGACTCCACAGTGTCATTCAAATCAGGCAGTCGGGCCGCCAATCGGAACTCGAGGAATGGAATCATCCAAATTCATGAATGGGTCATTCTTGATTTCTATATATACCAACTGTCTTGGACACTGCTTAAGTTGTACTTAGTTAGCTGCTGTTATTCAAACCAACAGTAGACTTACTGATTTCAATAATATATATATATTATATATATATATATATACATACTAGCAAATATATGCACCCTCCGGGTGCAAGTATTTAAGTTTTAATGTAATAAAATATTGTATTAAATTAGAAAGGCTAATGAAACTAAATAAGAATACAGATAAAAAGATTTGAAACAGAGGGGGGTATAATAAAAGATTTGAAACAGAGGGGGGTATAATAAAAGATTTGAAACAGAGGGAGTATAATAAAAAATGGAACAACTGAAACTTACTCTTCCATCACTCTCGTCTTTCATTGTTATTTTTTCTAATTTAAGTATTTAGTTATAAGAGGAAGTAAAGAATAAAATGACAGTTATTTTATCTTGTTAATGGATTTTATTTAAGATTCATTTAAGAGATTTTTGCTTATATTCATTAAAATAAAACCAAACAGTTAGAAATCAATAATACTAAGCACATATTTATTAAATTCGATTTTTTAATATTAATATGCAAATTAGCCTTCTCATTCACACTGTAAACCGCTATTTTGTTGTATATATAAATATAATTGCATGTTGTCAGTATGTAGACATAGTTAACAGTATTAATAATGTAAGACAATTTTATTAATAATTGAGGTTTAGATAAAAATAAAATCATGGAGAATATGATGTCAATAACTAAGAGAATTGTGACTTGAGTAGGAATATAGTTTCAGTTACAGACAGAAAAACACACAATCTCCATTATAATAAGATATTAGTAGAAAAGTGTTATGAGTATACTATGGTTTCAATGTATATGATCTCAGCAGACCTTATACGTCAAATATAAGGTAGGGTCCTGATGAGATTGTAATGATCAAAACCATCATAGAGCTCTTTTCTACTATCACTATAGCTTTTTGTTTTTGATATATCGGGTACTCTTGGATAATACTATTGCCACAGGACGGAATAGTTAAAGTGGCAATTGGACACACACACACATATATATATATATATATATATATATATATATTATATTAGTAAAGACAAAAAGCTTAAAAATCGGGTATTAAGTGATTATGGTCCATTTCCGCCCACGGGTATCTGAGCACCCTCAGAGTTTCGTCAGATCTTGTTCTTTATTTTCAAATCACTTAATACCCAATTTCTAAGCTTTTTTGCTCTGTATATAAAAATTAAACATTGAGCTCTCAAATGGACCTGAACTCTTTAACACCGTATCGTTGGAAGAAAGGACCAGCTTAGAATCATCCTAATACCAAATTACTTGGTACTCCACCAAAGAAAGTATATATATATATATATATATATATATATATATATATATATATACTCCCCTCATACGAATAGGATGTGACACAAGGTCAATTTCTTAAACAGAGTTTAATAGGTTTTGAATTGAGAGTTTTCCTTGCCTAACCAAGGTTAAAGAATCCAGTCTGCCCTACTATAGGTTACCAACCCTTCGCCAGGCCCCAACACTAACTTTTTTCCATGACCGCCCCAAACAAAAATTATCAACCGTCCCGAATGGGGTTTGGACTGTCCCAAATGGGTTTGGACCATCCCGAAATCAAAATATTTTTGTTTAATTCATTAGCATCATCTATACTTGTCAGTCATCAGTAGCATAATAACATGTAATAAAACAATAAGAAAAACTGAAGCAGTGATAATTCTTGATATTTGGACAAAAAATCCATTTCCTAGTGTGTTTTGAGCTAAAAAAAAAAAATACTTTTTTACTTTAAGTTACCCTGAGTATATTTAGTAGTACATAATTCGGTCCTTTTAATCTATCTCCCTCCACCATTATTCATTCCATGGCTTTGAGAATAGACCTGCGATGCCGTAGCCTCATTTGAGGTCAGCATTCGGGCAATCACTGGACGGCCAATATTGGAATGTAGTACTAACTTTTAGGAAAAAATTTTTACCGTCCCTAGCAAACTGTCCGGATGACGTATTGATCATCCCGGATGTAATTTTTATCATCCCCGGGACGGCATTAATGTCGAGCCCTGCCCTCCGCACAAGTAGGATGTGACACAAGGTCAATTTCTTAAACAGAGTTGGTAATCTACAGAGAACAAACTTCCTAATTATTTTTATAAATTATATCCGACACACCCATTTTTTTTTAATAACAGAATTTTCATTAATACATTTTCAGATCATCTTTCAACGACATAATATGAATGGTCCACCCAAATGTTTGCACACATGCAATCCGCCCTCACCCACCAACCCCGAAAAAAATTAATTTATGAAGGAACCACTATTATGCATAGACTTGACTAAAAGAAATCAAGCCACACCCTTTCAATTTGAGATCATTTATGTTTATTTGTTTAATGGTATATCAACTCCTCCTGGGTTATCTAAAGCTGAAAACCAATTCATCAGTAAATATTTTATTGTTATCTATATCATAGGGAGGCTTTTCAGCTATTCATTATTATCTATATATTAATACTCATGTTCCTAAAAAGTATGACCGTTATCATCTAGCAACACCCTCTTAAAAATGAGACCATCCAAGATGAAATCCTGATTATCTGGTGTACAAGAGCATACAGTATGATTGTAAAGTGAGATTTCGATGATCCCAAATAGAATCATCCCTTACTTGCCAGTCATTTGGATTACCTTACACACACCACACACACATATATATATATATACACAGCCAATTGCACATGTGTATTTTTTGGCAAAAAATACACACATTCAATCGGCTGTAATTAATCAATATCTTGATTAATCCAGTGGATTTAACCCTGAAGATCCTTATGGTGAAACTCGAGTAGGTTATTACTGTGTACCATTATGATAATAAATTTGCTCTACTCACGTATTGAGCACTTTATATTTGTTATATTGCTGTCTTATCATTGTGAAACTTGCCTCAACTAACCATATATATATATATATATATATATATGATACTAATGATATTGTTAGATGTAAAATAAAGGGTCTACCATGGTTTCAATCAAAAATTGATCTCGTCAGGACCCCACTCTACATTAACTAAGTTGATGTAATTCCTCAGTTAAATTGAATATAATAACAGTTGAACGCTACCTTATTTTTGTTTCAATTTTTGCGTGCGGCCTGCACATGAAAAACTGAGAAAAAACAATGTATCATTCCACACGTGTAATCATTACTTAATTTACATTTCTATATTATT
>CM042172.1:30411210-30431210 GCA_023376005.1 Doryteuthis pealeii | reverse complement strand
CTAATGACTCCATCTTCCGACGTCTATGGTGTATAAAACCACACGTCGTGCTTTGACCAGGGTCCCAGCTAAAATAGGCGTGATAGCAGTTTCCAACTATCAAAATTGGCGGCCCAAACTGAGCCTCGTAACGTGCGCTCTGATTGGTTGCCGACAAAGGCCCTTAGCCAATCGCATGAGTTTTCTCATCAGTTTATGGCTAAGTCACTAGGGCCCAGTTGCTATAGACAAAGGGAGATAATTGCTAAAATAATACTTCTAATAAAACGGAAGGCACATCAGCCATAACAATAAAGATGAGGACAACAGTCTGAAAAATCTAAATAATACAAATTATCAAACCTCATCTAAAAAATTTAGACAATACTAGTCATTTGTACAGCTATATCATTTCAAGTACCGTAAATCCTCAAGTATAGTCCACCCTTGAGTAAAATACGCAGAAGACTTTTAAACATTGCCGGACAGCAAATAGAAACTCGGACATAACAGGTACTACCACTCCGGGTCAGAGTGGACCAGGGAGCAATGGTGATGAAGGGGTACTCCACATTCCCCAAACCTCCAGAACTGGAACCTCACCATCAGATAGAGTTTAACGTCATTCCCAGGACATGTAGACCCTCAGCCACCACCTTCTAGCATACATATGATATATTAATGTACAGGCTGTTCATGTTCCTGACACTAATACATTATTCTATGTACTAGACATGAGACTTTAATGAGTTGTGGTGCACCTGAGCACTGTACACAATAACTTTCATTTATTATTTAAATACTTGCACCCGGCAGAGGGCGCATATTCTTGCTAGTAATAATTAAAAAATAAAGGAAGAAGTTCAAATGAAAGTGAATAAAAAATGAATGAATGAATAAAAATGAATGAATGAAATAACTCAGAGCCCTGTGTAGTAACGAAGTTGATGTCTGGATTATCGTTAGGCACTTATATATTGAAGAGCCCCTCCTCCTTCACCCTAGTCAGGATTTTAATGGATTCCTACCCCTACACGCAATATTCTGGGGTCGGTGGGAAGGAGGGGGGTTGTTGGTTTTTTCACTTAGCCTTTTTCCTTGTTAATTCATTCTTGTGTCTGTTTCTTCATTCACTGGAGAAGCAGAGTAAATTGCAGACCCCACAACGCAAAGATTGAAAAACACAACGGAGGTGATGGGGGGGGGTCTTAATTTACATCCATCAATCTGTTGTCTCGTCGTATTGACTATATTTTATTTATACAAATATGGATTAAATAAAAATACTCTTTCTCTCTCTCTCATATAAGAGAGGGAGTGAAAGAGCGAGAGAGAGAGTTTTTATTGTGTGTATTGTGTATATATAATGTATATATATGTACATGGATCTTTCCCCCCTCTCTCTCATATATAAGAGAGAGAGGGGGGGAGAGATCATGTATATATATACACATTATATATCTACAATACACACACCCATACACACATATATACATATACACACACTATATATATACAAACACTATATATATATATATATATATATATTATATATATATAGTCTGTGTGTATATATTATACACACACCCATACGCACATATATATCATATATACACACTATACATATATACACACACACTATACATATATATATAGTCTGTGTGTATATATTATACACACACCCATACGCACATATATATCATATATACACACTATACATATATACACACACTATACATATATATATAGTCTGTGTGTATATATTATACACACACCCATACGCACATATATATTATATATACATATATACACACTATACATATATACACACACTATACATATACAAACACTATATAGTCTGTGTGTATATATTATACACACACCCATACGCACGCATATTATATATACATATATACACACTATACATATATACACACACTATACATATACAAACACTATATAGTCTGTGTATATATATTATACACACACCCATACGCACATATATATTATATATACATATATACACACTATACATATATATACATATATATACACACTATACATATACAAACACTATATAGTCTGTGTGTATATTTTATACACACACCCATACGCACATATATATTATATATACATATACACACTATACATATATATACACACACTATATATATATACAAATATACACACACTATATATTATATGTGTGTGTACATATACATATTATGACATAATATGTATATATACATACACAATAATTATGTGTATGTATATATAATATATACACACACACACACACATACTATATATATATACACAAACACTATATATATACAATATATATAGTCTGTGTGTACACACATACACTCACTATATTATATCACACATATAATTATTTACTAAGCTTGGCTTAGATGCAGCACACGGCCAGAAGTATGGGGTACAACAGTGAGAATTGAACTCACTAACAATGGTCTGCCAATCTATCTTGCTAACCATTACACCACATTATATCACACATATATATAAATCCGGTTTTAAATCTAATGAACTGTTACCTTGCTGACGAATAAGTTAAAGTAAAGATGAAACATTTTATTAAAAATCAAATTGTTTATGACAACAACAAAATTGATCAACTTTGTAATAAAACTTTAAATAAATAAAAGAAAAAAAAAGAAAAGAAAAAAAGATGCAATGAATTATTATTGATTAACGTTTTTGGTGCAGAGGAAAAATAAATTATGACAATCAATCATAATAGAGAGAAAATTGATTCAAGGATTCCTTATTCTTCTTCTTCTTCTTTTTCTTTTATTACTCCATCTCATACAGCTAAAATGCTGTCAAACTCTTACGAAAAAGAAACCACTAACCAAATGACGCTTAAATACACTTAATTTTTTTTCTATTCTTTTTTAAAATAGAAAATTAAAAAAATGGATAATATTTTTGAAAATAGAAAGGGATTTCTTTTTTTCTTTTTTTTTTTAAGAAAGAATTGAACAGAAATTGTCTTTCTTTGTGTTCTGCTCAGCATTTTCTTTCGTGGCGTCTCCTACCACAATTTCTTTTCTTTTTTTTTTTTGGGGGGGGGGAGAACAACTAGACTCTCTATATTATAAAGAGTATAGTTGTGGTAAAACTTGCAAATCATACTCAAAATCCCATGACCCAGAAAAAACAGAACCCACAAATTTTGGAATAAAACTTAATTTTAACTAGGGTGGGTAGGGTTAAGGTTAGTTTAATGGGAAAATAAATAAATAATTTGGGTTCTGTTTTTTCTGGGTCACCCTGAAATATCATGGGATTTTGAGTATGATTTGATTTGCAAGTTTTACCAAAATATTCTATATTTTACGAAATATACTGAGCCCTTTTGGATTAAGTACTAATGCTACTACAATGAAAATGTGTAGCAACTTTTGATGAATATATATATATATATATATATATATATATATATATATATATATATATACTGTATGTGTGTGTTTTTCAGAGTCTATAAAATAAAACGTTTGGGTTATAGGAGGCCAGAATGGATTTTCGTTTGGCGTTTAATTTCGGTTTAGTTATGGTTTTTCTTTTAAGATTGTTTTTGTTTTTTTGTTTTTAAAGAAAGAAGGCAGAAAAGAAGTCTCTAGAAGAAGAATTGTCAACGGGTCTGCAGTATTATTACAAAGTATTTTACTTTTTTAATTATTGAACAAATTGTACACGCACACACATCCATCTCTTTTACACACGCGCTTGCGAACACTGACTAAATCAGAGTGTCTTTCTTTCCCTACACAACACAGATAAAATTCACACACGAATAAATAAAAAGGAGGCCCATTCATTAGTTTGTATAATGTGATCTTTACGTGAAAAGAGAAATTAGAGACCTAAATAAAAATGCAGACTACGCTAATATATGTGGTGTGTACTGTATTGTGTAAAGGAAAGATAGTGTGTTCCTGTTTAAAACATCCAGAGACAGAGTGAGTGTGTGTGTGTGTGTAATATGGAAAGTTGGTGTTTAAAAAAAAAAAAAAAGAAGCAAGGAGTGTGTTTTATACACTATACGTTGTGTTCTGTAAATAGTGTAGAGAGTGTGTTAAAAACATCGTGAGAGAGAGAATACTACACGTTATGTATGAAATCATTATAGTATAATGATTTCATACATAACGTGTAGTATACAATACATTTGATTATACTAGCTACTGGCAAAATGAGCCTAAAATGCGTTTTTGACAAAATGACTTTAGACCCCCTACAGAAAATAATTTACCAAAAATCAGGGAATTATCGGATTTTAATGAAATTTTCAGTGTTTATTTATCAATGAACGATCTTTATAATGCATTATTTATTTTATTTAAAAACTTTCTCGTTTTCTTTCAGGCCACTTAATTTTGACCCCCCTTATGTTGGGGTCGTAAAATGTTTTGTGAGTTGGTCATTTTCAATACTAATTACAGTAAAAAGACCATGCTATAATAATGTAAGGTGTTTTTTAAGATGTGTATATGCACATTGTACACTAACGTGGTATATATTGTATTAAATAATATGCATACAAAGTATTTGTACATAGAGAGAGTGTTTTAAAAATCGTACCAGAGAGAGGGGTAGAGAGGGGGTATATTACACGTGTACTGTATTGTATAATTTATGGTAAGTTGGTATTTCTGAAACAAGGTACACTCTATAGTACGTTGTGTTGTGTACTACTTATTGTGTGGTGGAAAGAGAGAGAGTGTGTGTGTGTGTTTAAAAATCGTACCAGAGAGAGAGAGAGAGAGAGAGAGAAAGAGGCGATATATTACACGTGTATAATTTATGAAAGTCGGTAGTTCTAAAAAATAAAAAAAAAAGCGATGTGTATGTACTGTAGTACAGTGTACAATATATATTGTGTTGTGTATATTGTGTGGATAGAGGGAGAGAGAGGGAGAGAGACAGAGAGAGTTTTAAAAATCATGCCAGAGAAAGGATACTACCCGTTAAATAATGAATGGAAATTGTTTTAAAAAGACAAGTTATGTATGTGAATTGTGCGTACAGTGTACACCACACATTTGTGTGTGTGTAAAGTAGCTGTGTAAGGAAAACAAAAAGAAAGCGTGCGTGTGTATTTACACTACACGTTGTGTGCATGTGTAAAATGAAAATGATGATGATGACGACGACAACGAAAAAGTGGGATATGGTGACGATGGGTTTAGATTTCAACTTTCAGTATTGAAATTTTATTTTTTTATTATTATTTATTCCCCACCCCCGTTACTTGCTTCTTCATTTATTTCTTCTTTTTTTTTGCTACTTATCAAAAAAAAAAAAAATAAATAAATAAAATAAAATAAAATAAAATAAAATAAAAAGGTCTTTTTTCGTTGCAACACAATCCGACGACATTTCACACGACTGATGGGGCCTGTGACATTGAAAAAGAAAAGAGGTAGGAGGCGTGTATCGAGAAAGAATTGATCCTGATTAAAAAAATAAATAAATAAAGGAAAAATAAAAATAAAAATACGGATGACAGTTTTCTCTCCGTTCTTCCTTACCCCCACAGGAACACAAAGAAAACGAACGGGCCCGAGTGGAAAGAGACGAAGCGGGCTTTCCTAATTAAAAAAAGAGAATAGGCTACTTTCTTTTTCAGCTGGAAAATTCGAAGACATAAAATCTTTAAACCTAAAAATATTGGTTTGGTTTGTTGGATTTTATGGCATGTCAACCCTTGTTGGGTTATTTTATGCCGAACACGATTTGTTCAATTCATGCTTGATGGGTATTAAAAAAAAAATTAAACTCAATTTTTTAACATTTTTGTTAACTCATTTTGTTTCTATTTAACCCATAGAGGGGACCCTAACAGGTACTACCATTCCGGTTAGAGTGGACCTGGGAGTAATGGTGATGAAGGAGTACTCCACACTCCCCAGAGCTCCAAAATTAGATGTAGTTTAATGTCATACTCAAAACACCCTAACAATATTAACTTTTAGTACAGTAAGTAAACCGTAGTAAATAATCTCTCATTTTTTTTTTTTTTTTTTTCAAAATTTATAAATTCATGTCTTGATGATAAGTGGTTAACACGCTGCTTTGAAATAAATGATAACAATCACACACACATATATATTGTACCTTAAAACAATCACACACACATATATATTGTACCCTATAACACATACACCCACACATATATTGTACCCTATAACACATACACCTACACATATATTGTACCCTATAACACATACACCTACACATATATTGTACCCTATAACACACACACACACATATATATTGTACCCTATAACACACACACACACATATATATATTGTACCCTATAACACACACACACATATATATTGTACCCTATAACACACACACGTGTGAAAGTACTTGGGACAAAAACTTTGGTGGATTAATCCATGGATTCCATCCAAATGTAAAAAAGTTGTCCAGAAAGATCGGTAATAAACTTGTTAAACAGGAGACAACTGTTTTGTTTAATTCTATATGTATAAATGAAAGAATTCTGCCCAAATACACACATATCTTATTATAATGGAGATTGTGTGTTTTTCTGTCTGTAACCGAAACTATATTCCTACTCAAGTCACAATTCTCTTAGTTATTGACATCACATTCTCCATCATTTTATTTTTATTTAAACCTCAATTATTAATAAAATTATTTTACATTATTAATACTGTTAACCATGTCTACATACAGACAACATGCTATTATATTTATATATACAACAAAATAGCGGTTTACAGTGTGAACGAGAAGTCTAATTTGCATATTAATATTAAAAAATCGAATTTAATAAATATGTGCTTAGTATTATTGATTTCTAACTGTTTGGTTTTATTTTAATGAATATAAGCAAAAATCTCTTCAATGAATCTTAAATGAAATCCATTAACAAGATAAAATAACTGTCATTTTATTCTTTACTTCCTCTTTTAACTAAATACTTAAATTAGAAAAAATAACAATGAAAGACGAGAGTAATGGAAGAGTAAGTTTCAGTTGTTCCATTTTTTATTATACTCCCTCTGTTTCAAATCTTTTATTATACTCCCTCTGTTTCAAATCTTTTATTATACTCCCTCTGTTTCAAATCTTTTTATCTGTATTCTTATTTAGTTTCATTAGCCTTTCTAATTTAATATGATATTTTATTACATTAAAACTTAAATACTTGCACCCGGAGGGTGCATATATTTGCTAGTATATATATATATATATATATATATATATATTCTTCAGAGGAAAAATGATCTTAATAGCTAGGGAAAAATAGTAAAAATTTATAAATCAGTCGCATATCATTTCCCAACAATAACCAAAATGAATTCCTGGTTGCTGAGCAGTCCATGACATGCAACACTCCACTTTGGTCCTTACATAGGCTAGACGGGCGGTCGGAGAAGCCCTCTCTGATCAATCAGCTGATCACATCAAGCCCTAGCACGTATATGATTGCCCTGACCCTATTGCCCTTATGGTAAGCTCCAACCCTTTTTATCATATTGGTGCTAGAAGGCAGTGGCTGAGGATCTTCATGTCCTGGGAATGACGTTAAACTGTATCTGATGGTGAAGTTCCAGTTTTGGAGGTCTGGGGTATGTGGAGCACCCCTTTATCACCATTGCTCCATGGTCCACTGACTCAGAATGGTAGTACCTGTTAGGGTCCCATCTATGGGTTAAATAGAAAAACATGTTTATAAAAACAATATCACTGCCCTGTTGGCTGAGACGTTAGAATGAACCGACTGAACCTCTGAAGAGGGATAAAACACCCACAATGGGGCCACCTGTTTGCCGTGTGTGGTGACCCGTGATGCTTAAGGATAGAATCCAGGTAGTTAAGCAGTCCATGACATGCAACACCCCACTTTTGGTCCTTACTTGGGCTAGACAGGCAGTCGGAGAAGCCCCCTCTGATCAATCAGCTGATCACGTCAAGCCCAAGCATCTATATGATTGCCCCGACCCTATTGCCTTTATGGCAAGCCACCAACCCTCTTAACAACAGCAACCTTGAGCACCTTTTTGATTTCCATGTTTCTAACACACGTGGGCATGCCTACAAAGTCAGAAAACAGCATAGCTCACATGACTTTCAGAAACATTTTTTCATGCTCAGAGTTGCCGAGGCATGGAATAAACTGCCTGCATCCATTGTAGACTGCCAAAACACTGCATCTTTCAAAGCTTCCATGCTTCCTGTAGTCCACCAACATTATACCTGATACCACCATCTGGACGCATACACACACATACAATATTATTAATGTACAGGCTGTTCATATTCCTGACACTAATACATTATTTTATGTACTAAACATGAGACTGTGATGAGTTGGTGCACCTGAGCACTGTATACAATAAATTTCATTTATTATTTAAATACTTGCACCCGGCAGAGGGCGCATATTCTTGCTAGTAATAATTAAAAAATTAAAGGATGAAGTTCAAATGAAAGTGAATAAAAAATGAATGAATAAATGAATTGCCAAGGCATGGAATAAGCTGCCTGCATCCATTGTATGCTGCCAAAACACTGCATCTTTCAAAGCCTCCATGCTTCCTGTAATCCGCCAACACTATACCTGATACCCACCTCCACACACATATGAATGTATGTGCACACATACATGTATATTATTACTGTATGCTATTCATATTCCTGACTCTAATACATTATTCTATGTACTAGACATGAGACTTTGATGGGTTGTGGTACACCTGAGCACTGTACACAATAAATTTCATTATTATTATTTAATATCATATATATATTTACCAACCCCTCCGCACGAGCAGGATACGACACAAGGTCAATTTCTTAAGCGGAGTTCAACAGGTTTGAATTCAGAGTTTTCCTTCTCTTAGACTGGTTACCTAGCCATGGTTAAAGAACCCAGTCTGCCCTGCTATTTACCCATAGCTGGAGGGAGAGTAGGATTCATACCTTTCCCAAGGGTATTAGCGCTAGGTGAAATGCAATTACCACGTCCAGGATTTGAACTCGGGGCGACGAGTCCATTTCCCACGACTCTAACCATTACACCACGCGCTTCCTTACCTTTAATATCATATATGTACTAGAAAGCGGTGACTGGGGGTTTTAGTGCCCACAAGTTCAAATAGGACACAGGTGGGGCTCACACGCATACGCGTGAGTAGTAACAAGAATTGCCCACTCCCACCGGCTCTTGCTACAGGCTTTAGAGAGCACCTGACATTAACCCCTGGTAATTTAATAGATTGGCTGGTTGGTTGGTTTTTTGTGAGGATTAAAATAAAATTAAAATAAAAAATAATAAACTTCCATGAGTCTTCACACTTGAAGAACCCTCCAAGCATGTGCAGAAAAAATTATTATATTAATAATGTAAGACAATTTTATTAATAATTGAGGTTTAAATAAAAATAAAATGATGGAGAATGTGATGTCAATAACTAAGAGAATTGTGACTTGAGTAGGAATATAGTTTCGGTTACAGACAGAAAAACACACAATCTCCATTATAATAAGATATGTGTGTATTTGGGCAGAATTCTTTCATTTATACATATAGAATTAAACAAAACAGTTGTCTCCTGTTTAACAAGTTTATTACCAATCTTTCTGGACAACTTTTTTTACATTTGGATGGAATTCATGGATTAATCCACCAAAGTTTTTGTCTGCTGAATGGATGATGGACGAATCCCGAAGGACATCTTCTATGCAGAGCTTTTGTCTGGGTAAGAGACAGATTGGTCGCCCCCACTTCTGACCCTCAAGATAATCTCTCTGCCATTCAAACTTAGGCCTTAACTGGGATGAAACACTACTATTGGCCAGGAAGATATTTCCTTACCACGTGGTGGCTATGACCCATGAATAAAGCCCAAATCCTAAAACTACTTTTTGTCGGTGCTCTTCCAATATGTGATTTACCAAATGGTTTCTAATCAAATATGTGATCTACCCATTAGGTTAGGGTTAGGGTTAGGGTTAGGGTAGTTAGTTCACATATTAGAATGTAAACAACTCTGTAGTTTGCGAGTTTAATGGGAAAATTAGGGGTAGTTAATGGGTAGATCACATATTGGTTTGGTTTGTTTTGTTTTACGGCATATCAACCTCAGCGGGTCATTTAATGCCGATAAAGTTTTGAAATAAATCAATTCTTAATGGATAATACAATTTTTTTATAAATACATTTTTCTATTTAACCCATAGATGGGACCCTTCTAGCACATATAAGATAAAAAGGTTTGTTTTGTTTTACGGTATATCAACCTCAGTGGGTCATTTAATGCCGATAAAGTTTTGAAATAAATCAATTCTTAATGGATAATACAATTTTTTTATAAATACATTTTTCTATTTAACCCATAGATGGGACGATCACATATTGGAATGTAAACAACTCGGTAGATCACATATTGGAAGAGCACCCTTTTATCTTTGTCTCTTCCTTTTCTTTCCTTGAATTACTTTTCAGCGTCACTTTTGAGTGACAACGGTGACATTCCAACATTCTACGGATTAGACACATGAGAATTAGTTAGTCAGATGTGACCTGATTTCTGAGGAGAATGGACGCTATTGTCACCGCTCTGATTCGACAGCTCCCCTGCAGTGGAATCATGGGCTTGGTTCTGGAAATAAAGCTTTATCAAGAAAAAACAAGTCTTGTTTGTTAATTGAATATCAAAAACAAGAGATGACAGCCTCAAAGAAATCAACGAAGAAGAAAACCAACCTTAATAAGAAGCCCACTAGATTGACTGAACAAGATGGCGTCCAAGTTAGATAAAAACAACGAAGTAAGCAGAATAAAACAAGTGTTGCCTAATTGTATGGTGCGTAGAGCTTTTGACAAGCCCTGTAGTGAGAATGCAAAGGGCCCAAGTGGAAAAATACAGACTGTTTGGGAACTTTGACCCCAAAGGAGGGAATCTCCCGAGTCACATGATAACTAGTTAGGTAGTCAATTTAAACCAAAATGGCATGCAGGACAGATATGTTCTGTTGGGGTTGGCTCAGTGCGTGCAATTAATGAAAATGGGCAATAAAGCTTTGATCAAAGACAAACAAAGTCTTGTTAGTTAATTACCTGACTTTAAAAGAACTAGCCCTTAATGAGTAAGCAACAAGAAGAATAGCCCTAGATGATCACAGATGGCCGAAAGGAAGAAGATGGAAAGTAACAAACAAGTAAGTCACACAACTCTATCTGTGTGTTTCTCTCTAATACTCTTTCTCTGTCATGCAAGAACACTATTGTTTGTATACCCGCAATGGTTATATAACACAAGTAAGAACCATCATCATATCATCTCCTACTCTATTATATGTATGTGTCTCTCTCTCTCTCTATTATTACGTGGGTATTGTAGAATAATCATATTAGTTCCAATTACCGTCGAATTGGTAAGACAAGGCAGCAAGTAGTCGTAACTGAATACAAATCTATCTTGCTGCAATACTACTGCAATGTGTCTTTCTCTCTATTATTACATGGGTATTGTAGAATAATCATATTAGTTCCAATTACCGTCGAATTGGTAAGACAAGGCAACAAGTAGTCGTAACTGAATACGAATCTATCTTGCTGCGATACTACTGCAAAATACCAGGGTATTTATGAAGCTTCATAACATCATAGAAACCATGCAGCCAATCAGGACTCAAGGAATGGAATCACCCAAATACATGACTGGACTATTCTTGATTTCCATAAATACCAACTGTATTGGGCACTGGTTAAGTGGTGCTTAGCCAGTTGCTGTTGTTAAAACCATCAGTATACTGACCAACTTCAATAGGTATATATGTATACTACTGAGACAGCGTCGTCTCCGATGGCTGGGTCATGTCTACTGAATGGATGATGGACGAATCCCGAAGGACATCTTCTATGCAGAGCTTTTGTCTGGGTAAGAGACAATTGGTCGCCCCCAGCTGCATTTTAAGGATGTCTGCAAGAACGATCTCGGGTGCTTTGGCATTGCCCCCTCCAAAAATTTGGCTCAGGACTGCACCAGTGGTGGCAGGCTCTCTGTAGAGGACTGTTCATGTCTGAAATCACCCTGGCACAACACCATGAAGCTAGGAGGTTCAGAATAAAGCAGCGGCAACAAAGCACTGGCACATCAACAGCTTCATATGTGACATCTGTGGTCGAGAGAATGTTTTTCTAACATTGGACTTTACAGTCACAGGAGGCGCTGTAACTTCAGGGGCACAAAAAGTATATTATAGTCTTCCGAGACTGAAATGCCAATAACATGAGTATATAATAGAAAAGGAATTGTCCCTGATGAGATTTCCTATGATTTACATATCCAGCTTTAGAAAGCAGAATTCGACCACATGTCTGACATTTCCAACCCTCCATATTCTCTCCAATATGACAGGTGTATCCCTTTTGAAGTTGATGCTTGAGGTTTTTATGCTCAATTCTTTCACTCTCAAAACTCCAGGAACAAACAATGAGTCTTGTGCAATCTGTAACAAAGTCTGTAAGTCAGCTTCTGGTCTTAAGAGACATATGGTGGTGCATAAGCATAAAATTTTATCATTGATACAACAAGAAGGACGTCCTCCCTATGTCATATTTGCATCAAACTTTGTGGATCTGCAGTGGGTTTGAGGAGTCATTTGAGGGCTCATGAGAGTAAAGGTTCTGGTGGTGGGGTTATAGGATTGTGAGGGACAGCAATGATCTGTAAAGATTATGTTATTGCTATATAACAGAAAATGTGATACAAGGTCGCAAGTATGGAGGATCCAGTGAGGACAACACATTATCCAGTAGTAATGGATCTGCGAAACTAACTTGCTAACCATTACACCACTATGGGATGCCCTTTTGCCAAACTTTGTAGGATGTGACACAAGGTCATAAGAATGGGGCATACAGCAAGGATTGAACTCGCTATTTACTTTTAATGGACCTGCAAGACCAGCTTGGTAACCCTTATACCAAGATGGGACACTCTTTTTATCAAACTCATTCATCATGGGTAGGATGTGACACAAGAACGCAAGAATTGGACATCCAGTGAGCAGAGATGCTGATAGGTACGCATCCCTTATGAACAAAAATCTAAAAGGACACAGTAAAATCATATCCATGCATCCCAGTGTTTTTCTTTTTTCTTCCTTCACCATTTCAAGCTAACTGTAAATACATTTCAATAGTTTCTTGGAAATTAATTACACAGGATAGGTTACAAGGTAGGAGTTAGCAAGGACCCATAAATTTTCCTGGGGACTCATTCAAAGCCAATATGTGCATCCCAGGACACACTAAATCAAAAAGCTATCAGCATCACAGCATATCTAATGCTAAGAATTTATATACAATTATCATTTTTAAGTAATTATTTAAATTTAATAATTTGTTTGCACACATTATGTCTTCAGGTAACTAATATTAACTAGCAGGATCTGTAGATATACTTTAATATTTTCTTAGAAATTACCATATATATCCCTCACCATTTCAAGCTAACTGTAAATACATTTCAATAGTTTCTTGGAAACAAATTATACAGGATAGGTTACAAGGTAGGAGTTCGGTGGCTTTAGTTGTTTCCCCAGATCATAGATAAAAACCCTACAATTTATTAAGAAACTTCCCTTAGCTTCCTTTTTAGTGCAATGGAAGGGTGCTCAGGGGGTGGGGACTAGGTACATATGTAGCAATACCCTGTCTTGCACACTATTCAGTAGTAATGGATCTGTGAGATTATCTTGCTAACCATTACATGGTGATGGGACACTCTGTCTAGAGCAAATAAATAAAATTTAATTAATTTTTTAAAAATTCCCTTAGCCTCCTTCTTAGTGCAATGTAGGGGTGCTCAGGGGATGGGGACTAGGTACATATGCATCAATGCCCTGTTTTGCTCAAGGTTAATTCTAGTTCTGGTATCGGAGGAGTGCTGTTACAAAAGTCAGCCAGATAGAATTTGAGTTCATGTGTCGTATTGATTATTGATAGATTTCAACAAGCGGAGGGAAAGAAAAAAAAAATCAATAGTCATGATAGACCTCCAAAAAGAAGAGATTAGGTGTGACAGATACTGACTTGCAATATAAGAAAACAGATTATATATATATATATATATATATGTGTGTGTCTGTGTGTCTGTGTTGTAACTTGAAAATGGAAATGAATCCGACAATAAGTTGAAAGGAAAAAGAGCTAAAGGAAAAAAATGTTGAATGGATAAAATAGATTTACTAACACATGTTTCGGCCAGGAGTTTGTTCACGTACACATGTATTCTATCTATTATTATTTTAAACATAAAATAAAATGATAATAATAGAAAATTATAAAATCTTTAAGCATACAAAGAATAACGGCCTTCGTCAGAGTAAAATGTTTGGTATTGAAGTTAAAGCAGGCAAAATACAGAAAATTTTGAAGTGTTCGAAAAAATAATTTAAAAAAAAAATTATTTGAGAGACGCTCCACAGCAAGAGAAAAAGTGATGTTTGTGTGCAGTTACGGTTAGAGAATATATATCCTGGCCAAACACGTGTTTGTAAATCTATTTTATCCATTCAACATTTCTTTCCTTTATTTATTTTTCCTTTCAATATATATGTGTGTGTGTGTGTGTGTGTGTGTGTGTATAAGTGAGAAAAATGGAAGTGAATCCGACAATTATGTTGAAAGATAAATGAAAAGAAAATGTTGTATGGATAAAAATCTATTTATTGAAATGCCAACACCTGTTTCGACCAAGAGTTTGTCCTTGTATACATAGTATCCTATTTAGTATTATTTTAAAAATAAAATAGAATAAAATAAAATAATAATAATAATAATAATAGGGAAACATAAAATTCAAGTATACAAAACGCGGTCTTCTTCAGGGCAGGATATTTTGATTTTAGAAAATAAAATGGTGTGAACACAGAAAATTTGGATGTGTTCGATGTGTTTATTTTCAAAAATCAAAATATCCTGTCCTGAAGAAGAACGCTTTTTGTAGACTTAAATTTTATGTTTCCCTATCATTATTATTATTATTATTATTTCAGTCCATTTGAGTTTTTCACACCTGCCATAGCCGGTGGTTCACTGGAGGCTAAGTGACAGCAAGTCTCCTCAGGTCTCCAGGACACTTCTGAGTATTCTAGCCGATTGCAGCAGTGCAGTAGTCTGGATGGTCTCAATTCTTCCTCTGATTTCCAGATCCTCCAGTTTTTTCCCAGGTTTATTGGAAGCGTTCTAAGTGCACTAACTACAATTGGTATCACTTTCACTCTCATATTCCACAGCTTTTCAATTCTCTGGTAAGGTCCAGGTATTTATCCATCTTTTCATTTTCCTTCATCTTCACCCTGTGATCTGCTGGAACCGCAAAGTCCACCAGTTGACACATTCTCTTTTTTTTGTTAATCAACACTATCATTATTATTTTATTCTATTTCATATTTAAAATAATACTATATAGGATACTATATATAATTGAATTATAATTAAAAATGATTGGTTGATTTTAACGGCATATCAACCCATCTAGAGTTATTTTATGCCAAGTGGTAGGTTGGGAGGGATGGTCAATTTATTGTTATGTCTTTTTTTCAAAGATTTTTATTGTTTTCGACAGTAGGTTGTTTGCAGTTGTTTGTTTCTAAGTGGATTGGAAATCAGTTTAAGGGAGAAGTTTATAGGGTAAAGTTTCAGTTTGTTATAAGCGATAGTTTGTTAGAAATTTTTTTTTAAAGAATTTTTACAAACAATTTTTCCTATTTAACCATAGATGGGACTCTAACAGGTACTACCACCCCGAGTCAGAATGGACCTGGGAGCAATTTTGATAAAGGGGTACTTCACATTCTCCAGACCTCCAGAACTGGAACCTCACCATCAGATAGAGTTTAACGTCATTCCCAGGACATAAAGACCCTCAACCAAAACTTTCTAGCACATATATGATTAAAAAAAAAGGGCAATAGGGTTGGGGCAATCATATAGGTGCTAGGGCTTGACGTGACCAACCGATTGATTGGAGGTCGCATTTGACTAATTCTTGCATGTCTAAACAATCTACCGGAAAGTAAGTTGGAATGTCACTCCTTTCAAACCCAGCCCATATTGATTCATCCACCGCAGATTGAGAAACAACCCTCAGAGCTGACAATAGCGTCCGTGCTCCTCAAGAGTCGGGTCGCATCTGACTAATTCTTACATGTCTAATCCATCTACTGGAAGATCAGTTGGAATGTCACTCATCGGCCCCAGGAACTTTCCACTGACCCTGTCATATTTAATCTTATTCAAAATATTCTAACTACAGGTATGTACATAAATCATAAGCTGATATATATATATATATATATATATATATATATATATTTTTTTTTTAATGAAAAAACTGAAAAATTCAAAAACAAAATCTAAAACATAAAGAGCATCCACAATAATCAACCGACGTAATTTGCGGTCCAAAAACATAACAGCAAGAAATTTCTTCACATAAACACCGGAAGAATTATTGGCGACCTGATGATAGCAATATAGCTTGAAACCTGGGTAGTTGCCGATGGAAAACAATTATATTTTAAAAATTCAACAAATAAATAAATAAATAATATATATATATAGATCATTTGGTGTCAAGTAAAATGACATAGCATCCTACGGTCCATTGAGGGCCACTTTGTAATCAGTAGACCTGTTGCACAACGCAATACAAGAATTAGAAGAACTTCTCCAATTTGTGCAACCATCAGAGAGATTTTGGACTCGATGCAAAGGGGAGATGTAGAATAATCAAGCTAAGATCCTGTTTGCAGCGCCATATTGAGATCAGTCAGTCTACTATTGATTTGAACAACAGCAACTGGCTAAGCACAACTGAAGTAGTGTCCAATACAGTTGATATATGGAAATCAGAATAGTCCATTCATGTATTTCGGTGATTCCATTCCTTGTGATCTGATTGGCTGCTTGGTTTCTAAGATGTTGTGGAGTTTCATAAATACCCTGTCATTCTGCAGTAGAGTTGCAACAAGATAGGATCGTAGCTTGATTATTCTGCAATGCAAAATGGAATTTCTTTGCAACAAGTCATGGTAAACAATCATGTGATGGTATATATATTTACCAACCCCTCCGCACAAGCAGGATGAGACACAAGGTCAATTTCTTAAGCAGAGTTTAACAGTGTTTTCCTTCTCATAGACTGGTTACCTAGCCATGGTTAAAGAGTCCAGTCTGCCCTGCTATTTACCCATAGCTGGAGGGAGAATTGGATTCATACCTTTCCTAAGGGTATTAGCGCTATGTGAAATGCCAACAGCTTTGTCCAGGAATTGAACTTGCGTTGACAAGTCCATTTCCTACGACTCTAACCATTAGACCACACGCTTCCATATTGAATTAACAGTCACTTTTGTGAAAAATCTTGACTGGGCACAACAGTGTAAGATGGAAAAATAAAAAAATCTACAAAAACAATTTGTCAGAAATGGATGGATAACAGATATATATTTCCTATCAAAGTCGGATGCAGAAGATTTATTACCAACTCAACCTTCGCATTTTTGACTAAACTTGGACTTTCTCCACCAGACGAGGAACTACAAAAAAGATTCAGGATAATGCTCTAACCGCATCAGCATGGATATGGTAATCCCACAGTGTGACAACAAACCAACAAAGTCTGGTGGTATTGTAAGATACTGCTGGGGCGCTCTGGGTTAGTGGTAATGATGCCTCGGCCCCTGAAACCATGCCTGAACCCAGAGTCATCATCTGATGAAGGCTTTGTTAGATGCAATGCAACTGTTTAAACAACAGTCGTTGTATGAAGTTATATATATTGTATGAAGTTATAGTGTGTGTATTTTGGTAGCAAGTTATTTAAGCAATTGCATGAAGAAAAAATAACAAAAAATAGCACTTAACACCAGCACCAATATACTTACAACCTTCCTAACACCGACCTTCACCCCTACCTATAATCAACCCTCCTAATGCACCACCTTAGCACCCCTACCTATAATCAACCCTCCTAATGCACCCTTAGCACCCCTACCTATAATCAACTTCTAATGCACTACCTATAATCAACCTTCCTAATGCACCAACCTTAGCACCCCTACCTATAATCAACCTTCCTAATGCACCAACCTTAGCACCCTACTATAATCAACCTTCCTAATGCACCAACCTTAGCACCCCTACCTATAATCAACCTTCCTAATGCACCAACCTTAGCACCCCTACCTATAATCAACCTTCCTAATGCACCAACCTTAGCACCCCTGCCTATAATCAACCTTCCTAATGCACTAACCTTAGCACCCCTACCTATAATCAACCTTCCTAATGCACCGACCTTAGCACCCCTACCTATAATCAACCCTTCTAACAGAAACTAACAACCACAAAAAAATGCAATGAATCTTTCCAAATGAATAAAACTCACACCAAATAATCACGCCCTACAACCAATAATACCCCTGAGGAAGACCAATGACATGGTTAAAAGCGCTTGGGTAAAAAAATATGGAATGAACAAAAAGTGATGAAACAACCAGATTATTTCTTTTATGCAATTCATTTTTTTAATTGTTCTCAACTAGTTTCGACCTTAGGTTATCGTCAGGAAAAAAAAAAAAAAAAGTTCTTGTGAAAAAATTTGTTTTTAGAAAGTTTTTAAAACACTTCTTTTTTTTTATGGTATATCAACGCCTTCCGGGTCATTTAGTGCTGAATCAAGTCATTTTGATAACAGGTTGCCGTACCCGGTGTTACTTAAATGGTCACCCATCTAAGTATTGAACAAGCTCATCGATGCTTAACTTCAGAAATCTAGAGGATAGCAGTGCTTTCAGTGTGACTTGACCATAAGCTAAAAACGTTTTCAAAGTGTTTGACAAGCCACAAAAATTGGGACAGAAAATGTACTGGTGAGATGACATGTCCATTTGTTGAGTGAAAACCATCTTCTGGTTAAAATCTCTTGGATTGTTTTTTGTTTATTCCTATAGGGTGACGCTTCACGAGATGCTGGATTATATATATATATATATATATATTTTTTTTTTTTTTTTTTTGAGGAGAGGCGGTCTAATGGTTAGAGTCATAGGAAATGGACTTGTCAACCTGAGCTCAATTCCTAGATGAAGCTGTTAGAATTTAACATGGTGCTAATACCCTTAGGAAAGGTATGAATCCAATTCTCCCTCCAGCTATGAGTAAATAGCAGGGTAGACTGGACTCTTTAACCATGGCTAAGTAACCAGTCTAGCAGAAGGAAAACTGAATTCAAACCTGATAAACTCCGCTTAAGAAATTGACCTTGTGTCGCATCCTACTCATGCATAGGGGTTGGTAAATATATAAGTAATTGGTAATTTGCTTGAAGCATTGTTAAGTATGTTATAAAATAATAAAATTCGAAGGCAATACAATGCGTAAAAAATAAAGACAAAAGATGTTTTATATGTCTAATCGATTTCAAAGCAAAGCTTTATCATCAGAGTATTTTCAGAAAAAAAAAAAGCTTTATCATCAGAGTGTATTTTCAGAAAAAATTTTTCTGAAAATACACTCTGATGATAAAGCTTTGCTTTGAAATCGATTAGACATATAAAACATCTTTTTGTCTTTATTTTTTACGCATTGTATTGCCTTCGAATTTTATTATTTTATATATATATATTATATATTTACCAACCCCTCCACACATGCAGGATGTGACACAAGGTCAATTTCTTAAATGGAGTTTAACAGGTATGAATCCAGAGTTTTCCTTCTCCTAGACTGGTTGCCAAAGAAAGATTAAATAGTCCAGCCTGTACTATTTTCCCATGGCTGGAGGGAAAGTAGGTGGATGCATACCTTTCCCAAGGATATTAGCAAAATGCAAACAGTCTCATCCAGAATTTGAACTCACATCAATGAGTCCATTTCATACGACTCCAACCATTAGAATACATGCCTCCATAGCTGAAAGCTCTCTCTTCC
>CM042172.1:30363817-30411146 GCA_023376005.1 Doryteuthis pealeii | reverse complement strand
GTATATGTGTCTTCTGGGATTCTCTCTCGTTTGTTTAACTCAAAAATAGATACGAAAAACATATCTGTACCTAAGGTTGCTAATCACACACCGGTAGGATGCGATCCTTTGCCGGATTACACTTGTAAGGTTCATTTCTCTAATAAAATAAAAAAAAGTATCGAATTTATGCGATACATGCATTGTAATTGCCTTTCAAGCAAAATATAATATATACTTATCACAATGGCTTCTAAAAACAAACATCCAAAAATTTTATATATATATATATGTATGTATGTAAGACAGAATTTAAGGTAACAATATTAATCACATGGCATCGCTGTACCAAGAGACAACTTCGCTGCCGTGTCAGTGATGTAGTTTACCAAGATGGAACAGATTTCGCGTCTACATCTTACAAATGTATGAAAGATGAACTTAATGGTGTATGAGTGTGTGGGGTGAGTTCCTTACCCCCATCTCTCTCCACTCCACCCCACCCCAAGTCTACTATGTTACGTTTATAAATTCCACGAGAGTTAGAAATGTGCACGATCGAAAATACTCGAGAGATCTGCCATCTTGATTAAAGGCGGAAGTTCTCGATTGTATGTCCTAACTGTTAAACTCACTTCGCCCAAATAATCTTTCAGAATACAGTGTCTAGAAAAAAAATTGGGTACCATTATAGTATCTGGCCTACGAAATCATGTATCTCTTTATGTGGCCTACCATAAAAAGCATATTATATATATTTACCAACCCCTCCGCACGAGCAGGATGCGACACAAGGTCAATTTCTTAAGCGGAGTTTAACAGGTTTGAATTCAGAGTTTTCCTGCTCCTAGACCGGTTGCCTAACCAGGGTTAAAGAGCCCAGTCTACCCTACTATTTACCCATAGCTGGAGGGAGAGTAGGATTCATACCTTTCCCAACGGTATTAGCGCTAAGTGAAATGCAATCACCACATCCAGGATTTGAACTCGGGGCGACGATTCCATTTCCATGACTTTAACCATTACACCACGCGCTTCCTACTAAAAAGCATATTATAAGGTTATAATAATAACTGCTAACCCTAACCCTATTTTAGAATTAATAGATCTCTGATTCATGTAAATTATGAAATGTTATTTTTTAATTATTCTTAATTACTATATACAGCTTATGACTGAATTGCAATTCTTGAAATTAAATATATGTCAAAAATAATTAGTTTCAATAAATTGCCTACTACTTAAATATACTCTACTGAGGTAGGACACATTCAAACTGGGTAGGCCACATACTATAACAGAATCAAAAAGGTAGGCCACATACTATAACGGCACTAAAAATTGACATCATTTGAAATTTGAATGTCTTATTATAATGCAGTCTAACCCCTAACCTTTTGTACCCTATACAGTGTAATTTTTTCCAAGAATATATTGAAATGTATTTACAGTTAGCTATGGTAGGGGAAGAAAAAAAACACTGTCCAGTGATGCTGATAGCCTTTTGATTTAGTGCATCCTGGGACGCACGGATTTTATTTGAATGAGTCCCCGGGAAATTTTATGGGTCCCAACTAAAGTTTCTTGATAAATTGTAGAGTTTTTATCTATGAACAACTAAACCCCTACCTTGTACCCCATACAGTGTAATTCGTTTCCAAGAAAATATTGAAATGTATTTACAGTTAGCTGGAAATGGTAGGGGAAGAAAAAAACACTGGTATGCGTGGATACGATTTTTATGCGTCAGTGACACAGGACGCGTACCTATCAGCATCTCTGATGTCTGTAACCGAATCGATGTCCCAATTCGTTTAGATACTTATGTTATATTCTCAATTAAATAGTTATTGTGTAATCTTTATTAACATTTTATCTATTAACAATGTCCCTATTAATAATGTCCCTATTAAAGTTTAGCTCAAAAGAGTCCATGTTATCAAACGATTTGGTTTGGTTTGGTTTGTTTTACGGCATATCAACCTCGGTGGGTCATTTAATGCCGACAAAGTTGTGAAATAAATTCATTCTTAATGCATAATACAATTTTATTTATTAACTCATGTTTTTCTATTCAACCCATAGATGGGACCTTAACAGGTACTAGCACTCCGGGTCAGAGTGACCAGGGAGCAATGGTGATGCTCCACATTCCCAAACCTCCAAAACTGGAACCTGACCATCAGATAGAGTTTAACGTGATTCCCAGACATGTAGACCCTCAGTCACTGCCTTCTAGACCCATATGATAAAAAGGGGTTGGGGCTTGCCATAAGGGCAATAGGGTTGGGAAAAATCATATAGGTGCTAGGGCTTGACGTGACCAGCTGATTGATCGAAGGGGGCCTCTCCGACCGCCCGTCTAGCCCAAGATAGGGCCAAAGTGGACTATTGCAAGTCATGAACTGCTCATCCACCTGGGTTCTATCCTTAAGCATCACGGGTCGCCACCCACTGCCAACAGGTGGCCCCATTGAGGGAGTCTTACCCCTCTGCAGAGGTGCATTCTAACGCCCCAACCGACAGGGCGGTTAACGAGTTTAGAATCCTGCAAAGTGTGTTATATATCACAAAGAAATAAAGGAAAATATGGATAATTTTTATACCGTTTAAGAAAACTTGATTTAATAAATTATAACTTGGTGTTATTGATTTCTAATATTAATGTTTTATTTTGAAGTGTATGAAAAACAATCCTATATTTATATTTAGTTTCGTCAGTCTTGGTAATATAATATTTTTATTACATTAAAACTTAAATACTTGCAACAAGTTACTTGTCTAAGTAATAAATCCTAAGCAAACAAAATGAAATAGGCTTCATGTTGAATAATAATAGATTTATTCACTAGCAGGGCCTGTGTATGTACTACAGTATGATAATCTAAACATTGTTTCATGTTTACTTAAGAGTTATTGCTAATAGTTCAATATGTAAAAAGTATAAAATCTTGATTTCTCTCACGCTCTTTTTCTTTCCTTCTTTTCATTATGTTCGATTGAAACAAATTAGCGTTATCACTTCCGCGCATTTATCCCTGCTCATCTTTCTCCTATTCTTTCTTGGCTGCTCTTCCAATATGTGATCTATCGAAGGTTTGTGATCTACTATTCATGTCATGTGATCTACTAGGAAGAAAGAAAATATGGTTAGGGTTAGGGTTAGTTTAATGGGAAAATAATGGATAGATCCCATATTGGAATGTAAAGATCAGATATTGGATTAGAAAATTCGGTAGATTACATGTTGGAAGAGCACCCTTTCTTTCTTTCTCATATTTTTTCTGTGTAGCGTGTCCCTTTTCTTCCCTTTCTTTATAACACAAACGAAACGGACCATTATTTAGCTAAAGTGACGACACTCATAAGAAATAAGAATTCGGCGGATAAGCAACAGCAGATAATCCGGATTTACATTTTTTTCATTTCATCTTGGACAGTTTCATTTTTTAATAGATGATGTTACAAGATGATAACGGTCGTACAATCAAAGAACACGAGTACTAACAGGGATTCTTATAGCTTTTTGGTTTAGTGAAGTCCTGGGACACATATATTTGCTTTGAATAAGTACCCAGGAAAATTTATGGGTCCCAACTAAAACCGTCCAACTCCTACCTTGTAATCTATCCTGTGTAATTCGTTTCTAAGAAACTATTGAAATGTATTTACAATTAGCTTGAAATGGTGAGGGAAGAAATAAGAAAAACACTGGGACGCTTGGATACGATTTAACTGCGTCCTTTTAGATTTTTGTGCGTCAGGGACGCAGGACGCGTACCTATCAGCATCTCTGGTACTAATATATAGATGAAAAAATTTAAACAGGATACTCAGAGGGAATTAAAATCTATAATCAATTTCTCAAATTCTTGCTTGACTGTGTTTGAGAATATTCAAATACACAAAATTTATTTTCACTGCTAGTGAATGTCATCCTTACCCCCGTAAAAAAAAAAAAAAAAAAAAAAAAAATTAAACCCTTAAATGGGTAGATCATATATTGGAATGTAAACAACTCGGTAGATCACATATTGGATTAGAAACCATTCGGTAGATCACATATTGGAAGAGCCCCTTTCTTTCTTTCTCATATTTTTCTGTCTAGCGTGTCCCTTTTCTTCCCTTTCTTTCTTTATAACACAAACGAAACGGACCATTATTTAGCTAAAGTGACGACACTCATAAGAAATAAGAATTCGGCGGATAAGCAACAGCAGATAATCCGGATTTACATTTTTTTTCATTTCATCTTGGACAGTTTTTACACACTTTGTTAAAATTTAAGATAATTTGCGCGAGCATTGGCTATATTATTACAGTGATGCTGATAGCTTTTTGATCTAGTGCGTCTGGGACTCACATATTTGTTTTGAATGAGTCCCTAAAAAATTAATGGGTCCCAACTAAAGTTTCTTACTAGATCGTAGCGTTTTCATTAATGATCTGGGAAAACAACTAAAGCCGCCTAACTCCTACCTTGTAACCTATCCTGTGTAATTCGTTTCTAAGAAACTATTGAAATGTATTTACGGTTAGCTTAAAATGGTGAGGGAAGAAATAATAAAAACACCGGGACTCTTGGATATGATTTAACTGCGTCCTTTTAGATTGTTGTGCGTCAGGGACGCAGGACGCGTACCTATCAGCATCTCTGTTATTAGACTATACAAAGTCAATATTTTGGGACACTCTGTACATTATCGCAACGTGAGTTTCGATACAATTTGTTACTAGTTAGGTGTGGTTTCTTCGTTTAATGACATAGCAACATTCAAGGGTTATTTAATGCCAAAACCATCCTTGTAAAAGAGCTGAGTTATCCATCTCCTAGACTAGTTACCTAGCCAACGTTAAAGACTTCAGTCTACCCATAGCTGGAGGGAGAGTAGTTAGATGTATAGCCTTCCCAAGGGTATTCGCGGTATATGAAATGTGAGATGCAAACAACCTCGTCCAGGATTTTATATATATATATATATATATATATATATATATATATATAAAGGGCCGGGTTAGCTCAGTCGGTAGAGCGTTCGGCTAGAAATCACAAGGTTCCTAGTTCGATACCGGCCCTCGCCAACTCAGCGTATGAGTAGCACAGGAATCTATGAGGTAAAGTAAGGAGCCGATGGTAGTGTGGCGCTCCACTCAGACGCAAAAAACAATCTCCTTGGTCTAGCGCTAGTGAAAAGGGGATAGACTCCCTCGCTGATGGTCTGATACCGACTTTAGGCCACCCCGACGACTTTACTTTATATACAGGTATAACCTCGTGAGTTATTTAATACCAAAGCTATCCTTGTAGAAGAACAGTAGCGGTACTATTTAACTATTTAGCTGGGGATGAAGGAGTTACAAGTTATTAAAATGACTACATCATTTTTTAAACGTTCTGTGGGGGTAGTTTTTTTTTTGGGGGGGGGGTTCTTGGGGGTCTAAAAACAAAGAGGGAACGGAGCACTCAAATTAAAAAGAATTACAAATTATATTTATAAAAATAAAATTGAGAGAGAGAGAGAGAGAGAGAGAGAGAGAGAGAGAGAGAGAGAGAGAGAATCCTGGTGTATGAAATTTATGTTTTTATTTTTATAAAGTAATTTGCATTTATGACACCGGTGGGTGGGGGGTCGAAGCGGAATATAATTTGTAACCCCCTCCCCATTGCTGCAAACAATATCGATCATCATCATTGCTTCGGAGCAGCACACCTACCGTGGAGGAAAATTTCAAAAAGAAAAAAAAAAAAAAAAAAAGCTCGTAAGACTGTCATCTTTGCTGGTACGATTATCAGCTGGCATAATTAATTTCAAACGCTCTTGGAGCAATCCCCACCCCTACCATCAACCACGAGACCCTAAGCAACCGGTTATATTGCTTATACCTAAACACGGCTCTGACCTTCAGCACTCGCTACTTCTGAACAGTTGGTTGGGTTTTACGGCATGTCAACCCTTGTTGGGTTATTTTATGCCGAAGAAGTTATTATTTTATTTATTCTTGACTAGAAGCGGCCGCCCGGCATCGCCAGGGTAAAGGCTTTTTTTTAAAGTTAGTCTCGCGGATCCATTATTACTCAATCGTGATCCAGCCACTTTGAAAATAAACGTTAATGTCTACTATTCAAAATATTAAATGCAAAAAAAATATTCCATTCTGTTATCATTTAAATTTTATTTTTTAATACTTTTCACAAATATAAATCTCCCATCTATGGGTTAAATAGAAAAATGTATTTATAAAAAAAATTGTATTATCCTTTAAGAATTGATTTATTTCAAAACTTTATCGGCATTAAATGACCCAGTGAGGTTGATATGCCGTAAAACAAAACAAACCAAACCAAACAAATGTAAATCAAATCTTTATTATTTTTGCTCAAAAACCAAGCCCTGGTAATAGTGAATATATATATATATATATATATATATATATATACTTTGTCGTTAATTGTTTTATTTTCGAAGTTTCCTCCGGACATACACATATACACAACTGCCCTTTATATATGTATAGATGGGTACACAACTTCTCTTAAAGTCAGTTTTTTTAAAACACATTTTAAACTCATTTTTTTACTATTTAACCCATAGTTGGGACCCTAAAGGTACTACCACTCCGGGTCAGAGTGGACCTAAGAGTAATGATGATGAAGGGGTACTCCACATTTCCCAAACCTCCAGAACTGGAACCTCACCATCAGATAAAGTTTAACGTCATACCCAGGACATCAAGACCGTCAGCTACCACATTCTAGCACATATATGATAAAAAGGGTTGGGGCTTTGCCATATGTGTCGTCACCTCAGCTAAATAATAGATTAGTCCGTTTTTATTATAAAGAAAGGGAAGAAAAAGGACATGATACACTGAAAAGAATATAATAAACAAAGAAAGAGTAGGGGGAAAAATAAAGAGAGGGGGTTAGAGCGTAGAAGCGATAACGCTAATCTGTTTCAATCGAACATAATGGTTTGATTTGTTTTGTTTTACGGCATATCAACATCAGTGGGTCATTTAATGCCGATAAAGTTTTGAAATAAATCAATTCTTAATGGATAATACAATTTTTTTATAAATACATTTTTCTATTTAACCCATAGATGGGACCCTAACAGGTACTACCACTCCGAGTCAGAGTGGACCAGGGAGCAATGGTGATGAATGGGGTGCTCCACATTCCCCAAACCTCCAAAACTGTAACCTCACCATCAGATAGAGTTTAACGTCATTCCCAGGACATGTAGGCCCGCAACCACCGCCTTCTAGCACCCATATGATAAAAAGGGGTTGGGGCTTGCCATTAGGGGTCGAACATAATGAAAACATGAAAAGAGGGAAAGTAAAAAAAAAAAGTGAGAGAGGGTTAAATCAAGATTATTACACTTTTTACATATTGAACTATTTAACAATAGCTCTTAAGTAAACATATCAAACGTTGTAATTATTGAATTATCATACTGTGGTATATCTACAGGTCCTGCTAGTTTAAACTAATATACAAGTCCTCCGTTTGTATGCTTTTTTCCGGTTTAGTTTTATGCTAAAACACAATACCTATTGACAAAGTTTGGTATGAACACTCAAAAAAACATTCATTTACAAAATAGCCTTGACATAGAAGGTCACTCGAGGTCACCCAAGAGGTACAAAAAAATATGCTTGTAAATATTAGAAACAAATTTTATATAACAAAAATCTTTTCTATTTCTCTAAATTTTCTCTGAAATTTCCCGAGCCCGATAAGATTTACCTGAGTGCTCATCGGCCGAAACGTTGTAGATAATAATAAAGATGAGGACAATAGTCCGAATAATCCAAATCATCATCATCATCATCATCTACACATTGCAGACTGTTGTATTTATCTTGGTTGCTATGTTCACAACGTTCCAGCTGTTCTACTCTCCGACCTTCTTCATGTGCTTTTTGGCGTACCCTGTAACCTTCCGGGTTTGTTTTTGTCTTTCTTTGAACTCGGTAACCTTTAGAATATGACGAAATGCACCCGCAGAATGTCGGAGAGTAGTCTTTACCCAGCCCGTTCGCCGCGGGTGGGATATGACACAAAGTTGCAAGTATGGGGGCATCCAGCGAGAACCAAACTCGCTTTTTACTAGTAATGGTCCTGCGATATTACCCTACGATGGGACGGAGAATATAGCATCCGAAACGTTGTGAGCATAGCAACCAAGATGAATATAGCTGTCCGTAATGGATAGAAAATAGCGGAGAGTATAGCGTCTGAAACGTTGTGAGCATAGCAACCAAAATAGGAGAGAGTATAGCGTCTGAAACGCTGAATATATCAACCAGTATGAGTATAGCAGTCCCTAAGATGTTGAGGGTAACATAGGTACCAACAATTTTAACGTCATAGACGTATTTTACAAAATCAAATCAATACCCCTGATTGAGAAAAAAAGTTTCCCAAAATCAAGGAATTATCAGATTTAAATGAAATTTTCAGTGTTGATTTATCAATGAATAAATTTCATAATGCGTTATTTTATCGAAAAATCTTTTTTATTCTTTATTTTTCAGGTCACTTAACTTTGACCCCTACTCTTTATTTTTGGGGTGCAAAATATCGGTGGGGTTATATATGTTCTAAACTAATTACAGTATAAATAAAAAGACCGAAGGTGTGAATAGAAGAAAAAATGGTGCTCTTCCAATATGTGATCTACCGAAGGTTTGTGTTCTACAATTGATGGTATGTGATCTACTAGAAAAAAGGGTTAGGTTTAGTTTACTGAGAAAATAATGGATAGTTAATAGGTAGATCACATATTGGAATGTAAACAACTTGGTAGATCACATTGGATTAGAAAACATTCTGTAGATCACATATTGGAAGAGCAGCGAAAAAATTAAAGGAGCGATTTTATTTTGGGTGGAAATTTCAAGTTTTGTTATTCAAACAAGAGTAAAAAAATAAAAATAAAAAAAAAAATAAAAAAAATTGATAGATAGATAGATAGATAGATAGGGTTAGCTCAGTCGGTAGAGTGTTCGGCTAGACACTACAAGGTTCCTAGTTCGATACCGGCCCCCGCCAACTCAGCGTATGAGTAGCGCATGGATCTGTGCGGTAAAGTAAGGAGCTGATGGTAGGTGTGGAGCTCCACCTCAGATGCTAAAAACAATCTCCTTGGTCTAGCGCTATTGAAAGGGGGATAGACTCCTTCGCTGACTGGCTGATACTGACTTTAGGCCGCCCCGACGACTTATATATATATATTATATATATATAATAAAAATAGCAAACCATTTGTCTATATAACCTTTGTCTATATTTTGAGATGAGGCTTGATATGAATAATTTTGATATTTCGGACTGTTGTCCTCATCTTTATTGTGGTATGCATAAACACAATATTCAGATCATTGTAACCTCAGACTGTTTAAGTTTTTTTCTTCTTTAAATCACCTTAACCAGAGATGCTGATAAGTACGCGTCCTGCGTCCCTGACGCACAAAAATGTTAAAGGACGCAGTAAAATCGTATCCATACGTCCCAGTATTTTTCTTTTTTCTTCTCTCACCATTTCAAGATAACTGTAAATACATTTCAATATTTTCTTAGAAACGAATTACACAAGATAGGTTACAAGGTAGGAGTTAGACGGCTTTAGTTGGGACCCATCAAATTTTCCTGAGGACTCATTCAAAGCAAATATGTGCGCCCCAGGACGTACTAAATCAAAAAGCTATCAGCATTACTGCTTAATATTTCTATCAGTAAGTCTGGTGGCATTTATGCTGCCTGGAGCCCCTTGAACCAGTGATAAAGATATTTTAGCTCCGAAACCACATTGAATTCAAGGTTATTGTCAGATGATGACTTATTTTAAGGTAAAAACAACCCATCTAAATAGAACCCGTGGTTACAGTGGCCTGAACATTGTGTCTATAGTTATACATACCACAATAAAGGTGTTGACAATAACCTTGAATTTGGTGTAGTTTCGGAGCTAAAATATCGTTACCACTAGTTCAAGGAGCTCCAGGCAGTATAAATGCCACCGGACTTGTTGACATAAATGTTACTTTAAAGGAAATTAAAATAAACACCTAAACAGAATCCGAGGTTACAGTGGCCTTGATATTGTGATTTATACATACCACAAAAAAAGAGGAGGACAACAGTCCGAAATACCAAAATTATTCAAATTCATAACCTTTTAAAACAAGAAAAAAAATGTCAAAATTGTTTTCAAATATTACTTTAATTCTCATAAACATTAAGAAATAAATAAAAACTAAACTTGCAAATTGGTCGGAAAATTAAAACGGAAAGTTTTTTGGTGGTCCCTCATGACAGTTTAACTACAGTCTATGAATGAACTTTTTGCGATTGGGTTACGGTTTAGGGGTTAAGGTTGTTTTTAATTACGTATTGCTTAAAAAAATTACTATAGATTTAATTAACCATTGAAATTAATTATTGAACCCAACGGTAGACACATTAGTCTCAATTGTTTGTGTTAGCATTGCAATGTATAATTTCAATTAAACTTGGTTTAAAAAATATTTTTCAACATTAAATGTATAGTAATTTGGGTTTGTTTTTTGTTTTTGTTTTTTTTGGGGGGGGGTAAGCAATACGTAATAAAAAAAAACAACCTTAATCCCCAAACCTCTAAACCGTAACCCAATTCGCAAAATTTTCATTCATAGTAGTTAAACTGTCATAGGGTACCACCAAAATACTTTCAGTTTTAATTTTCCGACCAATTTAGCCTAAATAAATTCTTCTTCAACAATATTGGGTAAATTATGATGATAAAAAGAAGAAATCAACAATACTTGCCTTCTAATACTGTTAAGCTGAAGAAGTGTTTTTGTTTTGTTTTGTTTTTTTAAATGGTATGTCCAGGTAAGCGCAGTTGTAGATTCCCAAGAAATAAAACAAGTAAAACTCAAGAACTAGGCTTAGAGTGAGAAGAGTCCAATCTTTCTTTAGCAGGCACCTCTAATTCTATATTGTATGCTTTGCCTACATCACTAGAACCAATTTCAACTTTTAATATTTCTTCTTCCTCTTCGGGGCAGTTCATTTGCACCTTGTGATGAGATGGATTTAATGTGCTAGTTGTTGTGTTACGTCTTGAGTCTGTGTGTTGGTCAAATGTCGTTGATTTTGTGGTTGGTATTTCCTCTCCAGTTAAGACCTTCTTTTTCTTCTTCTCCTGTTCTTTTAGACCTTTAGAGCTACTAAGTTCAGGGTGGCCTGTCTTGGACGAACCCTGTTTCCTTTCGAAATTTGGTAACGCCACCGGGAGTTCAGATCTTTTGGGAATTGCACAGGTTCCTTGGGGTTGCTGTTGCTGCAGTTGTGGGGCTTTAGAATGGAATTCATCGAATTGTTCCCATTTTCTGTCGGAGGTTTTCCACGCAGGGGCTGCAGACGTGGAAGAGGAGGAAGAAAAAGAAGAAGATGTACTAGAAGAAGGTGGGAGAGAAGGACCCGGCGGATGAGGGCCCGGTGGAGGTGGGAGAGATGGCGTTGCAGATTTTACTAAGGGACTAGTACCTGCAGGTAACCTAGACACAAGAACCAGCTTGGAGACAGGTGAACCTGCAGCAGCTTTACATGGAGACTGACTTGGGGACAAAGTTGGGGGGATTAGAATCCTCCTTGGGGATTGGCCAATAGAACCATCGCTTTGTAATACTATTGCTTCTTTGGTGTGTCGAAATAAGCGATCTTCGTTGAAGTCAAAAGCGTTCTCCTTTGAGCGAGGACTTTTGATCGGACGCCCAAATTGGTCAGACGGTAACACGATTTTTAGTTTCTCCAAATTTGGGGAGATCTCTGGAGAGCTGAGATTTGTGTATTCGTCTAAAGTGACAACGCTGAGGGGGGTAGTGCTACGAGGCCGATTGATTGGGGTCGTTTTGACCTGTAGCCGTTGCAATCTTCGTTCGTATGCTTTTCTTTTCGAAGATGACGCAATCAGTTCCGGAGAATTAAAGTCCACTCTTTGTCCACTATTTTCCTTAATTGCGCTGGTCGCATCGTGCGACACTTTCCGAATTAAATTGGGAGTACTTCCGCTCTTTAGGGTAGTGTAAGCCCCACCGGCAGGGCCGGGTTCCGTTGGGCTGAGATCACTGTCAGACGAACTGGACTCATCAAGAAGGCTAGTTTTCTCGACCGTACTTATTTCTTTTGGTTTGGAGCCCGCACCGCCACCGGTTGCAGCCGGGGCGGCGGCTAGACCTCCACCGTCAACGGTGGTACTCTGGCTCCCACCGATGTTGTTACTGTTTAAGTCCTCTGTACTGCCAAAATTGGCAAAGTCGACGTTAGATGTGGCACTCCCGGCCGTAGCACCGACCAATGCGGTAGCGCCTGCTGCTGTTGGTAAGGCTAACGACCCTTCTCCAGTGGTGGGTCGGGTTGACTCCACCGACACGGAGACGGGTTTACATTTATTAGGTGATGCCGATAACAAATCCGTGGAAACATGTGAGGAAGTGACACCGCCTTCGTCGTCGGACGAAGATGTGTGGGTAGCGTGGGGATCCGTGACCCTGGTTTGTTTTAAGGTCACCGCACTGTCTTTTACCCCATCGGGGTGCGACCTCGCGCCGATCGATTCCTGGTTCGGCTGTACAGGAATCGAGTTTTTTTTCGTTTTAGCGATACTCGTTGCGCCTACTTGATCCAGCCGAGCACTGTTTTTCTCACCACCACTACTACTACTATTTCTTTCATAATTTTCGCTGGGTTTCGTCGTTGCCGGGATGGTTACGCCACTCGTGGTTACTTTACAAGTGACATTGCTTTTTTTACCACTGGTTAAAGCCGGGGTTGTAGTAATTGTAGCACTGTTCGTGTTATTGGTAGTGGTGTTTTTGAGTAAAGGTGCACTAACATTGCTACTATTACTACAACTAGTTGGGTTGGTGATAATGTGTGTGGGTTTGATTTCCGAGGTTTTTGCAGCAGTAGTAGTAGTTGCAGCAGTAGCATTTGTAGTAGTAGTAGTAGTAATAGTTTTTTGCTCGCTAATATTATTATTGTTAGCGGAGCTGGGACTGTTTGTTGTTGTTGCTGTCGGTGTTGGAGTAGTAGGTGAAGTAGCGTTTGTCGTGGTCACTTCTTCGTCTGACAAGTCAACCGTGTCAAACGTAGCTAAGGGGGCAGTGACGACATCAAATTGCCTGTCCAAGGGTGGACGTTGCTGTTGTTGTGGGTTGACAGCTGACTGGACACTACTATTATTTTCATTATTACTAATACTACTACTACCACCACGAGTTCCATTGATGACACACTCGTTACCACTACTACTACTACTACCGGTAGTAGTAATAGTAGTAGTAGTAGTGGTGGTAGATTTAGTGTTGTTAATGGTAGCCGTGGTGCTTCTGCTACCGGTGCTCTGTTCACCCCCAATGTTTTTGCTGCTACTGTTAGGCACCGACGAAGAAGAAGCTGGAGCGGAAGAAGACGATTCCACTGAATAAGCTTTGGATTTTCGCATACCCGCAGTTGTTGCAGAAGATAGCAACACAACTTCATCGCTTCCACGACAGAAAGTTATCCATACTTAGATTACCATTTTTCAATTTTTTTTTTTAATTTTTCAATTTTAAATTTTTTGGTAGAAAATTGAATTTCGTTTCGTTCTTTTTTGTTGTTTTTTTTTAATGGTAACGTTTTTTTTTTTTTAATGGTAATGTTTTTTTTTTGTTGTTTTTGTTATTTTTTTGTTATTTTTTGCAAAAGAAATGTCTACAGTGTGCGTTTTGTTTTTTTTTTTTTTGTCTTGTTTTTTCTGTTTTCGTTTTGATTTTTTTAGTGTGTAAAAAGGAAGTGGTCGTTTTTATATATATTTTTTTTCTTAATATTTTTTATCAATCAAGTTATGTAAGATTTAAGTAACGTGGCCGGCTATGTAGACGTCGAAGAGTATGTTTTAATAGTTTTTCTTACAAATGTAGGCTCCATGGTGAAATAAATAATAATGAATATTAATAGCAGTCCGTTTTTTCTTCTTGGTCGAGTTCATCATCCACACGTTATAATTCCCCTTTTAATTCGGTTTTTTCTTTTTTTTTTTCCAAGTCAGTGGTTACGGGTAACACAAATCAGTCCACTTTTTCTTTCTTCCGACTATCTTTTTTTCTTTCTTTATTATTTGTTGTTGTTTTTTTAAACTAGTAGTCGAACCTCCCTTTTCAGGAAAAAAAAGGGGGGGACACTCCCGGGAATTGAACTGTGTTTTGTTTTCTTCCCTTCTTTTTCTGTTTTTATCCAAATGTCCTTTAGTATATATTCTCCTGCTGGTCTTTTATTTATTTCCCACTTTGCATGAACGCGTGCACGTGTTATTTTTTCAATTAATAAAAAGAAAAAAGGTAGGCAGTCTTGACGAACTTTGAAATAAAAAGAAAAAAAGAAGAAAGTAGAGCGGTTACTGTTCGTATAATAAAACCGTAAAAATCTCTTTGCCCTCACTCCCGTGTTCTGTAGCAAACTAACTCCAACAACAACAACAAACCGGGAATGTGTGTCCTGGAGGTGGAGGTAAAATAAACCAAATTGAAGGAGAAGAAGGAGTACAGTTGAGAAACCGTGGCATTGATTTTCGCTACCAGAATTTTAGAACAGACAAATACTCGCACTCACTCAAGTGAGGAGAGACAGTTCCGATATTTTGTAGTTAGACAGAACCTCGTAGTTCCTTCTCTCTCTTTCTTTTTTTTATCCTCCAATGTTTGAGTGACTCTAACTTTAAAAAAAAAGAAAAGAACATTGCCCACCACCACCTCCTCTACAAAACATCTCCCTCTTTCCTTTCCTCCTTTTTTTTTTATCTTTCTATATTATCAGTTGTAACAGCACACACACACAGCAGCCACTGGAGTAGGAAGAGAAATGAATAATAATAAAAAAAGAAAAAGAAAGAAGCATTGACGAGAACGTTATGGTGTTTCTGGACTGAGGGGGAAGTAGAAGAGGAGGTAGAAGAAGAAGACAAGAGTAGGAGGAGAGGGTTAATGAAAGGAGGAGGAGGAGGGAGGATGCTGTGTATAAGTGAGTCAGAGAAAGGGAGGGGGATGAAGGACAGAAAATTATTACTCTGTGTCCTAGCAGTGCGAGATAAGAAGCACCGAATAAAAAGCGGATAGGGTGGACGATGGGGCAGGTAGATTAATAAAGGGGGGTGAGCGAAGAGAGAGAGAGAGAGAGAAGGAACGTAAATAAATCCAGGAAAATAGAGAGAAAGCAAGTTTTTAATATATATGTTTATATACACACACACACACTAGACCCACACTTTTTTTTCTTTTTTAGGGGGGTAATGGAAATAACTAATTTATAAGTGAGTGAGTAGAAGAAGATAAAAAGTAAGACCCCCTACAGCCATTTTGCAGAGGTGTGTGGACACGGTCATCACATCACAAAGGAAAAACGAAGGTGTTTCTTTATTGTCTGGGAGTTTTTGGGTTTTTTTAAAAAAGAACGATACGAATATTAAAGATTTTAAAACTGACCCTTTCAAAAACTAACCAAGTTACCTTGTTTTTAGTTTTTATTATTTCTCTTATTTTATTAAGCTAATGACGAAAAATAGAATTATTTCTGTGTTGGTCACATTTTTTTCTTTTTTACTAAATAAACAAAATAAGAATATTGTGAATTTTTTTTTTTTTTTTTTTTAATTCCAAATTGAAATAAATAAATAAAACTTAATCAATGTTTCTTTACTTTTTTTCTTATAAATTTAAATTTATTTTATTTATTTTATTTTATTTTTTATTTTTTTTTTTTTTTTTGAGGTAGAGAAGTTCAAACATACTTATAAGAATATTTTTTTTAATAACTAAACAAAATAAAAAAATGCGAAATATAAAAAAATCTTGATTCCAAATTGGAAAAAAAAAAAAGAATTTTTATTCTATATTTTTTCTTCTTTTTCTTTTTTTTTTCTTATAAATTTAAATTTTAAGATGTTTTTTTTTTTGTTTTTTTTGTTTTTTTGAGGCAGAGAAGTTTAAACTTATAAAAATATATATTTTGAAAGAACTAAATAAACTTTTTTTTTTTAAATAACTAAATTAACAATTTCTTTTTAAATAACTTTTTTTTTTTAATAAATAAAACAATTTTCTAAATAACTTAATAAACAATAATATATTTTTTCGATAATTAATCTAAAAAAATAAAAATTTGGCGAAATGTAAGAGAGGAAGTGGGGTGGGGTCTTAATTCCAAAATAATAAAACTATTGATGATTTTTTAAGGACATATTTTAGTGCCTCAACTGACAAAAGTTTTTTTTTTCTCTTTTTCTTTTTACCTTCAACTGCAGATGAGAAAGAAAATATTCATTTTGGTTTACAAATTTGGTTATAAATAATTTTTTTTAAATGCATAATAAAAATTTTGCAAAATATAAGAAAAAAATCTTTATTCCAAAAATATTGAATTGAATTCATATTTTTTCTTGGGACATATTTTAGTGCCACAAAATAAAAGTTACCTATCTTTTTATTTATTTATCTATTATTTATTTATTTATTTATACCCTCAACTGCTGATTTGAAATAGAATATTTATTTTGATTACTTTTTTTCTTTTGTTCTTTTCAAAATAGCAAACGAATAAAATTACCAATTTGTGAAATACAAGCAAAAAAAAAAAATTAATATTATTTGTATTATTCGGACTATTGTCCTCATCTTCATTTTTATCTGTACAACGTTTCGGTCGATGTGCCCTCCGACCTTCTTCAGGTATATCTTGTCGGACTCAGGAACCTTCTCGGGAACCTTCTTGTTGTAATTAGGAGCCATCAAAAATTCTGAGAAATAAAAAAAAATTAATTTCAAAAGTATAAAAACTTAAATTCATTCTTTTTTCTTTTCTTTGGTCAATTGGGTTAATGCCTCAAAAATAAAAGTTACTTTTTTTTTTTTTTTTTTTTTTTTTTACTACCTGCAATAAAATATTCATTTGTGTTACATATTTTCACAAAAAATAACAAATTAAATAAGTAAATTAACATTTTGCAAAATATAAAAAAAAAAAAACACCAAAAATATTAAAATTTTTAAAAATATTAAAACTTATTGTTTATTATTCAAATATCAAAAAATATTAAAACTTATTATTAATTATAAAATATTAAAAATTATTATTTATTATTCAAATATAAAAAAAATATTAAAACTTATTATTAATTATAAAATATTAGAACTTATTTATTATTCAGATATACAAATTTATTAATTATAAAATATAAAAACTTATTATTTATTAATCAAATATTAAAGAATATTAAAACTTATTATTAATTATAATAATAATAATGCAATTTATTGTGTACAGTGCTCAGGTGCACCACAACTCATCAAAGTCTCATGTTTAGTATACAGAATAATGTATTAGTTTATTATTAAAATATTAAAAATATTAAAACTTATTATTCATCATTGAAATATTAAAATGTATTAAAACTTATTAATTATTAATATATTAGGAATATTAAAAATTATTTATTATTAAAATTCTTTTTTTTTCTCCTCAGGACATATTTTAGTGCATCAAAAATAAAAGTTACCCTCTCTCTCTCTCTCTCTCTCTCTCTCTCTCTCTCTCTCTCTCTCTCTCTCTCTCTCTCTCTCTCTCTCTCTCTCTCTCTCTTTTATTGACTGTTAGTGAGAAATAAACTATCTATCTGGCCAACAAAGAAGTTACAACAACAATACAATAAATAATGTCATTTTTTTTCCCGGATTTTATCTAACTCACCCAGCTTATCAAATTTGTTTAAAATGCACATAAACACTCGTAATTATTTTTTCAATGGCTAACCCCCCCCCACACACACACACACCTAAAAAACAAATAAAAATAAAAACACTGAATGTCCTTGTAGATAAATAAATAATGTGTACGATTTAATTTTACAACTTAAGTCTTTGTTTATTTTATTTTATTATATAAAAGACAGGTGTTTTCTTGTTTTCCTTCTTTCTTTCTTTCTTTCTTTTTCTCTTTTTGTTTTAATAGTCAGTCAGTGATTCCATATTTACTTAGATTGGTGAAAAATATTAACTTTTCCGTAGAGAATGATATAATAGAAATAGAAATGTTCTTTTTTCTTTTTCTTTCTTTCCTTCCAAATTTGGAAATACATTATTTAACCCTTATAACCCCCCAGCCCTCTCTCTGTCTCTGTCTCTGTCTGTCTTTGTCTGTCGCTGTCTCTCCTTTTGTCACTGTCTGTTTCTCTGTCTCTCCTTTTGTCACTGTCTCTATCTCTCTGTCTGTCTGTCTCTCTCTCCCTTTGTTTCTCTGTCTCCCCCCCCCTTGTGTGTGTCTCTCTCTGTCTTTGTCTTTGTCTCTGTCTGTCTCTCTGTCTATTTATCTGTCTCTGTCTCTCTATATATGTCTGTCTGTCTGTCTATCTATATCTATCTATCTCTATACCTGCCTCTCCCCCCTCTCTCTCTCACTCTCTTGTTTTCTCTGTCTCCCCCCCTGTGTGTCTCACTCTCTGTCTTTGTCTTTGTTTCTGTCTGTCTCTCTGTCTATTTATCTATCTCTCAGTCTATTTATCTGTCTCTCTCACTCTCTCTCTCTGTCTCTTTTTCTCTATCTATCTATCTGTCTTTGTCTGTCTGTCTATCTCTATCTGTCTCTCTATCTATCTATCTATATATCTGTCCCCCCCCTCTCTCTCTCTCTCTCTCTCTCTCTCTCACACACACACACACACACACACACACACACACACACTCTCTCTCTCTCTTCCTTTGGTTTGGGCTAGAGGTAGATCGTTCTATTTAAAACAAAATAACCTAAAAGATTTAGGTAATTTTGTTTGAAATAGAATTATCTACCTAATTAGATCTATCTCATTAAAGTTTATATCAGCTTGGATAACTTAATTTGAAACAAGGATTTTAGCCAAAAATCCTTATTTATTAGATAGATCTAGGTATATCGTTTTTATTCCAAACAAAATAACCTAAATACCTTATTATTCCAAATTAAGTTATCCAAGCTGAAAAAACGTCCTACATTTATTAATTATTAATAATTATTAAATTAAATTCTAATTACACGAAGTTGGAGGGTAAATCGTAAAATGTCCTTCTAACTGATTTGTTTTAAAAAGGTTATTAAAAAAAGCCTCTAGTTGTAACTTGTTTTTGGCTACGTTAAATTTCAATTGATCTAACGGTGCGAAAATGTAAACATTGTTTTTCGTTCATAATTTTTATTATTTCTGTAAGCTGAAAAAAAATTGAAAAAATCATCAGGAGTTTTTTTAATGTTTCTTCTTTTGAATGGACAAAAAATTGTCAAGATAATATTAACCTTTATGCAAGTTTCATTCTTTTAAATATAGAGGGGGTTAATTTCACTGGGAAAATTGGAGGTACCTAATGTCCTTGTAACTGATTTGTTTTAAAGGTTCATTATTCAGTATTTCACAAATGATGTCGTGTGTAGTAAACTCTCTCTCTCTCTCTCTCTCTCTCTCTCTCTCTCTCTCTCTCTCTCTCTCTCTCTCTCTCTCTCTCTCACACAACACACAACCAAAATCTACGACCATCTTCATTATTTCTTCCTTCTTTTTCTTTTTCGTCAGCAGTAAATTCGACCACCAAAATTTGACAAGAACGAAACACGTGACGGGTCAAACACAAAACAAAACGAATACATTAGGTACCACCAATTTTCCCTGCGAAATTTACCCCCCCCCCTATATTTAACACTATGAAACTTGCATAAACGTTAATATTATCTTGAAAATCTTTTGTCCATTCGAAAGATAAGGCATTAACAACTAATCCTGATGATTTTTTTTTAATTTTCAGCTTACGGAAATAATGAAACTTATGAACGAAAAACAATGTTTACATTTTTGCACCGTTAAATCAATTGAAATTCAACGTAGCCAAAAACAAGTTATGACTAGAGGCTTTTTAAAAATTCTATGAAAAATAAATTAATGGTCCGATTTTCACGAAAATTTCTATAATCACTTACCTTTTGATGGAAATATGCCTGAAATAGTTTGTTTTTTTCTAAAGTATATTAGGGGAATTTTTTTACGAGGTCTACCCCCCCCCCCCCATTTTATTTTATGAAATGTGAAAAAAGGAACCGACAAAAAATGGTTTTTAATTTTTTTTTTTCTATAAAGATAAGAGTCTGAATAATTATAACAGTAGATTTTTATAAGTTTTAATGCGAGAGCTTTTTAGTAAAAGAAAAATGAATACAGAATTCTGCTAAAAAATATCAATAAAGAAATCGACCGTGTTGTAAAAAACGACTGTTTTACTTATTTTTCAAGATAACGGTGAGTAATTTTTCGCCAATCGGATAATTTGATCTTTGAATTAATTGTTTTTCTTTGCATCAAGATGATGTAATTTTTTTTTTATTTTACTAAATAAATTTAACACCCCCGATTGAAAAAAAAAATTACCAAAAATCAGGGAATTATCCGATTTTAATGAAATTTTCAGTGTTGATTTATCAATGAATGAATCTTATATAAAGAGGTTACTTTCGCTTGGCATTTATTTAATCAATGAAATTTATAAATGAACTTCATTTTACAACGTCAATTAAGGGCCGGGTTAGCTCAGTGGGTACAGCGTTCGGCTAGAAACCACAAGGTTCCTAGTTCGATTCCGACCTTCGCCAACTTAGTGTTATGAGTAGCACAGGGATCTGTACGGTAAAGTAAGGAGCTGGTGGTAGGTGTGGCGTTCCACCCAGACGCTAAAACAATCTCCTTGGTCTAGCGCTAGTAAAAAGTGGATAGACTCCCTCGCTGCATGGTTGATACCGACATTAGGCTGCCCCGACAACTTTTTTACAACAGTAGTACCGGCTCCTGTTCGGCAACTAGCAACGTATTACCATAACGTTGCTAATTGCCGAACAAGAGCCGGTTGTTACCAAATAATTTTTTTTTTTAAGTCTTTTAAATTATTTTCCTGAACTCCCACCAGGCCGGATTAACACAAGATCTTTTTATGTAAGGATTTGTTTTTTCGTGGAGCATCCAGTGAGGATCAAACTCGCTATTCAGTAATAATGGATCTGCGAGACTAGCTAGCTATCTATCTATCTAGCTATCTATCTATCTAGCTAGCTATCTAGCTAGCTAGCTAGATAGATAGATAGATACTGAGATAGATAGATAGATAGATAGATAGATAGATAGATAGATAGATAGATAGCTGAGAGATAGATAGATAGATAGATAGATAGATAGATAGATAGATAGATAGATAGATAGATAGAACCTACTGAGATAGATAGATAGATAGATAGATAGATAGATGAACCTACTGAGATAGATAGATAGATAGATAGATAGATAGATAGATAGATAGCTGAACCTACTGAGATAGATAGATAGATAGATGAACCTACTGAGATAGATAGATAGATAGATAGATAGAAAAACGAATAAATAAATGAATGGCCTGGCCAACCAAGGGTAAATTTTTGGCTGTTTTTTTTTCGTTTCTTTTCTTTTTTTTTATTTATTTAATAAACGTAGCAGAAATAAAATAAATTTAAATTTAATTTTGTTTAATTCTAGATTTAAATTTATCATAATTTTGATGTTTTTAATGAATTATTTACATTTCTTACTTAAAAACGTTTGTCTATTATATCAATTGTTGAAATTTCTATTCATTTCAGAAAAAAAAATGTCCTACTCTCTTTCGAAAGCAATTTTAACTTCTTGTTTTGAAAACAACAAGTTAAAATTTAAATTTAAAAAAAAATAGTAATCTCTCAACTTGTTATCTATACTTGAAAATAAGCATTGGTGAGAAAAGAAAAAAAAAAGAATTAGTTAAAAAATGAATTAATATTTTTAGAATTTTTCTATTTAAATTTACAAGAAAATAAAAACTAGACAAAAAGTTTCCATTTATTTATTTTTAATAATTTAACATTATTGGATTATTCCAAATTTTTATTTCCATTTTTCCTCAGTATTTGTCATAAATTAATAAGAAGATTTTTTTTAAACAAGATTTAATTCAGTATTTTTCTGGCGAAACATTTAAAATTTGTTTTAAGCCATAAATCTTCTGCGTAAAAAAATTAAAAACAAAATAAAATTAAAATAAACTGAAACAGAAAAATTGTAGAAAAAAAACTAAAAAATTACTCCGGAAGTGACGTCACAGCGCGGGTTAGTTTCTAAGAATTTAATCGAACACGTGTTTTCGTTTTGTTTAAGACTCGTCTGTCACTAATATTTTTTTTAGATTAATGGCTATCGAGCTAATTGACTATTGCTAATGAGATGAATTCTCACCGGGTGACCTCATACTTCTGGCTTTGTGCTAAACTATCTCAGAAAAATGCCAAAGCTTCGGGATTTAATTTTAGGTTAGCGTTCCATTAGAACTGTGGTTTCCAACCTTTTTCTAGTTCCGCACCCTTAAAAGAGTTTTGCTCTGACCTCGCACCCCTACAATTTATAGTTTGGTTCAAAAATAAAGAATGTGAATCCATAGTACAATTTTATCAAAAGAGCATATATTTCACTCTCTATTTTTAGATTCTAAAAATAAATATCTACTTAATGCAAACCTTATTTTTTCGAAAAATGTATACGTTTTGAAGAAAAACTCCATTGAAAATGTAACCCCTCCCCTTTTTAAGCAGAAAAAACATCGATGTATAATTTTTTCTTTGATAAAATAATAGCCAATTAAATAATTATCGAAATGAGTAAAAAGAAATCTCCAAAAAATTAATTATTTATTATTTTTTTACATTTAATTTTTCGATTTTCGGAACTTATTTTCTCATAGAAGCGAAACCGTATTTTTTTTTTTGGGGGGGGGTTCTATTCATAACTTCGGTCTTTTATCTCATTATTTATACTGTAATTAGTACAATATATGACCAACTTGAAAAACATTTTACGCCCCCAACATAAGGGGGGTCAAAATTAAGCGACCTGAAAAAAATGAGAAAGTTTTGAAATAAAATAAATAATGCATTATAATGATCATTCATTGATAAATAAACACTGAAAATTTCATTAAAATCCGATAATTCCCTGATTTTTGGTAAATTATTTTCTGTAAGGGAGCTAAAGTCATTTTGTCAAAAATGCATTTTAGGCTCATTTTGCCAGTCCCTATATTATAATAATTATAATAGGTAAACAAAAATCAGACATTAATATTTTTTAATTTTAATTTTAATTACAAAAGAAAAAGAATTAATCTAATTTTGAACGGACGTTCCCCCCCCCCCTAGAATGATGCTTGCACCCACGGGGGCTGCGAGCACCACTGGTCGGGAACCCCTGCATTAAAATAGTTGCTTTCATAAGCATAAAAAGCTGGCTGGCGGGCGGTCTACTGTCAGTATCAACCTGACAGCGAGGGAGTCTATCCTTTTCTCGCTAGACCAAGGATAGTTGGTTTGGTTTGGTTTGTTTTGTTTTACGGCATATCAACCTCAGTGGGTCATTTAATGCCGATAAAGTTTTGAAATAAATCAATTCTTAATGGATAATACAATTTTTTTTATAAATACATTTTTCTATTTAACCCATAGATGGGATCCTAACAGGTACTACCACTCCGGGTCAGAGTGGACCAGGGAGCAATGGGAGATTGTTGTATTATTTATTTATTCATTTTTTTTTTTAATGTTTTTTGGGGGGTGAGGTAAAACGCCACATATACCATCAGCCCCCCGAGTCAACAGAGTAGCCTATTGTTATTTGAGCTAGCCAAGGAGATTGTTTTATTTATTTATTTTGTTTTGTTTTTATGTTTATTGTGGCTTTTTTTTGGGGGGGGGGGTAAAGCGCCACATATACCATTAGCTTCCTAAGTCAGCGAAGTGGACTATTGTCAGTATCAGCCTGAGCGAGGGAGTCTATCCCTTTTTCGCTACACCAGGGGGATTTTGGGGGGGGGGGGTGGTAGAGCGCCACATATACCATCAGCCCCCGAGTCAGCAGAGTAGCCTATTGGCAGTATCAGCCTGACAGCGAGGGAGTCTATCCCTTTCTCGCTAGACCAGGGAGATTGATTGTTTTATTCTTTTTGTTTTTTTTTGTAGGGGGGCTGAGGTAGAGCACCACATCTACCATCAGTTCCCCTTAGTAAAGCTAGCGGAGTGGCCTATTGCCAGTATTAGCCAGACAGCGAAGGAGTCTATCCTCTTTTCAAAAGTGCTAGACCAGGGAGATTGTTTTCCTGAAGTAAAACGCCACACCTACCATCAGCTCTCCACTTGTTTTGCTGTGGAGTGCCACACCTATCATCAGATCTTTGATAGTAAAGTCAGCCGGGTGGCCTATTGTCAGTATATGCCAGACAGCGAGGGAGTCTATCCCTTTTTCGCTAGTCCAAGGACATTGTTTTTTGTTTTGTTTTTTGTTATTGTCTTTTTGTTTTGTTTTGTTTTTGTTTTGTTTTTTTGCTGAAGTAGAGCGCTCCACCTACCATCAGCTCCCTTGTAAAGTCAGCAGAGTCTATCCTCTTTTCACTAGTGTTAGACCAGGGAGATTGTTTTTGTGTCTGGGGTAGAACACCACACCTACCATCTGCTCCCTAGAGTAAAGTCACCGGAGTGGTCTATTGTTGTTATCAACTGGACGAGGGAGTCTATCCATTTTTCACTTGCGCTAGACCAGGCAGATTGTTTTTGGTTTTTGTTTTTTTTTGGTTTTTTTGCTGAGGTCGAGCGCTACACCTACCGTCAGCTACCTACTTTACAGCACAGATCAGATAACCTAATCTGTGTTAGTAATGCTGAGTTGACAGGGACGAGTATCAAACCAAAAACCTTACGATACCTGGTGGGGTGCTCTACTGACAACTAAATTGGTATATATGTATTTGGCTCAAGGACCAAAGATGAGATACAAGGATGGCCTGAGGTCGACCTTGAAAAATTGTAACATTGATGAGAAGACCCGGGAGAGTAAGGCTTTGGACCGTGGGCAGTGGAGAAGAGCTTTACAGGAGGGTACAAAAAAGTTTGAGACCAACCGTATACAGCATGAATAGTTGAAATGAGATATTTGCAAGAATAAAAAAAGTAGGCAACCAAGGGGTTCAAATCGGTCTACTATGTAACCAGTGTGGAAGGCTATGTATGAGCAAGGCTGGCCTGATCAGTCACCAATCTGTGCATCGGCGAGATGGACTAATAAAATACCCTGTGCTCCCTGGAATTACCTATAAATGTGGGAAGATGTGCAAGACTTTGGCAAAACTAAAGAGACACTTTCGTGCAGCTCATTGTTGAACTTATTGAAACTCACCGTTATATTCTTTGAACTGTTTAACTTTTCTTTTTTTTTTCATCAAGTCAAGCAATGGCAATACTTGAACACGAGTTTTCTGACATCATATATATATATATATATATATATATATATATATATATATATATGATAAGGAAGATAACTAAACGGGGAATAAAATACTGAGTTAATCACAATACTGACGGTCGATACAAGTATTAACCGAATAAGTCAATGTTATAACGAATATAAACTGCTCAATACGTTAGTAGAGCGGATTTAGTATTAAGGTGTATTAGAAATGATCTACTCAAGTTTCACCATAAAGGATCTTTAGGGTTAATTGCAATGAATTGATGAAGATATCTTGATTAATTCATTGCAATTAACCCTGGAAATTCTTTATAGTAAAACTTGAGTAGGTTATTTCTATACACACACACACACACACACACATATATATATATTATATATATATATATATATATATATATATATATATATATTATTATTTATTATAGTGTACAATACATTTAGGGTGCCATTGTTACCATTGGTTTCCAGGCAGCATGTCACCTACCCTTCATCAAGACAACGCGCCTGTTTAAGATATGCACATAAACATACGTACACGGTATTTCTTAAACAGGCGCGTTGTCTTGATAAAGGGTGGCTAACATGCTACCTGGAAACCAATGGTAACAATGACACCTTAAATGTATTGTACACTATAATAAATAAATAGATAAATAAATACAGCTCTTACACACGTAATTGAGCACTTTATTTTCAATTCTCCAATACTAACAAAGGACTACCATTATATATATATATATATATATATATATATATATATATATATATATATTATTATTATTATTATTATTATTTTTGTTGTTGTTGTACACAGTATATATATCATTATAACGGTACGATTGCACGTGTGTATTTTGTGGATTGCCACAAAATACTCACATGCAATCGGCTGTAATTAATCAATATCTTGATTAATTCAGTGGATTTAACCCTGAAGATCTTTATGGTGAAAATCGAGTAGGTTATTACTGTGTACCATTATGATAATAAATTTGCTCTACTCATGTATTGAGCGCTTTATATTTTTTATATCGCTGTCTTATTATTGTGAAACTTGCATCAACTAACCATTGTGACCAATTTCACCATTAAGTCACCTTTTTCATATAAAATCATATATATATATATATATATATATATATATATATATATATATATATATTTGCAACTAGATGATAATTTTGTGGGACTAACGTTTAGACTGAACATCATTTTTTTTATGATTCAAATCTAACGGAGATATCTGAGAAATTCTAATGAGAATCCTTCACCACTCCGTAAATAGAAGCACCAATATAATAATGGACCACTGTCTCATTCGTCTAGTTTTATTTTAAGATTAGGGTGTAATTCATTTTAAGAGAATTGAAAACAAACAAATTGTTGTTCTTGATGAATTCCAGATTTTTTTGAGAAAGTCTCAAAAAGTCAGAGACGCCAATGCAATCTCAACCCACCCACCCCCATTTTGGCAAACTACTACCCTGGTGGAAGAGGCAAGCCTGTTTTGCAAAGTGGGTTCTGTAAAAAAAAAATCTGGGGTTCCTTACATTTCTTTGTGTGTGTCTGTGTGTGTCTGTATAATACACACAAACACACACACATACACACACATACATATATATATACATATATGTATATATATATGTGTGTGTTTGTGTGTATTACAGACTCTCTCTCTCTCACACACACACACACACACACACACACACACACATATTTACATATATGCATATATATGTGAAGAGGAAATCGAAGTGAATCCGACAGTATGTAGTATAGTGAAAAATTGAAAAACACACAAGTTCATAAAATGAATAATATTTATTTCGCCTACACTGCAGTGTTTCAATCTGTTTCAATAGATCTTTATCGGGCTTTTGTTAATTTGAGGAAAAATAAATTTGTCACAGAGACTAAGAAGACTGTGAGAGTCTTTTTTTTTTTGTCTGTCAATTATTTTTAAAAAAGTGTTTGTGTTTTTTAAACACACACACATATATACTTATATATATATATATATATATATGGAGGCGCGTGGGCTAGTGGTTAGAGTCGTGTAAAATGCACTCGTCGGTTCGAGTTCAATTCCTAGACGAAGCTGTTGGCATTTCACATAGCGCTAATACCCTTGGGAAAGGTATGAATCCATATATTCTCCCTCCAGCTATGGGTTAAATAGTAGGGCAGACTGGGCCCTTCAGCCTTGGGTAGGTAACCAGTCTAGGAGAGAGGGATAACTCTGAATTCAAAATTCCCTCCAGCTATGGTTAAATAGTAGGGCAGACTAGGCCTTCAGCCTTGGGTAGGTAACCAGTCTAGGAGAGGGATAACTCTGAATTCAAAATTCCTGAGGTCGGTCGTTGATTGGGTTTGTGGCAACCCTTGATGCACCAATTCTTTCCTATCGACTGTGCCAAAAAGTGTGGATGGTCCAACACAAACCTTCACCACTATAAACAAATCACTGTGTGGATGTTCATTGTATGAACCCTTATACGTCGATCGACGGGAGAGTCCATCATATATATATATATATATATATATATATATATATATATAATTCACCAGTATGAATATATATATATATATATATATATATATAAGCAATCTACAGACGCGCGTTTCGGGGTTTACCCCTCATCAGTGCAGCTATACTTATATATATATATATATATATATATATATATATATATATATATATATATATGAAAATGGGATGACTTACCAGTGAAATTGGTCTCAATGGTTAGTTGATACAAGTTTTACCATTATAAGTCAGCGATATAAAAAATATAAAGTGCTCAATACGTGAGTAGTGCAAAGTTATTACTATGGGTTTCACCACAAGGATCTTCAGGGTTAAATCTGCTGAATTAATCAAGATATTGATTAATTACAGCTAACTGCAGTAATTAATAAACTCCTGAAGTTAGCTGTAATTAATCAATATCTTGATTAATTCAGCAGATTTAACCCTGAAGATCCTTATGGTGAAACTCGAGTAGGTTATTTCTGTACATACCCTAGTACTATATATATATATATTGGACCCAAACAGGTGCAGCAAAATGGCAACATAGATGCACTCTATATTCCCCAGAGCTCATTACCGGATGCATTTTTAATGTCATATCCCTCTGCAGAGGATGCAGTTAGTGCGTTATAACTCCTACCAGAAGGGCGGGCAAATAGTTGAAGTGCGTGCAATGATGAATACCAAAGTGTTATATATCACAAAAAAGAAAGAAAGAAAAATGAAAGAGAAATGTGCAATAAAAATCTGCTTGCAGGACCTGTGGATATACCATAGTATGATAATTTAATTACAACGTCTGATATAAGTTATAACAATCTTAACTAGCAGGACCTGTGGATATACCACAAAAAAGAAAGAAAGAAAAATGAAAGAGAAATGTGCAATAAAAATCTGCTTGCAGGACCTGTGGATATACCATAGTATGATAATTTAATTACAACGTTTGATATAAGTTATAGATATAGAAAGAAAGAAAAATGAATGCAATAAAAAGCTGATTGCAGGACCTGTGGATATACCATAGTATGATAATTTAATTACAACGTTGATATAAGTTAAAAGAAAGGAAATGAATCCGACGGTATAAGTATATATAAAAAGATAATATGTTTACTTAAGAGCTATTGCCAAATAGTTCAATATCTAAAAAGTAGCAGGACCCGTAGATATACCACAGTATGATGATCTAATTATTAAAACGTTTGATATGTTTACTTGAGAGCTATTGCTAAATAGTTTAATATGTAAAAAGTACAATAATCTTAACTGGCAGGACCTGTGGATATACCACAGTATGATAATCTAATTATTAAAACGTTTGATATGTTTACTTAAGAGCTATTGCCAAATAGTTCAGTATCTAAAAAGTATAACAATCTTGATTCGCAGGCCCTGTGGATATACCACAGTATGATAATCTAATTATAACAACATTTGATATGTTTACTTAAGAGCTATTGCTGAATAGTTCAATATGCAAAAAGTATAATAATCTGGACTAGCAGGACCTGTGGATATACCACTGTATGATAAATTAAATTTTACAACATTTGATATGGTTACTTAAGAGCTATTACTATTATCATACTTTTTACATATCGTACTACTTAGCAATAGCTCTTAAGTAAACATATCAAATGTTGTAATAATTAAATTATCATACTATGGTATATCCACGGGTCCTGCTAGTCCAGATTGTTATACTTTTTAAATATTGAAGCATTTAGCAATAGCTCTTAAGTAGACATATCAAATGTTGTAATAATTAGTAAAAATCTGAATTCAAACCAGTTAAGCTCTGCTTAAGAAATTGACCTTGTGTCACATACTTCCTGTGCAGATGGGTTGGTAAATGTAGCTCACTTGGTAGAGTACTCGCCTCGGAATCCCAAGGATCTGAGTTCGATACCAGTCCTCGCCAACTCAGCGTATGAGTAGACCAGATTGTATTATCTGATCTTTGCGGTAAAGTGGGGAGCTGACGGTAGGTGTGGCGCTCCACCTTAGCAAAAATACTCTCTCTGGTCTAGCGCTAGGTAAAAGGGGATAGACTCCCTTACCGACAATTGGCTACTCGCTAACTTTACTTGTTTACAGGGTTGACATGCCGTAAAATCCAACCACTGACGTTTTCGCATCGAAAAAAGAAAAAAAGACCAAGTCACCAACAGGCACCCCAGCCCAGATCAGTTTTGAAAGGAACTGAATTTTGCTTTTCACTGGTTGTCAGTAAACAAAATCAGCAGTCGATAAAAATGAAAGGTCCGTTTTTATATTAAAATAGTTTTTGATTTTAATTTTAAAAAATTAGTTATTTCATGTTAGCATATGTGAAAAAATTAATTCTGCACTAAAGATAAACTAATAATGTTGTTATTCTTTTTTAAATAAAACTCAAAACGAAAACACGTTTATTTATTTTCATGGAAAATAAATAAACTATCTACGGATAGTTAATAAAAAAGATTTATAAAAAGTATATTATAAGGTTATAATAATAACTGATAACGCTAACCCTAACTCCTAACCCTAACCCTCTTTCAGAATTTTAGAATATTTTGGAATTAAAATTTGATAGCGAAATCTTTTTCGTTTCTATCGGCTGCTGATTTTGTTTACTGACAACCGGTGAAAAGCAAAATTCAGTTGCTTTCAAAACTGATTTGGGCTGGGGTGCCTATTGGTGACTTGGTCCGACTTACTTAATCAAAGCGAGTAAGTAAACATCGTATGTCATAGCTCGAACTAAGTAGCTTAAAAAAACACGTGGCATTAGAGAAAGTGAAGGGGTGGGTTAATCATAGGGATGTGCAAAACACGCTCTTTTAATACGCGCGAAGATTGTTAAAAGATATTTTAAAACGTCAATAAAAAATTGAAAATTAACTTTTTGATGTTTTCTTTTACGTTTAATATAAAGAACAATTCCAAGTTTATGTATTATAAAAAAGAAAAAACAAATTTCTCTTACATAAAACCTAAATTTTTGCATTTTAAAGTAAATTCCCGTAAATTCTTAATCTTTGTTGACACAGTTATCGCATCTTGACGTGTGTACTATTTTTTATATGGATGATCGTAAGTATAATAATTTCTTTTCTGAAGCAAAAACAAATTACTAATTTAGCATTTCCTTGATGTCTCACGATTTAACTTATATATCTCAACAACCCAGCGATGCAATAAAAAACAACAACAACAACTACAAGAGTTTTCCTCAAAAACCAAAGCGGATATTATTTCCGTTATATCCATCCATTAATAAGAATGACGACAATTTGTAATTCAAACATCATTTAAAAATTTTTTTTTAAATAAAAACCGAAATATGTTATGTCATTATTTTTAGTTAGATATTTTTTATACAATATTTTCTTTGATTAATAAATACGATTTTGATATCCGCTAAACAGAAGTATTTATTTTACATTTCATAGATTTTTTAAAATCCCTGAAAAAAAAATTAAAAAGTAGACAATAGGAACTTTTAATATAAAATTCTTTAGAAAATAATCTAACAATTTAGAAAAAAAAAGATACATATTTTTTCTTATTTACAAGATTTAAGTTTCAATGTTTAAGATGCCTATTTACCAAAACCGAATTAGTTGCGATTTAGTTTTTTTTACATATGTTCCGTCGTTAAATTATCTTTCCAAAAATGTAAAAATTATTTATATAAAAAAAAAAAAAGATCTTTGTAGGGGGATCAATGCGCAAAACAAAAACTAACGAAAAAAATTATTAGCTTTTCAATTTAGTAAACATTTATTTACAATAAAATTTCGTCAATTATTACTTCATATACCGAAAGTTTTATTAAAATCGGACAGTTAGTTTATTTTATATGATTTTTAGAAGAATTTCCTGTGATCACCCATTTTGAGAGCCAGCGAGAAATTGCACATCCCTAGTTAATCATATTTTGTTAGTTTGTTTTAAGTATTTTTATCCACACATATATAAAAAGATTAAAAAAAAAAAGAAAGAAAGAAAGAAATAAAAGAAATCCAGTTACAATTATCACATTAAAAACTGAGATTTTTCCGTTGTTTTGCAAAGAGGCCAATGCCCGTTACTCATTTGATGAAGAAGAAAAAAAAGAACTCTGTACATTGTAACATCACACTTACGCAGGAATGTTATTTATACTAGCAAAAATATGCACCCCATTATTTAATGTAATAAAATATATTGAATCAGAAAGACTAACGAAACTAAATAAGAACGTATATAAGAAAATTACAATTATTTTAACGTTATTTTAATTGATTTCCATATAAAATTATATACAGGGTTGCTTTTAAGACTAAACTTGCACAAAGGTGTCAAAATTAGGGTTGCCCAGAAAAAACAAAACCCACATTATCTATCTATTTTCCCATTAAACTAACCTTAAATTCCAACCCTAACACCTTAGCCTAACCCTGTGGAGGTTTGGGGAATGTGGAGCACCCCTTCATCACCATTGCTCCCTGGTCCACTCTGACCCGGAGTGGTAGTACCTGTTAGGGTCCCATCTATGGGTTAAATAGAAAAGTGTATTTATAAAAAATTGTATTATCCATCAAGAATTTATTTATTACAAAACTTTATCGGCATTAAATGACCCACTGAGGTTGATATGCCGTAAAACAAACCAAACCCATTCTCATGGTGTAATGGTTTGTGGGGGATTAGAATAAAATTAGAATAATATATAAAATAAACTCCCATGAGCCTTCACACCGGAAGAACCCTCCGAGCATGTGCAAAAAAAAGGACCCACTTCCGAACCTCAAGATAATATCTGGGCCATTCTAACTTAGGCCTTAACTGAGACGAGACACTATTTCTGGACGGGCAGAAATTTCCTAACCACGTTGTGGCTATGACCCGTGAATAAAGCCTAAATCCTAAAACTACCTTTTATATTTGTCTCTTCCTTTTCTTTCCTTGAATTCCTTCCTTTTCAACGCGACCACCAAATAAGATGGGGTTAAAAGCAAACCCTGTGAACACACAAGGAATAACCCCAGCGACCTTTAAACCTATAAAATTAAACCTCTTGTAACCCCACAGACCCGACAGTAGTTTCAAACAAAATAAACAATACATGTCCGTGCGCATAAGGCTCCACGCAAACTTCCGGATGAAAAATCCAAATTTACAGACAATTATAAAAGTCCCTTTTTATTTTTTTTTTTTTTCAACCGATCACAAACTTTACTCCAACGCTTTTCAAAACGAATGTTGATCCAAAACATAGTTATAAAAACGGCCGACTAAAAGTCACAAAAGAAGTTGACTCCAGCACTGGCACACAGCGTCAATTTTTTCGGACATGATAAAGGACTGCTGAACCTACCAACCCACGTCAGATCCCAACGTCACACACAACCAAGTCACCCGGCCAAGAAACAGATTTTCACCCACTTACCTCGTCACACTTCACCGAATCAAAGAAGGACTATATAATTTCTACATTTTTCCACTTTAGTTTATCTTAAATAAACGAAATTAATTCTCTCGTCCGTTTTCTTTTGTGTTACCATACGCATTCTTGATATATTTCAAAAGGCAGACCAGTGAGTTCGAGTCTCACTGTGTGCCTCATATATCCGACCTTGTGTCACAACTAAGCAAAGCTTACTCGGTTACATTTTGTTTTCCCAGTTACATTTTGTGATCGATACCGTATTCCCCAAAAATAAGAGAGGACTTATATTGATTTTCACTCTGAAATATAACACTAGGGTTTATTTTCGGGGGATGTCTTATTCTTTATATATCGAAAAACGACATTGAGATGTAAAAAATTACGACATTTCTAAATGAACAGATATTATGAAAAAAAATCTATATTTTTTACCATTAACACCCCAGTGGACTCCCCCCCCCACACACACACATAAAAAAATTGACCTGAAGGTACTGTTGCTTATCTGATACACAAATGCAAATATACTGCATCCCTAATCTCATTTCTTTTCTCAGGAACACTAATAGCAGTAAGTTTGCGATACTGCTACTTCACGGATCCCTAAATGGGTTAAAAGGGGCTCTTTAGCCTTGGTCGGCAACCCATCAGTCAAGGAAAAGCCCGACACAAAACCTCTGTTGCCTTTCAACAAAAGGCTAGGGGAGTAAACCCCGAAACAAATCAGGAGCCGGAGCCCTAAAGGTAGTGCGATGCTGAAATCCAGTGCTACCCATCAACTCCTGCGACACTACCGTTGCCTGTTGCTTATTCTCCATGCGAACCCACCCAGGCTATGCAGTTCAAAGAAAAAAGAAAAAAAAAAAAAAAACTTTGTCACTGCTCCATCGTCTCTCGAAGACGGAAGGCTGCCAACTAACCAACCATAACATGTTCTTTTATTCAAAAACTTATTAACGACAATTCATTCAAAAATATAATTTAAAGGGGCAGGGCTGGGTTTATTGCCCGGTGCCTGTGGCGCCCCCCTTGAGGACGAATGCCGACGGGATCAACGCATTTTTTGCACCCGCCTCCAATGAGCTTCGGTTCGTGGGTGGTCCTACATTAATAGGGCCTTGTGCCTAACCCGTACACGTGGGGTACGTGGTAAATATAAAACTAGGGCTTGTTTTAATGGGAAGTCTTAAATTAAATTCATCATGAAAACTCACGCTAGGTCTTATTTTGCTGGTAGGTCTTATTTTCGGGGAGACACGGCATTTTATTTTTTTTAAATTGAAATATATTAAAGTTTATAAATATTTCCACCTCGCATGGCAGATCAGTGAGTCCGAGTCTCACTGTGTGACCCATAGATCCGTCATTGGACAAAGCTAGCCACCCACCATCTCCACGCAATATTTCACCACGTGTCCTGGTGAAGTTCGCAAAAACCGAAACGTTATAACTCCGACGTCAACATAAAAAAATAAACTCATTTTTTTTAATACATCGTGTTTTTTTATATATTTTCTGCATAATAAAGTTCATAGAATATATCCCACACGCGTGATGTAATGGTTAGCAATCTAGATAGGTAGACCTGTGATTTCGAGCCTCACTGTGTGTTCCATAGATCAGTCGTTTCGGCACAACTAAGCAAAGTTTGGTTTGGTTCGGTTTGTTTTACGGCATATCAACCTCAGTGGGTCATTTAATGCCGATAAAGTTTTGAAATAAATCAATTCTTAATGGATAATACAATTTTTTTTATAAATACGTTTTCCTATTTAACCCATAGATGGGACCCTAACAGGTACTACCACTCCGGGTCAGAGTGGACCAGGGAGCAATGGTGATGAAGGGGTGCTCCACATTCCCCAAACCTCCAAAACTGGAACCTCACCATCAGTTAGAGTTTAACGTCATTCCCAGGATATGTAGACCCTTAGTTACCGCCTTCTAGCACCCATATGATAAAAAGGAGTTGGGCAATAGGGTTGGGAAAATCATATAGGTGCTAGGACTTGACGTGACCAGCCGATTGATCGGAGGGGGCCTCTCCGACCGCCCGTCTAGCCCAAGATAGGGTCAAAGTGGTGTATTGCAAGTCATGGACTGCTCATCCACCTGGGTTCTATCCTTAAGCATCACGGGTCGCCACCCACGGCCAACAGGTGGCCCCATTGGGGGAGTCTTACCCCTCTGCAGAGGTGCAGTCGGTGCATTCTAACGCCCCACCGACAGGGCGGACAACTAAGCAAAGCTTAGCAAATAACTATATCCTTGTTACATTAGGGTAGGTTGATTTTTCACTTTTAAAAAATATCAAATTCTCTCAAACAGAAAAAGTTGTATGTTGGTATAATGAATACTGATACAAAAAACCAGATCACTTACTTGCACTACTGTTTGAGGAAATAGTATCAAAGATCGTCGGTTAAAATACACACAAAAAAAACTCATTTTCGTAACATTTGACCCAGAAATTGCTTAGAAAATTTAGCAATTTCAATATTCAAAACAGGACAGATTATCATTTTAAACAAAACGAATAAAATATTATAACTAGAATTCAAATTGAAAATATCCCCCCGTCTCCACCAATACCCGTGATATGCTGCTTTTTATAACATTAATTAAGTTTTAACAGTAATAACATTTTATAAGATTGAAATCTATTTCCCCAAACGAAGACAAATTTTGAAGAAAAATATATTGTGTGGTAATTGTGTGGTTAATTTGCGACTTTCACAAAAATGAGAGATGTTACAGTTCCAAAATCGATCTACCCTAGTGTGCATGGTATTTGCCTCTCATCCCACTTATGAGGGCGTGAGACAAGGGCATTTTCATGTGGGCCAACCCACAAGCCGAAGCTCATGGGTGGTAGGCACAAAAATGCGTTGACCCCGTCGGCACTTCCCCTCAAGAGAGGGAGCTTCAGGCACTGGCAATAAAACCCAGCCCTGCCCCTTTAAATCAAGGGGCGGGTATTGCCTGGGGAATAACCCCTGGGCTCAACGCTATGGGTTAGATAGCACCATAGCTGTTGATCTACAATGGTGGCTTTGGCATTAAATTTTCCACAAAGTTTGATATGCCATTAAACAAAGAAAACAAACCATAAATTTATCAGTGCAGCTTTTTTTTTTTACTGCAGCAATAAAAAGAAAGGCATCATTTTTTTGGTCTCCTTCCATTTATGGCCGCCTTAATGGTTGTTAATCGGATTAGAAATGTCGACACATTAAAAAAATTCTTTAACTCTTTTCTGGCCAGATGATGTTTGAAAAAAAAAATGTCCATGAATTTGTAGTAACATCTACTGTACCTAATCATATATATCTCTTATTATAATGGAGATTGAATTTTTGAAATGCTCGAAAAAAGTACTTTTTTAAAAATTCACGTTCAGACGCGATCGAGAAATTAGGGTATTAGCGCTAAGTGAAATGCAATTACCACGTCCAGGATTTGAACTCGGGGCGATGAGTCCATTTCCCATGACTTTAACCATTACACCACGCGCTTAATTAATGGATATAAGCCGTGCTATAATACACCGCTTAAATTCATAGACTAAGCGAGGTCACGTGGTTTACACCTCAATCAACAGCTCGAATGCATGGCTGATTGACTACTTAATCACTGATACTGAGAGACGTTCATTTGCAATCATTGACAAAGGACTTGCAATACTGAGGAGCACCAAGGAACAACCAAAGGATTTTTTTACCAAGGATTTCCGCTGGACAAGCACTCTTGCTTGACGCCTAAAGGATGGCCTATAAAATCGTAACACCACGAGAGGTACACATTCATGTTATGTAGTTATTTATTAAGTTTTTCTTTATGTGGACAATACCAGAATTAATAGGCACTCAGTTAGAATCAATCTCACTACCAATGGTCTGCTAGTTTAACTTGTTAACCATCACACCACATGAAGTACCCAAATTAAACTAAGCTAAGTGTAGCGTAATTATTATGGTCTACGGGGAATTTGGGGATTGAAAAGAAAACGGTAATCGGATTTCTGGAGAAAGAGAAGAAAAAGAAAAAAGAACAAAAGCTTAAAGTATGGAAGGGTAAACACTCAACGGGGAGGGGGCATCCACTGACTGACCAATGACCCCGGAACTAAAGTTAAAAATAAAACGGAAGTTCTAGTTTCTACGGAGGAGCGGAAGTTGGGTGACCTCCCATCCCCGGGACGAGAAATGGAAGAAGAGAAAAATCGGTCTTTTTTTTTTTTTTCGGCCGGGCCATCGTAAGGAGCAGACGGGGCTTCCTGAGTCCCCGGTAAGGTGTTGCGCATAGTAGTACCGAAAATGATTTACGATAGAATAATTTGACCTCTCTCTCTCTCTCTCTCTCTCTCTCTCTCTCTCTCTCTCTCTCTCTCTCTCTCTCTCTCTCTCTCTCTCTGAAAAAGAACCCACGAGCCTAGTCTCTCTTTCAGTATCTATCTGTCTGTCTGTCTGTCTGTCTGTCTCTCTCTCTCTCTCTCTCTCTGTCTCCTCTCTATCTATCTATCTATCTATCTATCTAAAAAAAAAAAAGAAAGAACCCACGAGCCTAGAAAGGAATAAACAACCCCTCTGTGAATATAAGACTTGCGTATGTTGTTTCCGAACTATGACTACTACTACTACTACTACTACTACTACTACGACTACCACTACAACTCGAATTTGGCACTATGCAACATAAACTTCTAAATTCTATTACAATTGAAATATAGGGAGAGTTGATATATTTTTCTCATTCATAAGATCCAACCTTTGGTATTTCTTACGTTATCTACGGATGAGTCACTGACATATTTAAAGCATCAACACTTAAAATTTCGTGTCGGATGCCAAAAGTACTTGATAAATATACGTGGATGTTTAAATCCATCTCCTTATAAGTAGATACAACTTAGTTGAGGCGCGTGATGTAATGGTTAGAGTCGTAGGAAATGGACTCGTCGATCCGAGTTCAATTCTTGGACGAAGCTGTTGACATTTCACATGGTGCTAATATCCTTGGGAAAGGTATGAATCCATTTCTCCCTCCAGCTATGTGTAAATAACAGGGAAGACCGGGCTATTTAACCATGACTAGATAACCAGTCTAAGAGAAGGAAAACTCTGAATTCAAACCTGTTAAACTCCGCTTAAGAAATTGACCTTGTGTTGCATCCTGCATCGACAGTATACATCAATACTTGCTACCCTGGTTTATTTTTCATGAATTAGAAATTATGGGGTGCGGTTTTTTGGGTTATTGGTGGGATATTGCTACTGGTGGTGCTAGTTTCTTTTATTAAACTGAAAAAAGAATTTTTTTCTTCTGTTTGTCGTCGAGCTGAAAAGGAATTAAGAGACTAATGATACTTTTAAGGTTCAGACTTTATTTCCAGGTTTATAGCTATTTCTTTTGAGAGGAACTGTCTTCCTGATCAAGTCAATAGCGTGTGCCCAGTAACAGTCTGCGTTGGAATGGTTGAGGTTTCTTTTTGGCACCAAGAAGGGTCTCATTCTCTGTGAATGCCCAAAGGGTTCTTCCTGTATGAAGCCTCCTGGGGGATTGTTATTTTCAATTCTTTTCTTTTCTTTTCTTTCTTCTAATTTTATTTCGTTCTTTACGATTCGATTGACCAATCAGAGAACAGGAAACATGGTCAGGAAGGACTCTTCCGCCCTGTCGGCTGTGGCGTTAGAATGCGCCGACTGCACCTCTGCAGAGGGTTAAGACTCCCCCAATGGAACCACCTGTTGGCCGTGGGTGGCGACCCGTGATGCTTAAGGATAGAACCAGGTGGCTGAGCAGTCCATGACTTGCAATATTCCACTTTAGGCTTTTCTTGGTCTAGACGGGCGGTCGGAGAGGCCCCCTCGATAATCGGCTGGTCACGTCAAGCCCTAGTACCTATATGATTGCCCCAACCCTATTGCCCTTATGGCAACCCCCAATCCTTCTTATCATATGGGTGCTAGAAGGCGGTGGCTGAGTGTCTACATGTCCTGTGAATGACGTTAAACTCTATCTGATGGTGAGGTTCCAGTTCTGGAGGTTTGGGGAATGTGGAGCACCCCTTCATCACCATTGCTCCCTAGTCCACTCTGACCCGGAGTGGTAGTACCTGTTAGGATCCATCTATGGATTGAATAGAAAAACATGAGTTTATAAACAAAATTGTATTATGCATTAAGAATGAATTTATTTCACAACTTTGTCGGCATTAAATGACCCACCGAGGTTGATATGCCGTAAAACAAACCAAACCAAACCAAACCAGGAAGGACTCTTGTTATATTAGTATTATCAGATAACTTTTGAATTCAATTTATTGATTTTGAATTTGTATATAATTAATAGGTTGGTTTGCTGGTCGGATTTTACGGCCTGCCAACTCTTGTTGGGTTATTTTATGCTGAAGACGTTTTTCGTTTTTGTTTTATACATTCTGGTTGGGTATTCAATTTTTTTAAAAATCATTTTTAAAACATTTTTCAAAATCAAAAGCTACACTTCATCTCCACAAATAATGGCTCAAATGTTGACCCCATGACGACCTCTTCAATTAATCTTATTGAATCTTTATCAGCTTGACCCGTATAAATTACACGGTATTGCCAATATTGAAAATATCCCCCAAACAATATTTCTTCGCTCTTGATCTCTGTTTCTCCTGTTTTGAAGGTAATCTTTTCTGTATTCTTCTCTGATATGACAGTGATTCAGGTGCTCACCATTTCCACCTTAATTCCACAAATTTTAATTGAGAACAAAACTCATCATATTTTTTTATTTTTTATTTTATTTAAAGAATTTTGAAATTCAGCATTTTTGGAATGATTCATTTTAAAATGGGTGAAATAAGAATATGCTGGATAAGCAACTCCAGAGAATCAGGATTTACATTTTGCATATCATCTTGGACGATCTCATTTTTAACCAGAGGGTGTTGCAAGATGATAACGGTTATTTTTTTGTTCAAATTTTTTTTTTTTTTTTTGTATGGTATTGGAAAATGTCCCACAATATCGCTTGATCCTGTTTCCCTGTTTTAAGAACCTGTATTCTTCTCTGATGTGATGATTTTTTTTACTAAATTCACAAAGTGTTACATGGTATTGCCAATATTAAAATATCCTCCCCCAAACAATATTTCTGCGTTCTTGGTCTCTGTTTCTCTGTTTTCTTTTCTGTATTCTTCTCTGATGTGACGTGATTCAGGTGCTCACCATTTCCATCTAAATTCCACAAAGTTTAATTGAGAAGAAAATCCATCATATTTTATGTTTTTTTTTTTTTTTTAAAATACTAACTTGACCTGTGTAAATTACATGGTTCTGCCAATATTGAAAATTTAATGGCATATCAACCCTAGTTGATTTTTTATGGCTAAATCTTGTTTTTTTTTAATAAATACTAACTTGACCAGTGTAAAGGATACATTAGCTGTAAAATGGGCAGTAACGAGACTCAGAAATTATCTGATAGGAGCACCCAAATCTGCAATAACCAGCCCTGAAACAATGGCATATTTCGACCCAAACAAACAGACTACACTTAGAACAGAAGCGAGCTTCCATGAAGGACTGAGTGCTGCGTTGTTCCAGAAAGGACCACTCGGACAGCAACCGATACACTTCATCAGCAGAAGACTATCGGACACAGAAAAGAGATACAGCCAAACAGAAAAGGATGCATTAGCTGTAAAATGGGCAGTAACGAGACTCAGAAATTATCTGATAGGAGCACCCAAATTCGTTATAATAACAGCCCACAAACCCCTAATCCCAATGTTTAACAAAGCCCAACACAGACTCCCACCACGCATAGAAAAATGGATTATGGAAATAACGGGCTTCGACTTCGAACTTAAGTACGAACCAGGAAGAAATGAACTGGATCCATTAGACTACATATCAAGACACCCTATATCAGAAAACTGTGGAGACAACACAGAAAAAATAATAAACCACATTTCACACAAAGAAAATGCTGAAACTTTATATGGAATAAGGACAGAGACAAGGAAAGATTTGGCGCCAGTCGGTGTGTGTATGTGTGTGCGCATGTCCGGAAATGACTCCTTTATTTATCAGGTTACAACACACGGTATTGCCAATATCGAAAATATCCCCCAAACAGTATTTCTGCGCTCTTGATCTCTGTTTCTCCTGTGCTTTTTTTTTAAATATTTGACGTGAGAGGGTATCGAAAAAGATTTTTTTAAATAATTCTAATAATATTTCTCACAGAAAACCTATTTCCAAAGCTCATTTATTTATAGATAAATAAGTAATGAAAACTTTATTAAAAGTGGACAGTTGTCTGATTTTAGATAGATTTTTAAAAAAGTAATATCTTATAAATATATCCCATCGGTGCACTACTCTATACGTCCGTTATCATCTGGTTGAAAATGAGACCGTCCAAATTCTATTTATAGATAATTTCATGTTGGACGATTTGGACGGTCTCATTTTTAACCAGAGGGTGTTGCTAGATGATAACGTATAATTAAGGAACACGAGTATTAATTGTAATATCCCCAGCAATGTAGATCTCGTACTAAATCATCTCTGAATTTAACTTGATTAAGATTTTACGGTCTGTCAACTCTTGTTGGCTTATTTCATGCCGATGACGTTTTTGTTTTATTCATTCTTGTTGGATATTCAATTTTAACACATTTTTAAACACATTTTTCAAATTCAAAAACTACACTTTATCTTCATCAATAATGGCTCAAAAGTTGGCCCCATGACGAATCCCCGTCAAATATCTTATCGACACTTGAACAGCATGCCCACCATCATCTGCAAGAGACGCTTGCGTTGGCTTGGCCACGTCAGGAGGATGAACAAATGCCGCATACTTAAAGACATACTGTATGGCGAATTAGCAGAGGGCACCCGACCAGTAGGGAGACCACACCTGCGCTTTAAAGATATCTGTAAGAGAAACATGAAGACATACCACATTAACATGAAAAAAATGGGAGGCTTGTGCAGATGACCGTGCGACCTGTCGACTGCTCGTCAGACAAGGAATGAAAAGGAGTGAAAAAGAGAGGAAAGAAGCCGCCACTGAAAAGAGCCAAAAGGAAGGAGAGACAACAGCAATTCCAGCAAGTATCACTGTTTGTTTGCAGTCATTGCTCTAGAGACTGCCATTCAATATGTAATATCCCCAGCAATGCACATCTCGTAATAAATAATCTCTGAATTCAACTTGATTAAGATTTTACGGTCTGTCAACTCTTGTTGGGTTATTTTATGCTAAAGGCATTTATTCAATTTTTTTTAAACTCAAATTTTGACACCTTTTTAAAATTAGTTTTTAATATAAATAATTTATACAATTATATGATTTAAAGTAATTATTCTTATCTAATAATTATAATAATTTGTTTGCACATAGTTATATGTCTTCAAGTAACTAAGGCTAATAATAATCCTTAGTAAACAATTATAGCTTCAATTAATTATTATTGATACAAATAAACACATTTTTCAAACTCAAAAACTCAAATGTTTCTACACACTAAAGCAATTCAGTAGCCATGGTCATCCAAAATTCATTCTGCTCTGACAGTGGAATGAAATGAACTGCAACTCTTCTCCATTATTTCAGTTTTTCTACTGCTGTAAGTCCTCCCTGGATGCTCGGTAATACTTTTTTGGTACGATCAACTGCCACTCGCTCGAGTTCGGACTATGACATCAGCTTTTTAACACGCCCACAAATTTTTATGAAAACCAACGTCTATTCGCTTACACGAGTACGACCAAGACCAAACACTTATTTTACTTTTAAAACATAATATTTTTTAGCTTAGAAAATTTAAAGTTTTAAATAAAGAAAACAATTTTGAATCATTTAAATTTAGGGTTCTACAAATATTCTTTCTATACTGCCAAATTGCCACTCGCTCGATTTTATTTATTTTTTGTTTTGTTTTTTAATAAAGTTTTAACTCAAAGATCTTCTTAAAATTTATCGAGTGAGGGGAAACAAAGAAAAAAAATGTAAAGATTCGTGCATATTAAAATAATTGATAATAAAAATTTATATAAAATATAGAATCGTTTTAATTATAAATAAAAATGTAAATAAAATAAAATTCGTAACTAAAGAAAAATTTTGTAGAACCCTAAATTTACATGATTCAAAGTTGTTTTCTTTATTTAAAACTTTCAATTTTCTAAGCTAATAAATATTACGTTTTAAAAGTAAAATAATTGTCCGTGGCTGTAACCAGCGCCCTCTAATATAACTTAGAGGGCGCTGGCTGTACCCGAAGAGAATTTTGTTTTCATAAAAGTTTGTGGGCGTGTCTAAAGCTGATGTCATAGGCCGAACTCGAACGAGTGGCAGTTGATCGTACCAAAAAAGTATTACCCCTGGATATTCATCATTTTCAACCATTGTTCTTCCTTCCTGTATATCTCATATATATATATATATATATATATATATATATATATATATATATATATATATATATATATAAAAACAATGATCTACATGTTAACTCTAAGTAATTTCATTCATTTCTGTCTCGGGTATTTTGGGTAAAAGATCACTGAAATAATTTCTGTATATCTAGAAATATCAGCAAAATGCCAGGTAGAATATACTACCCATATATATTCTAAAACAAAGACTTACATGCTGTCTCTTTGAGAAAAATTGTGACTTTGTGGAGAAGAAGGGGTGTAATCCACAGAGGACCAGCTTCATTTTGATGTATGATACATGTTCCTGTATTGGTAATTATACCTGTCCTAAAGAAATGGCATTACTTTTTCTAACAAACGAAATAAAATGATGAAAGTAAACTCGGTAAGGGGGGGGGCACAGTCAAGTCCGACGTATATGTTCTCCCAACTGACAAATTTCTCAGTCTGCAACAATCTCTCACGAAAGTACTACTTTCTTCTTAACAGCAAAACTCCTACTATCGTTCTCTCTCGGTTTGGGAGGAAAGGCTCTTAAATACACAGTTAATATGTACATCCGGGCTTCTTACTCTGGTCTGGCATTGCCCGTTTAGAACTTCAATATTTACCAGCATTTTGAGTACGCGTCAATACTGTTTACATCCGGGTTACTGCCAACAGCATTTCAGCGACGAGGAGGTAGCGAGTTCAAATATCCGTGGCCACTCGCCACACTCCTCCGCCTCGCACAGGCCAAACATATCCGGACGCGCTTTGTTCGTGGGGGTTGGGAATCTGCTCGTTCACAGTTCTGCCTTTCAATTTCGCTACACTTTTTCATTCGCCCGCGTATATTCTAAAACAATGAGTTACATGCTATCTCTTTAAAGTAATTTCATTTAATTCTGTCTCAGGTATTTTGGGTTAAAGATCACTGAAATAATTTCTATCCTAAACAAAATGGCATTTATCTCCATCAATAATGGCTCAAATGTTGACCCATGACGAATCCTCGTCAAATTTCTTATCGAATTTATATCAGTTATTATTGTAATATCACCAGCAATGCACATCTCGTATTAAATCATCTGTTGATTAAATCAATGTGGGTCAGTTGTCTGTTCAAATTCAAATCAATTTGATTTTATCATTTTGGACTTGACATTTGAACTGGTAACAACAAAGTGGAAGAATCTATGGCTATCTTTTAGGTTGGTTGGTTGGTTGGAATTTACGGCATGTCAACCTTGTTGGGTTATTTTATACCGAAGATGTTTTATTTTATTCATTCTTTATGGGTATTCAATTTTAACCTTTTTTTTATCTTTCTGCTTTTCTTTCTGTTGAATTTCATTTTCACAAGTAGAACATGTTTTTGTCTGTATTTGCCCAACTAGGAGGGGGATCAAAATTTAGGTTGTATTTTACGGTATGTCAACCCTTGTTGGGTTATTTTATACCGAAGACGTTTTGTTTTCTTCATTCTTCATGTTATTCAAATTTCCCCTTTTTCTTTCTTTCTTTTTTTTTTTTTTTTCTTTCTTTCTTCCTTTCTTTCAGTTGGGTTTCATTTTCACAAGTAGAAGAACATATGTTTTTGTCTTTATTTGTCCAACCAGGAGGGGGATCAAAATTTTACGGTATGTCAACCCTTGTTGGGTTATTTTAAACCGAAGACGATTTGTTTTATTCATTCTTCATGGGTATTCAATTTTCCCCCTTTTTCTTTCTTTCTTTTTTTTCTTTCTTTCTGCCTTTCTTTCTGTCTTTCTTTCAGTTAAATTAAATTTTCACAAGTACAACATATGTTGTTGTCTGTATTTGCCCAACCAGGAGGGGGGGGTCAAATTTGAGGTTGGTTGGTTGGAATTTACCGCATGTTAACCTTTTGTTGTTGTTATTTCTTTTCTTTTTTTTTTTTTTTTTTTTGGCTTTGGTACTCTAAAATAAAAAAGTCAGATTTTAATCATCGTCGACGAAAAACAAAATTACGGTCATAAAAGGAGGATCCAATTTATGGCTAAATTATAAAACGAGCCCCCACTTTAAAACTAACCATTCTCACAAAATAAAAATTTTTAGAATATACATATTGAAGTGAATATTAAAATAAATAAAGAAAATATATTTAGTATTGTAAAATAACGGGTGCAAGAAAAATAAAATGTATTGCAAAAACACGGACATAAAATGAGGGTTCAGTTTATTTTATAGTACGAATTTACGAGGAAATAGTTAATGATTACCCAAGTTAGCAAGAATTGAAAAGGTATGGGGACGAAGAAAAGCAGAGTTCCAAATCTACTATGCCTACATAATATTCTCTGAAATGGTAGTAAGATTTATCTGTGTCGAACAGACTGTCTGTGAGTTCTACCCTCCTCTGCAAAAATGGCACCGACAGAATATTATCAATAAAGTTCAAACTGATATTTAGCTGAGGTCAGAGCCAAGTATTTAATCTTTGCAAACCGGTAAACACGTAGAGGAAATGGGTTCGTTTGAAAGTGCCAGACCAAATCGTGTCGGACCAAAAATTCGCTTTTGATAATAGAGGCAAAGGCTAGCAAAGAACATTGCATCCAATGAAGAGGAGTTGGTCGATTTAGTTTATGGCATATCAACTCTTTTCGGGTTATTTAATGCCGAATCAAGTCATTTAAAGAAATAATGAACTCAGGTTGCTTACAGTACCTGCTGTTGCTTAAATAGTCATGCAATTAAGTATTGAACAGGCTAATCAACCCTCTTTCAGGCCATTTAATGCTGAATCAAGTCATTTTGATAATCAAAGGACTCGGGTTGCTTACAGTACCTGCTGTTGCTTAAATGGTCATACAATTAAGTATTGTACAGGCTCATTGCTGCTTAACTTCAGTGATTTAGCAGGAAACAGTGTTTTCAGCGTAATTTGACTGTAATCGGAATTATCATTTTAGAAACAACAAAAAAATATGATCATAAAGTTGGAGTTCATTTTTTTAAAATCTCACAGTTATAAACTGATCCCCCATTATTTGGCCATCCTCTGATGTTGCTTAAGTATTTAACAGATTCATCGCAGATAGATAGAAAGAGACAAGAAAAAAGAATGTGATCATAATGTGAGGGTTCCATTTACTTTTCTGGGAAGTTATAAATTGATCACCCATTATTTGGCCACTCTCTTTTTCTAATTGAAGATTAAAGCAATAGTGAGAAACATTCTTGTTGGTTGTTTGTTTTGTTTTACGGCATATCAATACTTTTTGGGTTATTTAATGCCAAATCAATCATTTTGATTGACAAAGGATTCAAGTTGGTTACAATACAATTTAGAGGGAATATATACTAGGTTGATATTAGATAAATAGAGGATATATATTAGTTTGATATTGAATAGAGAGAGGTTATAAACTAGTTTGATATTAAATGTCGCGTTTGTCACACATGGAAAAAAATTTTTTAAATTTCAATCTGTATGACAAACGCGACATTTATTTTAGATTTTGGTACCTTCTTCAGACTTGTTTAATTATTTTATATTATCTATTTTCTAATTATTTACTAAAACCTGAAACACGAAAAT